>CM076651.1:7464031-7491699 GCA_038496675.1 Rachycentron canadum
TCTGCTGAGTCGAGAACGTCTCTGTGAGCCAAGGAGTTGCTCTGGGCGGTGCAGATCTCCTTCCCTACCACGCGTAGCATGGACTATGGCGATCCTTGGTGATCATGTCGTCAGTGCTTGTCTTCCTAAGATGTGTATAAGAGACAGTATATATATATATATATATATATATATATATATTTTTTAAACTGTTTAAACAAAGGTCATTAAAGATGTGGTTTGGTACATGATACAACTACATTAACAGCAATTTGTCAGCTGTTTGTTACACTATGTCGAGCTTCAGTTGGTGTAGTCTACTGAGGACTGATTGCATATTACAGTGACTCTAATAATGTGCAGTTTAGCTGCGTTTAATCACTAAAAGTTTTCAATCCATCTAGAGCGCAATTTTTCCCTGAGGTGCATCACTAAGCTCTTCAGATTGTTACAAACAAGTGTTTTTTTTAATGCATAGAATATCTGTGGTTATTTGTTAAAGACCCACTACAGAACTAAATGGTCTGAACTAACTAAATGATGCATTTTTAAACAAGGAATACTAGAGCAGCAGGATGACACTGATGACACAAAACAGTTTTTGGTAGAGGGCTTTTAGACCCCACTGTATCTGACAATACTACGGGTGTGTTCTGTCTGGCTGGAATTGTGATCGGTTTAAAAAGTGCAAAAAAGACAATAAGCCCAACTTCCAGTTTTTAAGTGCTGAACCACAGATATGTACTTTAAGCTAAAAAAAAAAAAAATATATATATATATATATATCAACTACAGTTTGTCTACTTATATACTTTAATATATTTAGGAATTGTTCTTATGTATCTTATCAAAGATGTTTTTTTTTTTTTTTTTTGCTAGTTCTTTATTTGGCTGTTTTGCCTGTGTAAACAACTGGGATATGATAACTAACTTAATCCACATCTGTTTTCTTTTAAAATATCTCTCAGGAAATGACAACAAGATGGATATTTTAATGTCACCATGACAGACATTAATTATGGCTTCAAGTGCACTGATTAACAGTTTATGCATTGGCTTCTTGTTATGTTATTGGCTTTTAGTTTTCCAGTTTAGTACAGAATCTAACCTTAAGTAAAAAAAAGAAAAAGAAAAATGTGAGTTATGAAGAGTGGAAAATGCTCTGTAGAAAGACAGTCGTGCTTTTATGAATTAAGGCTTTTGAGGTTGTTATTGGCAAGTAAATCCTGAATTACTTATTTTCGAACTTAACAGCCATCTCTTGTTTGAAGGTGTTTCAGCACTAACTCCAGCATAGTGACCGAATCCTTTTGATAAGGTCTGCCTTTCAAAGAGCAACCACATCGTCAATACTGCACCTACACAACAGCAATCGATAATGCCTCCCTACAGTATTTGCCCTATTGTAGACAGTGATTTTAGACTGAGAAAGTTCCCACTCTTCTTGTTTGGGCATGTCGGGTGCAAAAAAAAAAAAAAAAAAAAAAAAACTCTGTAAAACATAAAATAGAAAATATTAGGAGGGATAAAACAATTTTCATTTTCGTCCAAAGCAGTGGTGTTAATCAAGCAGTTATTACTCACATTCATCCCCCTGAAAAGCATCATTTTCTAATGGCTCCTCTTCCTCGTCTGCAGCATCCTGCTCTTCTTTCTCCCCCTCTTCTGCTTTCTCCTCTTCATTAGCTTTTTCCTCCTCCAGTGGTGACTCCTCTCGTCCCTTCTCTCGTTCAGATACCATTTCCTCTTCTGCTTTGTCATTTTCCTCCTCCACTACCTTATCTGTTTCTGATACCTCCCTCTCCTCCTCCTCCACTTCCGTTTTGTGGCTCTTGTTCTCAACTGGCAACTCCTCCTGAATTTTCTCTCCTTCTGATTCCTCCTCTTCATCTGCTCCCTGGTCGTCCTCCTCAGGCATCTCCTCTTCTAAGCCTTGTTCCTCCTCTTCCATCTGTGTCGTCTCCACTTCTTTTTCCGACAATGCAACTGAGTCATCTTGCTCCAGCTCCTCTGCAGGAGCAGCTTCTTCTGCCACAGAGACCTCCTGCTCGACAGGTACTTCATCTTGTGCAGCCATCTCTCCTTGCTCATCTGCTTCTACCTCTTTTTCCACATCTTTAGTGAGTGCTTCTTCTTCTTCTGTAGCTGTTTCTTCTTGAGCTGCGGGGGCTGTTTCTTCCACAACCGTTTGTTCCACAGTCTCAGCAGGAGGCTGAACTTCAACCACCACCTAAAGCAAATAAAAAAAATAGAATACATGAGAAAACAGTGTGGACACTTTACTGCTCTGCTATCTGGCTATCCAGGTGACTAGGTAATGAGTTAAGAGAAAAATATGCATGCAAGTGTTGAGAGTCCATGCCAGGCAATTAGCTCCTTCGAGTTAATGAGATGAAAATCTCATTTTGGTTCCCTAGGGGGACACAGTGAACAGAAATAGCAAAGAGGCCATTTGTGCTGCCATGTGTTCAAGCATGCAAGTTCTGCTATCTACAACATGTGTAATTTTATGATACAAAATTGCATCTTAAACTGATTATCTTCAAAACATACACAAAAAAGCCACTGATGCCATTTCAGCCAATTACAATAAGAATCAACCAATCACCGCCAATACATTTCATCTTCCTGTAAACCTTGCCATCTATAAAATAAATATTACTGACAGAAGAATTGTGACAAGGTTAACACAGTAGTATTAGTTGTATGAGAAACAAGAAACGGTCTGAAGCATTAAAAACGCAGTGAGGTCATTTGGACTGATTAGCAGACCGACTGATCGGCATCTGCGCTGGTTATTTGGGTAACCTGCTTCTGTGTGTTCTGCAGCTGAGGCCTGAGTTCAGTGTACAGATTATGGGCTGCTGAGTTCGGATCCTGCAGACATACCGTATCGAGCTGCGCCTCCATATTGGCCTGCTGGAGTCGCAGGGACTGCTCATTCTCAACCAACTCTCTGAAAGACAGAGGACAGTTAGAGTCAGGATCTCTGTCAAAATGTCTGAAATGTCTGTTTAAAATGTCTGTTTGAAACCCCCCCCCCCCCAAGATTATTAAATGTGTGGACCAAAACATTACCATAATATATATATATATATTACCATAAATACATTATGGTATATTAATTGTGTAGACCCATGGAGGCTCATTGTTAAAATATTTTGAAGAGGAACCAGTAGCTTCAAACAGACATTGCTTCAAACCTGACAAGTGCAACAATAGCCTGTGAACCACATTTCCATGATGTTTGGATAAGCTACAAAGAGTGAAGATTTACATACAAAAAAAATGTACGCACATCATTCAACAGATATCATTAATACAATAGAAATGTTTACACAGATCAGGACAATCTCACAATGTGGATATGAGGCCTACCAACACTGGCCTAGAGTAACAGAGACACAGACAGAAGCAGCCAACGGGGATTTGGCAAAGTCAACATAAAGTTATGGGTCAGAGGAGGTGAGTTATTTTCTCCACAACACCAAAAGCTGCCCCCCCCCCCACTCTTTCCCAGAGCCTACCTGACAGTAGCCATCTCCACTGCGTTGGCCTCCAGTTGAGCCTGATAGGCGTTTAGTGTCTCCCTCAGTCCGTGCACTTCAGCAGCCTGTCCATCCAGGGTGGTGCTGAGTGTGGCAACCTGCCAAGCATCGTCACTCAGCTTCGATCTTGTATCTTTCAGGTTCTCGGTTAAAGCCTCCACCTCCTGAGAGAGTTCTCTGCTCAGTGAGGCCAGGTCCTGCACCTGAGCCCTGACACCCTCAAACTCCTCACTCTTTTCCTTTAGGATGCTCTCCAGCTGGCTCACTCGGTCCTGAGACACAGTCGATTGCTGCATCTCTTCCAGGCGGGTTTTCATCTCAGTGTGGAGTGACAGCACCTGAGCGGGGAGGTCAGATGTCTTGAGCTGCTCAGCTGTGGCCAAGGCCAAGTCCACCTGTTTCTGGGCCAGTGCGTAAGACTCCTCTAGGGCATTCAGGCGGGTCTCCAGACTCTCTGAGATGTGCTGCTACAGAGACACACAGGAGTGATGTTGAGTCAAACTGAGAGACTATCCAATATTCTTAAAATTAGTATAGATATGTAGTTTTTAAACATCCAGGCCTATGTACTACTCAAGCCTAAGCCTACTGGTGTATGAATGGGCTGTAGCAGCATGCTTTTCTTTTTAGATCAGTTTGGAAAAACTTTAATTTCCCATTACATCACAGCTCCTGTCAATCAGAGCTGAACCTCAACAACCAATCCGGACAGGTCCTTGCATGCATGGACAGTTCAGTAAAACCTAATGTCAGACAAACTACAATAGTGCAGTGGTGTGAAGTGATTAAGTAAATGACCCCCCACCACCACCACCATGTTCATCTGGTCTATGAGGCACTAAAACACAATTAATGTTCACGCATAAAATATTTCTCTAACATGACTGAGCTGGCAGAGCGGCTCATCCAAATCTTGCCACATTGGCTTGCCTGAATCAAAAGGTGAAGTTGCACAAGACAGGTGAGGAATGAGAAGAAAGGCTGTGGTGTTACTTTGAGGGGAAAGAAAAAAAACGTGCTCAACTTCTCTGAGTTGCCTGCAGCAAATTAAATATAGTTGGAAGGAGAATGAACCTCATAATTGAGCCAGAGGCTGTGACACATCTCAGTTTACAGTGACATATCAGGGTAAGTTCACATCTGCAAATTCATTAAACTAGAAGCCTGTTTCCTCAAGCTGTCACGCATTTTACGCATGTCTGCACTAGTATTTAGACATAATGTGTCATCTCGGGAGCACAAACGAAACACACGTCGCTCTCTTGTGTCCCACAGTCTTGCAGATGGCCTGTAAACAACCTCTGAAGTGGTGTTCAGTAACAAAAATCTGACTAAATTTAGCCTTGGCACACCACTGTCTTGTTTATTATCATTTTACCAGCAGCGTGTTCTTGACTGCTATCAGAAACCTTTGACTTCTGCTTTGATTTTTGCTTGTCGTTGATTTAAAAAAAAAAAAAAAAAAAAAAAAAAAAAAAAAAAAAAAAGAAGAAGAAGTCTCGAGTCCCTGCGTTTGTAGCTCAGGAATAAACCTCATTTCAGGCGCCAGCAGCTGTGAGGATGGTGGGAATAGCAGCGTTTTGTTTTCACTCCAGAGGCTCCTGGCATTTTGAAACCCGATAAGAGGCCCTGCGGTCCTTCGCTTTCCTTACTTGTAACTGCCAGTGCACACCTTAGGCGTGTGGTGAGGCCCTTTTTATTTGTTTATTTATTTTTATTTTTTTCTGATTTTGAGAGTGTTGGGGTAAATGACTGGCTCGCGGAGGTTTAAGGTCAATGAAGTATTCATGAGGGGATGCAGGCGAGCACGCGCTCCTGCAAACTCAGGTGGATCTTCTTCTCTCAAGGAAAGGCGACTCGTCTTAATTCCTTACCTTGCTGCTTGACTGTCGCGATTCTTCGTAGAGGGACTGCAGTTTGACCATCTTCGTCTGCAGGCTCGCCAGACTGTCTGTTAAGTAGGTTAAAGTTTGGTGCTGCTGGAAGCAGAACCATGCGCCGGTGGCACCGCCGAGCACGGAGACCGCCGTCAGAAACAAGATCATCAGGAGAGTGTAGTTGGTGCCTCCGGCGCGGCCCTCCGACTCAATAACTTCATTTTTGAAAAAGTTATCTTCATGTTTGTGGTTGCCTTTCCCTTTCCGATGCTTGGCAGTCATTTTCGCGCGGACACAGACACGCACTCACACACACCCCCCAAAGGACACAATGTTCTAGCCGGGCAGAGAGGTGAGAGCCGAGGAGCCGGCGGGTCGCGCAGCCTGGGTCGCGCTCTCTTGCGGGGGTTTATATCGGATGCGGCTCCGCGCAAACCGACCTGGTTTCAATCACCGCGCGATCGAGCAGGAGGAGGAGGAGGAGGAGGAGGAGGAGAAGGTGAGGCAGGAGGAGATGAGGAAGGGAGGCGTGAGCCGTGGGTTGCGTGCTCGTCCATTCAGGAAGGGCGAGGGGGAGGAGAGGGGGCCGGGCGGGCACCGGGAGTGGCTGAGCCTCCGCCACCATGTGCGCCGCTGTCATCTAATGGAAAGACTACACGTCCGGTGCTGGACCACTGTGCTATTTTTTCCCGCAGCAGTTTTCACACTTAACTCGCTGCCTTCTTTACTTACGTGTCCCAACTGAGCTGGGAGAGACCAATGCCACTGCGGCAGAACCAGTGCATTCAATAGTTTCTTCCCCTTTTGTTTTATGGTACAGACCACAGGACTGTGATGTTCAGTGGCGTGCACAGACCCTGGAAATGGGGCACATTTCTGTCAAAGGTCACCTTCACCTTCTCATGTCAACATCTTCTCTACCTTCTCACAGCTGCCCCCATGTTCCTGCTCAACACCTGCTGCTGCAATATTTATTATTAGTTATGCTGCTGTTCTTGCTTCTTCTATTGTTTTAACTTACTGCTGTTATTTACTAATGTACTATTATTAGTAGTATTATTCTCTCTCTTGCTCTCTCTCTCTCTCTCTCTCTCTCTCTCCTATCGCTCTTACTCTTAACCCAACCGGTCGAGGCATATGGCCACCCACCCTGAATCTGGCTCTACTCTAGTTTCTGCCTCTTAAAAGGAAGTTTTTTCCCCGCAAAAAGTGCTTGCTAATGGTGGGATTTGTTGGGTCCCTTTTAAATAATTTAATAAAGTTTGGTCTAGACATGATCTATATGTATATAAAGTGCCTTGGGGTAACTTTGTTATGATTTTGTGCTATATAAATCAAATCAATTTGAATTTGAATTTGCCTTTTTGTTGTCACTAAGTTTAAGGGATTAGAGACTGAATGTTAAATTAAATCTGCCCTCATGTTGATTTTCCCCTTCATCTTTTTAGTATCTTCATTCATGTCTGAAAGTCAACTAATCAGGACCAGGCTGCTGAAAGTGTTGTAATTGTAATACTACAGTCAAATTAGTCTTTTGTTCAGTCATGCCGCCGCACACATAAAAGTAGGCTTAAATATGGATGTGCGTGATCACAAGCTATAAGGGCTGCATAAGAGCATTGCTGCAGTTTGTAATCTGGTGGTGTAATGTTATGCTAACGTGGTGATAACCCTTGATTTAGAAAAATGTGTTAGTGTGCAGGGCCTTTAAAAATGTTAGTAATATCATTGCCATATTAATGTATGCTGCAAAAATAACATCTTATGTTTTAACAATAGCAGCTATTTATGACAGCTGAAATCATCCATAGATCTTGCTTCTTTTATATTTCTTTTATTATATTTTTGGGTTTAATATGTAGTGAATAATACAGTCTTAATGAAAGTGCTTTGCAGTACCTTTCTACATTAAGTAACTGACACATAATATCTAGATATATGCATTTTCACAGACAACATTATGACATGTTACAGGAGGAAATGCACAGATATGAATAATTTAATGAGGGCTGAGCTCTGGTATTGTCTTGGTAGAGTCCTGGTATTGTTCATGCTCTCATACTGTCATGGCTGACAGTGGAATAATAGACCCATCGTTATTGTTGCCATGTTAATAACACCTGGAGTTTTCACTGTAATTTTAATAAAACAAAAAACAAAACAAACAAACAAACAAACAAAAAAGGCAATTTAACAATACTAGCTTCTTTTGAAAGAAGAATCTTTTGGTCTTGCATTTCTTTTTTCTTTGTTAGATTAGAATCGATAGAGCTTCTGAACACAATTTGGTGCAAATAAATAACTTTGATTTATGGTAGTTTAATATTATCCAGTCGATTTTGAGTCAAAATCGTTATCAGGTTTAATAGCCACTACAGCACTAGTATATGTAAAGTAAATTCAGACAAGATCTATGAAGAGTATGAGCAAAAAAAAAAACAACACACATACACACAAATAAACCATTTAAAAATATGTCTTTCACCAGGGTATCAATACTGTATCTGCTGCAGTTACACAAGCTGCTTCTTATGTCAAACCACAACTGTCACCTCATTCTGCAATGATTTTCTGTTTTAATCGCTGTATTTACACAGTGAACAATTTTCAAACCACGAAATGCAATATTTTATTTGTGAAATAATTAGAATTTTTTCATAATAGGCGCAATCTCGGTTGTTTTGATGTTTTTTTCTGATTGCATTTGGCAAATTACATCCAAGCAGCACAACCACCTCATTTCAAACATCCTGTATGAGAAATCGAAGCTTTAAAATAAATGCTGCATATTGTGGCGTCCCTAGTTTCTTCACTCTGTAGGGGAGAGAGAAAAATGATTTAACATCATTTGGTGTGCGTTTTTTCTCACCCATCCTTGAGGTCAAAGTGCAGGTGTGCGTGTTTCTCACCTCTGACACTGAGGACAGTGGAGCATTCAGCCCGTCCCAGCGCGTTCTCTGCAGTAATGGTGTAGTCTCCCATGTCCTTGGGGCCCACGTGGAGGATCAACATGGAGCAAACTCCAAAGGTATTGGAGATGTAATAGTTGGTATCAGTGTTGAGACTGATGTGATTTCGATACCATGTGATGCGAGGTTTGGGATTTCCCTTCACTGCACAGCTCATATAGCATTCATAGCCTTTGGGTGCAGTGTGTAGCTTCAAAGGTACAATGAAAGTGGGAGCACATCGCAAATCACAGTCCTTTCCGCTTGGTACATTTACCACAAACTTTTCTACAAGAGAACAGATATACTAAGATTATATGTTTTTCTAAGAAGTAAATATTTGGCCTTTGAAATGAGATATGCAAACTCACCTTTCTTCTTCTCCATCCCCCAGGTCTGTGACTCTGAGGGGGCAGATGTGCCCATGTCATTTTTGGCATAGACCCGGAAATGATATTCCCTCCCATGCATGATATTACAGACTGTGAACTTATTATTGAAGAGTCTGTCAGCCACTGTGGTCCATGTACGTTTAGTTGAGTCCAATTTGGACACTGTGTAGTGGAGGCGGTCATCTCGCTTCTCATCAGGAGAAGGTTTCCAGATCACTGTCACTGTACCAGGCACGTTTTCCTCCAGTTCTACTGGTCCAGGAGGCTTTGGATCATCTGCAAACACATTCAGTTTTTTCAGATCATCAACAATCAACAAATATATTTGTAATGTATGTAGCTCAAGAGAAAAAATATATACTGTATATGGCATCTAAGTATTACCTGTGACCCTGACCTCTGTACTGAATGTCTCTTGTCCTGCAAGATTTTTCACCAAAATAGAGTAGATGCCAGAGTCAGAGCGCTCAGAGGAGGGGATCAGCAGCTGGGATGAGCCATCAGAGTTACTTATTGTTGCTCGCTTTGTGAGTGGCACATTGTCCTTCAGCCACATAATATCTGGCCATGGGGAGGCCTGGTAAAAGGTACAATAATACTATCTTGAATATAGTGTCCTTTGACTTTCCCTCCTGTCAAGTATTGCACTGTTTATACCAATGATGAAGTGGTAGTATAAATCTCACCTCAAAATTTACTGTGATCCTGACAGAGTTTCCTGCCCTCACCACCACAAAACTCTTCATCCTGTGGTTTGTAAACTTTGGCCTCACTGAAATAATGAACAGAAACAAAGAATGATTTGGACAATAACTAACTTTGTGAGGTATTTAGGCATAGTAAGCTAAAATAAATGCAGAAATGATAAGCACGAGAAGCGATTGTGCAAAGACAGAATCGATTGTGAACAGTTCATTTTAACCCCCAAATTATGCTTCTACTTCTAAATATCCAACACCAATTGCTTCCTTTTTTAATTTCCATGAAGTGTTAACATACCAGGGGAGGGCATAGCAAGGACATAGTTGGCCAACTCCTCAGGTGCACTCTCTCCTCCATCATTAGTCGCAATCACTCTCACCCAGTACATGTTCATGGACTTGAGGCCTTTCACGCTGTAGGAATTCATGATGATGGGAGATGTATTAGATCGGGACCAGTCAATGCAATCTGCCTGCCGAATCTCAACAAAATATCCTTTCGCTTCATCCTGGATCCCCGGTTTCTCCTCAGGTTTAGTCCAAGTCAGGAGCAAATGGGTGTAAGAAGTCTCTGTCACTTTCAGGCCTGTAACTTTACCAGGAGGCTCTGGGGTAACCAAGAATTACCATAAAATTCAGAAAAGTCACACTATATATTGTATTTATGCAGTGTTCAATATATGAGAATGGGTTTTAAAGTCAATAAAAATTATGTAGAAATATATTTAATTATGGCCATTGTAAAGAAAAGTATTAATAAATATTTGAATCTCAATCATTATTACAAGTGGATCTTTTAAATATTCCATAATTACATATGTGCATGCATATATTTTCTTTACACTGTCACTTATAGTTAAATGTAACATGAAAAACAGTTGCAACACTTACTCTTGGGATCCCGTGCAAAAACAAACTCTGAGGGGTTACTAAATTCACCAGCTCCAGACAGGTTTATGGCAGTAACTCTGAACTCATAGGCCATACCTGCCACAACATCCTTCACGGCATATTTTTTCTCTGGAGGTCATTTCAAATAAAGAGCAACATCGTCACTGCTACAGTCTAAAATGCTGGCACCTTGAATTAAGGTAAAATAAAAATGCGGACCTTTTATTAGCTCATCCATGGCATTGACAACAGTCCAGAGATTACTTCCCTTTTTACGTTTTTCCAGGATGTAACCCAGAATACGTGAACCTCCTGTTTTACTTGGTGAATCCCAGGAGAGGTTGATGCAGTCATCAGAGGCACTGACCACCTTTGGGGGCACTGGAGGTCCAGGAAAAGCTGAAGAATGCAGAAAAAAATTATAATTTTACTGGTTGAAGTTATAGCAGGAAAGACTGAACTTTTCTTGTATACCATAGTTTGAAACTCCTATTATGACAGAGGTACTGCAGTGCTGCTTAATAAGAGACAATCCTGAGTTTTACAGGTAGATCCTTTGACATCATGGCTTGGTTTTTGCTCCAGTATGCCTTGTTTGATGTGCAACCTTATCGAGACAGGTAGGTTTCTTTCCAAATCATGTCCAATCAGTTGAATTGACCATGGATGAACTCCTGAGTATATTAGTAAAGGGTCTGAATATTTATGCCAACGTCAGTTTTTCCTTTTTAATAAATTTACAAAAGTCTGTTTTCGCTTTGTCATTATGGGATATTGAGTGTAGATTGATGAAAAATATTTTTTGACTGCAATGTAACAAAATATGAAAAAAAAAAAGATTTAGTAAATGCAATGTAGTGCAGGCCAGCAGCATTCAGAGAAGGGTAGTAGCACAGCAGGGGGCAGCAATGACATTGAATCATGATGATCAAATAGGGCTGTATCATTCAACACAGAAGGAAAAGCACAGGCATTAATATTAACATTATTTGTGGTTGAACTTCATTTATCTGCTTTGGTTTCAAGGTCCTGGGTCCAGACAGACTCGGATTGTATTATTCTCTACTGTAAGAAGTCACAATGTCTTCTGTGGAAAAAAGAGGCCAGCAGTGTGATAAAATGTCTTGTGTCTGTTGAGATTATGCAAAGTTATGACTCTTGCCTGTTTAACACCTGATTTCAGATTTATGAAACCTTTGTTATATTTGTGAAAGTAAACATAAAAAGTAAAAAAAAAAAAAAAAGTTGAGTTGACAGTTTTCCCATTGAGGCAACATCAGACCAGATCTAGATCAACACCATCCAGAGTTGTCAACAGTAATGTTTTTTGACCTCAATTTGTAATTTTTTTTTTTTTTAATTAAAGCATAATTAAAAGGTTTCAAACATTATCTCCGAAACAATTCTACTTCAATATTTTATTTTTTTGCAGTCCGGATCAAAATCAAAAATTAGTTTTCAAGCATCAAAAAATAAAAATGTAAAACAACTTCAAATTTTGTCTTTTTTTCCCTGTACATGAAAAACAAAAATAGCTATGATACACTTTTACCAGAACATACAGAAAGAAATTCTTGTGAGGCACATAGATCATTTGCATTACATATTCTTTTCTATACTTTTAATATGTATAAAAAGTGTTTTAAGTTAGTAAGCATATTAGTATTGTCTATGTCTATGTTTCCCATTACTATAATGCTTTTAGTCTAAAATATTAAATTAGTTTTTGTTTTGTCTGTGCCTTGCAACTCAATACAAAACGAAATACAAAAATGCATTAAAATATTGATATTCACAAGGTTTAAGACATACTTGTGAAAATGAAAGTGTTTTTTGGTCTGTTTTACTGCATGACATGTGGGGTTGTTTACCAATGAAAAGGTAAAATGATCAAATAGGAAGAGATACACGATATAAATACACAGGGGGTCCTTTTGATGACACCACAGGACTCATTATATACATTTTTTACATGATTTCAAAGTAGCGTCTTGATCTTGATACACTGAATAAACCACATGTTTGGGACAAAAGTCCTCTGGTTATTTCAAAACTTAAGAAAAACGACATTATCCATTTTGTCATTTGCTTCGTTGCTGTTACACTTGTTTGCCAAGAAAAACAAAAATAATATACAGGGAATTTTATATGTTTATTTCTATAGATGCTGTGGTTAATGAATGTGTTTTCTACAAATATAAAATTAAAAATTAAATTAAATTATAAAGTCACTTTTGTCAATTTATTTTTGACGCAGTCCACGCGGCCTTAATTGGCGTCAACCACACCTGTGTTTTGGGCACCATTTTGGATCCACGGCGTTTGGAGCCTCTCAAGAGTCGCAGCTTGAAAAAGATGTTTTTTGTTTGTTTTTTTTTTTTTGGTTTGTTTGTTTGTTTTTACTCACGAGCAGACGGATAATTATCGGAAAATGTCCACATGAAATTGTCTTGAGCTATCGAAAGAGCTCCAGCGGTTTCGGCGACTGGTTTAAAAAAAAAAAAAAAAAAAGACCGCAGCAGCGTTTCCGGTCTTTAAAATTTTCAAAACGGTTGTTGACACGAAACGCACAACCTGCTAGTTGCACACAGGTACTTAGAGTTTATACCCAGTTTGTTTCCGTAGGTTTAATGTATAATTAAACTAGATATTGTGAACTAGACATTAAACAAACAAACAAAAATAATAATAATACAAAAATGTGCGCATACTAATGTTTGGTGTCACTGTTTATCTGTGCAGACAAACCCTATGCATGCATTATGTATCCTGGCTGGATGTGATTTGAGCATGTTGTATTTTGTAGCGTGCTAGAATGCTAATTACTAATGTATGTAATTCATTTCTGCACATGCTAACAAAAGTCAGCAGGTTGGATTCATGGGGCTGTGTATCAGCATTTATGTATGCCGCTCACTGTAGGAAGATGTTTAATTGAAGGAAGATGTGTGAATTTGATTCATCTGTGATTTATAGCTGTCTAATGCTGATGTAGTGGGTGGGGGAGTGCAGGAGGATTTGATTCGAAGGATTAAGGATTTTTTGTGTGGCTACTTCAGCTGCAATAGTTTTCTGCTTTCAAACTTTAATGCTTCTGTTCTCCCACTGCAGCAGGTTGTTGAGCAAAGAAGAACTGGATCGTGACTTTGGTGAACGCGTCAAAAGGACGACTTTCAAAAGGGGACGAGGATCCTGGGGAGACTGGAGAGACTGAAGGCCTGTATGGGCAAATGAGTGCAACACACTGATGAATGACCTGCTGCGTGGACTTGATCTTCGAGCGCTTTAAACAGTAAGTTGAAGTCATTTTCTTTGCGCTTGTGTTGTTGTATTCCATCACTGAGCTGTATTGAACCTGTCCTCATATCCATTTAAACTTGTCAATTGCTGGTTGGCTTTTTCATTATTAGTTGCCTGTTGTGCCAGTTCATCTTAAGAGGATTTCTCTCTGTGATAGATTAATAGATTTGAACACTTATGAACCCAGTGGACATCTCTAGCATGTGCAAGAGGGAAATAATACTTATTGATTGTATCTCCGTTGCTCTGAGGCTTTGATTTGCAAGGTTTTCTAACCAGGACCAGGGGCAGTGGTTATTGTTTGCAGTTTTGTGTTTGCTGTGCTTTTTGGACTGAACTGTGTGTACGGTGTTTGGGTATTTGCTGTGTCTTGTCATTGGCATGTTCATGGTTATCAGAGTTAGGTATTGGGAGTACATTTTGTTATTTGACTAATAAGTTGCTTTACAAGTTCAGTTTGAGGCCCTTGTGACATTAAAAGCAACACATTTAGCTGATATGAAACATAAAAGTGGAAGCTCAATAGTTATGGTTCATGAATGTAACAAATTGACATTAGCTGTAGTAACAATTTGGCTCACCAAGTGTGCCAGCTTGCATTTCATCAGTCTCCATCACTTCACTTGTACCCTCCTCAGTCACTGCTCGGATACGGTAACAATATTTCCGGCCATGGTCCACATCTGTGTCACGGTAACTGGCCACACCCGGGATTTCCCCCATTTTCTTCCAGGTGTTGCGTCCTGCTTGCCGGCGCTCCATTGTGTAGTTTATCACTGGTGAGCCACCATCGTCCTTTGGAGGCCTCCACCTAAATTCAATACATGTAGCTGAGCTCTCTGTTACTTCTGCCGGACCCAGGGGTGTAGTGGGTTTGTCTGAAACATCAAAAAGTATTTAAAGTGTGGAAAAAGCTCGAAGATCTCATATGTGAGAAGGCAAACTCTGCATCTAAACAATATTTTCAATGAGAGATAATAATAGTAAAATTTGACATTTGTGATGCTGGCAGATGTAGTTTCAATGTGTTGCGTTTGTCAAGCTCTGAATTGCATTTCCAAAATACCTCTTTTAAAGCTATCACAACTCGTGTTCTGTGTGATTTTTCCAGTTAGTAATGTGGTAGTTGTAGAGCATATTTAAATACGTCCAGGCACAGTTGGGCTCAGTGAATTGTAGCACCCTTGTTTTCTGATGTCGAAAAGACTGTAAAATATTGCACATGAGGTATGAAGCTTAATATCTTCTGATATTACAACACCAAAGAACATATTACTCAGCATCTTGCTGCACACATCCCATCCTTTGGCATCTACATAGATAAGAATTTTCTTGAAAGAGCTGAATGCAGAGTTAATGATTTCCTTTAAATTAGTCTGATGTTTTTATTGTTCTGCTTATGTAGTAACTTTTTTTAACAACTGTAGAGCTAAAGGAAAAAAAAAATCTCTGGGTCAGAAATATTCTCCTGTCGCAGTCTGCGTCCTTTGTTCACTCACCAAGCACAATTAGCTGTGTTATTGCCTCAGTGAATCCGTGTTCATTCTTAAGCTTAATCTTGATCTCTCCTGTGTCCTTCCTCTGGCACCTGCTAAGGAGCAAGCGGCTGTGACTTGTAGATTTCTCTATCCTTGTGTTGCTGTCATCATGGAGTTCTTCTCCCTCTCTGTGCCACTGAATCTTTATGGGTTCATGGCCAACAAAATGCAGTTTGAAGATGGCATTGTGCCCCACTTTAACCGTAACAGGCTCAGTGAAAGCACTCAGGTCTTCAGGGTCAAACCTTGGGGGATCTAAAAAAGACCATTTAGTCATTTTAATTTTGAAATGGTATTTAGCTGTTATCTGATTATATGCTATAAATATAGTACAGAATATAAGAATTTTCATTTTACAGTCATATATCGAATATCATTATTATCATGATCTTTCAAACCTTTAATGTTGACCATCGCCTCTGTTTTACGACCATCTGCTTCAAAGCGATATTTCCCAGAGTGCTCCTCCGTGCACCTGGTTATGACCAGTTTATGAATCGCACCATCTTTAGTGATGGTGAAATCATCACCTGGGGATATCTGATTGGAAAGGGAGCAGAGAGATGAAAATAAACTAATCAAGCAACAGCAATTGCAAGTTAATTAGTAATTCAAGTAAGAGACACTGCATCCTCCAAAGGGCTTTGTGTCCTGCTGTGTTGTCCTACAGGTCCACAGTATCTAAACCTCTGCCTCATATTTGAGCTAAATCAGAGATGAGCACATACTGTAAACCTGTGCTGATTTCCAATAGCAACAGTCCAATTCAAGAAAATTTTAGTGCACTTTCTTTCTCTTTCTCTTTCTGGCTGGAATCAAACCAGGTTATGTTTTTGGGTGCTGTCACAGCTAACCTGTTTGTGTCAAACAAACACTGGTGTAGTTTTTGGATTTTAATGAAAAAGTTTGTTTGAGTTAGTGTAAAAGCTGTAAATCTTAGGTGTGGACTAAATAGCTTGGCCAAGATCAAGTTGCCTGCTTTCAAGTTGATTCCTGTGCAGCTGTGGTGTGAAAGCAAACCAGACCAACAGATCATACAAGATCATTTTGTAACCTTAGTAAAGGAGTTAAAAGCACTAGTTGTTTTGGGTTTGTGGCTTACTCTGTTAAAGTATCCTAGAAAGAAAGGTTGGAACTACACAGTAATGCTGTTTGTAATATGATGGTACAAATTACAATGTTCAGTTACCATCAGCAGTGATAATGTTCATTATTTCTTATTATTTCGAGCTATTCATTGTGTTTTCATGATCACCAGACACAAACTCAATTCACAGGATTTTGATCCTCTTCATGGATTCATGTAACAGGGTTGATGCAGAATGAGGAAGTTAATAATTTTTTATTTATTTTTTTTCCTCCTCTTGTACCAAATCAACCAAAGTGACCTTGGACCCCATGGACCTGCTTTCCTGATGGACACTGACACAGTAATGATGAGTTTGACCAGTATGACTAACCTTTTTGCCGTCTCTGAACCAGGCCCCTTCACAGTCTTCACTGCTGAGCTTACATGATAATTCAGCAGTCTCATTGATAATTGCACTGACATCAGACAATCCACAGATGAAGTGGACCCATGGATCTAACAAACAACAATGAACTGTAAGGCACAGAACAGACTGATACGAATAGAAATGTTTGAGCATACCATTTTGATGCTGTTTTCTAAAAGTATTATTTGACTTTTTTCCCCCCTCCCTCTTGAAGGATTTTTTTTCTCTCCAGGTCTTGGATGTGCTGAGATATTGTCAAAACAATTTATGATTATGATTTTCCTTTATTTGTTTTATACCTCCAAGGTTTTCCTGTGTATTGTTTTGTTAACAGAAAATTGACTCTCAGTCTCTCCCCAATTGCAGACCTGTCAGGAACATTCATTTAAAAATAGCAAATGAAAATGACAAAACAATTGGCCTTTCAGTGTGTTGTGGCAGAATAGCATATCAACAAGGCGTACAGAGCAACTTGATAAACAACATGCAGAGATAGCTGTAGATAAATGGGTATTGACTATTGAAAAATATCACTATTAATTGTATAATTGATTGCACTGGAGGGATCTTTTTTTGTGACTTATCAGATAGAATAATGTTTGACTTGATGTAATGCTAGAAATTTAATCATTTGAATTTTTATAACAGTGTTAAACTGTTATAAAAAGTTTTCCTCCCCGATCCCTTCTTATTCATTCTGGAAGGTGTGTGTGTGTGTGTGTGTGTGTATATATATATATATATATATATATATATATAAAAATTGGCAAAGTTAGTTAATGTTAAATATGCAGTGTAATTAATTTCTATTGAAAGTGGATGTTTTTGGGTTTTTTTTTTTTTTTTTTTTTTTTTTTTTTTTCCCCTAATTCAAAACAATTTTTTGCAAAATTAAAGGAACACTATACTTTCCTCCAGTGGACTGTGTGATAAACCGCCAACTGTGAGAACACACTTTCAGCTGCCATGTTAAGGGGGGAAGCTATAATTATCTATAGCCCTCCATAGGCACGGGGCTTTTAAATTGAAATTGATTTATTAAGTCATTAAGTCTAAACTGTGACCAAATGCCTGTCTTGTGTCTTTTTTTAAAGACTAATAAGATAATTTAAATATGTTTCAGTTGCTCATCTGCCATGTCCTAGCAGTTTGTTTCATCAGTATTATATTATGTGATCTATTGTTGTATATTTACCTATTCACTATTTTGGAAGGTAAGAGTTGAGAATATGAATTCACTGAATGAAAATATGGAGTTGAAGTCACTATGCTAAGACTAGATGTATACAAATTGTAATAACTAGTTAATAAGTTGTACTTGCACATATTTAGATACTTGTATTAGCAATGTTAGATACTTAAAAATCAAGAGGAGTTCACTAATAACTACAACACAGGAGCTGAATTACTGTAACATCTAGTTATCTAGTATTGTATCTTTTAAATTGGCATTGAAGAGATTTTTCAGCCTTTTGCTGTCATTCAGTCATAACATTTTTCTTACCAATCAGATCTTCTGGCAGACATTGCTTTTTCTGCCTGGCAGAACCAGTGGCATCTTCAGTCTCGTCGCAGTCACTGTAGTCTTTAGGGCATGTGTTTTCACCTTTTTTTTTTTAAAAATACCATTCAGCCCATAGCTTTACACACAGTTATTAAAAATTTGTTTCAAAATCATATCGTTAACATCCTCAGATGGAACACAACCCATTTATATTCAGGGTTGTACAATATGTTGTGTAATTAAAATAAAGCCACATAACCTACACATTATACTTGAAAACAGACAGAAAAGAATTTCTTCCCTAATGCACAACAAGAATATCAAAGTTTAGGACTGACTACATGGCTTACTACACATTCAAAAACAAGCTGCAGTAGCATTTAGTCAGTAATCTGTACCACACCTCTGTAGTAAAGCACCACTTGTGCTGTCTTACCATGGACTCCTTCGTGTGGCTGTTGGCTTTGCTTTGTACAACTTGTTTGCTTGACCTGGTCAGTAGAGATCTCATTTCCATCACTGTCGCTTCCTGCATTGTCACTCGCTGGTTCATTTGGATCTGTGTTGGAACCACATAATTCAGGCAATGCACAGTTTAACACTATTGCACTGTGGTTTTATATAGTAAATGCTTCCACCATCAAAAATTAAAGCGGTAGCACAGTAACCAGGACTAGAGCCATTTTGCTTTGTTCTCAACAAGGTAATACAAGAACTTTTTGTGGCAATAAGAAAACGGTTGGAAAAACTACATAATTCTGATAAGTGCATTTATTTCTTCACCACTGCAGGGAAATTTCCCAGCATTTCATGACTGTGTGGAGTCATGATGTATTACTCTACTGAAACATCAAACACTACTGAAAAAAATGTCATTTGTAGTGTCCTGTTACAGCTTTAATGTTTTTGAAAACAAGCAAGGTAAATTGTTTATTTCTATTATTTTCTCGGTTTGAGTCAGTAACACATCTTTTTGTTCTTTCTTGTTGTGCATCAGATACACACATAGGAATGGAAAAACCACTGCAGCAATAATATCTGTTTCTATTGTTTCTTTCAGTACTAGAAAATATGTCTAATCTCGAGTCAGTTCTACTACTATAACTTTCATGCACAAATGCAGTAAAATCTATTGTTTCTTACCAGATGTATAATGTTTCCTTTGGATCTTCCTTGTATCCCTTGAGCACCTGCCAGACTCAGTGAAATGTTTATTTCTGTCAGTGTCAACCACTTCAGTTTGACTTGAGGCAAACGGTTCAATCTCGTTTAAGGCTACATTAGTACTTTTGCTGTTGGACTCTGCATAGACACAACACAGTCAAAAGAAGGTATGAATATTAACTGAGCAAAAACACATTTCAAAAAATGGTTCCAATCACATATAAACATTTTAAGTGAACACAGATATTAAGAGCAGTACATTTTCTGCATGTTGTCTTACCAGTTACTCTGTCCTCTGTCTTTTGATCATACTTTATGGATCTTGAATTATTGGTGAATCCACTCAAGTACTCCTCCAAATGTCCTCCTGTATTTGCATCTATAGTATGCCAGGTATAATGAAATACTTCAGCTTGAAACTCTGTGACAAAGTTTAAATGCATTATTCTTTGAAATAAAACATTGCCTCATACCACCCGTATGGTGGATTTAGACTGTCTGGAGTACTGTACTGTTAATTATTACTGAGAAATTTTGATCAGGTTTGTCGTGTTGAACCCCTCAGGCTCTCACTGGGGCTGTAAGGAGGAAATCTGGTGTATGGATTGTGTTGAAATTAGTTATAACAAATTACTTGCTAGTACAAATTTGTTCAATCTTGACCATGAAGAAGTGACAGCTCGCACCAACGCTGTCTGACCTCACTTCAGTAAACAAAGCATTTATGCACTTGTTACTTGGTGAAACTGACATTTTGTCACACCCACCACAATAAAATGAAACAGTTTAAGCGTGACACCAGATTATCATTCCTCTTTAACTTTGTCGCATACATTTAGAAAACATTGCAAAATTTATACAAACCTAACAAACCAACTCACTAATAATAGCAGCAAGTCTGTGTTGACTTATGTTTTGCTCACGATCAGATTTTAATCACCACTTACAACTCACTGAAGTGCTGATGGTGGAAATACATTGTTAGGCATAGATCGACTTTACCTGTTACCTTGTCAAAATCCACTTGACCAGATTTGGTGTGTTTCTCGTTCTTGGCATCATCTGCCATAACCTGGACTTCTGATCTTGTTGCACACATTGAAACATCTAAATTTGATTCTGTGTCACCTCTTCTTGAGTTTTTAATCTTTGCTTTCTCATCACTTCCTGTTGTTTCAGACATGGCATCAGCTTTTGCTGCGTCAGGCTTGTCCTTTACTGCTCCAGCATTTTCATCCAGTCCACTGCATGTGGTTATTTCACCATCTCTTTCCCCAGTCGTTAATGTGTTTTCTCCTTTGACTTGTCCTGCCTCCTGCTTTTCTTTTATGTCTGCTAAAATCATCTCCATCTCCATCTCCTCTCGGTTTTTTATTTGTTGCTCTTTGGCCACTTTCTCAAGATCGATCCCTGCTCCACCAGCCAAGGTAGTTTTACGAGGTCCCTTCTTACCATCAGATGTGGGGCCACCCTTATCTTATAGTTAATGAAATACAAATTTGTGACACAGGACTTGCACGTATTTGTGAAAATAATAATTGTGGAAATTATTAGGATTACATTGCCACACACTAACAAAATGGACTATTGCAGCACTGTGAAATGTTACCTTCCACAACCAACCAAGCACTGCATGACGTAATGCCAGCCACAGCTGAATAGATGCCTTTGTCCAATAGCTTGCAGTTCTTGATCAACAGCCTGTGGATCAGTTTATGGTCTGACACCATTATGTTATATTTTTCTCCATCCTCCAGAACGCTGCCCTTGCCCATCCATGTGATCCTGGGTAGTGGGTGTGTCAGAACACACTCAAAAAGGACATCCTCTCTTGCTTGTGCTTTAATCTCCTGAATTTTGATAACAAAATCCACATTTGAAACTAAAAGAAAAGAGGAAAAAAATCATGAAAAGATTGAATGTTAGGTTTGTTTATATTGGAAACATTTACCTTGGATAAGA
Organism: Rachycentron canadum; assembly: GCA_038496675.1. Lineage (NCBI taxonomy): Eukaryota > Metazoa > Chordata > Actinopteri > Carangiformes > Rachycentridae > Rachycentron > Rachycentron canadum. Next base: position 7,485,332 of record CM076651.1, read on the forward strand.
AATCATGTACTCATTGAAACCCTTTTTAAAATAATCTTTAAACAGCTTTCAAATTTGAAATGTACCCTATAGAAACTGTGAAATGAGTATTGTCAGAGATTGGATGCACTTGGTGGATAATTGAACTTTCAATCCCAGTTTCTTTCACTGAACCTACTTTTAAACTCTGTATGGTGGAGGTTGACTTCTTCAGCATCTTTCTGATTCAGCCCTGTGCGGACTTTTTCCACATTCACGTGATTCAGCTCTGTGTCCTTTTGCATCTGGCTCTTAATGCCAAAGTCTTTTGTCCTCCCAACGTCCTTAAGACTGTGTTTCTCGCTTGTGTCTTCATTGTAGGGAATAGCGTCATCCTGCCAGGTATACAAAGGAGTTGCAGACAAAATGAAGCTTTCTGATTCTGACAGTGGAAAAAATATTCTCTGCGTACTGTGCATGTTTTTAAAATAAGAATAGCTTTGATTTTAAAATAAAATAAATAAATAAATAAATAAAAATTTTCAACCCCCCCCCCAAGTCTTTTTAAGAGCACTATTTGAGATTAAATTTGACTCTCAGGATTCAAACACACCATTAAAATGGTGGAGGGTACGTATGATGCAAATAAAAGAAACAGCCAAAGAAATCTTATTCTGTCTCATGCTAAACTTGCAGAGTTTAGAGCTGATGCGTGAGAGATGGAGTTAATGATGTGAAGTCAGCAGTAAAAAATAATAATTGCTTATGAGCAAATATTTCAGTTGCAGTTCAATTATTTTTGATGAACTGCATTTGAACTAAAGCTGTTGTCTCACACACTAATATGTTTGAATATTCAGAATGAGCAAACTTTGTCAAATGTCAAACTTTGATCAGTGCCACATGTCTTCAGCAAAAAGCCAAATCAATCATGGAAGGGTTTGTTGAAGACTATAGTGATTTAGCTGGAGATGATATATTATTTTGAGAGCTGAGAGTTTTCATACCTGATGCTTATTTTGCTTTATCTCCCTCTTCTTCTCTTCCAGCTTCCTGAGAATCAAACGCAAATCCACAACACCAAACTCATTACAGATGCGTTCATAGTCTTTCCTGTCAGCCTTCAGCATGGCTTCCCAGAATCGTTCATCAGTTTCTCCATCTGCTCTCTGTAGTTTACTAGAGATTTTAGATAAATATTTTAAAAAGGCTTATTAAGGCCCACTGACCAAATACAGATGCATAAAGAAATGTCTTGGTAGGCATTTTTATATAATGCAATCTTTCCATGTTTTTCTTACCTTTTCCTCAGCAGTTTTCTGAAATCTGATGGATTTGTTGAAGCTGAAAACGGCACATTAAGTTAAACCATAGAAAAGGCCACTAGGGATCTACACTTTGGCAAGAGTTGCGTTTTATCAGGTAATTAAAAACGTAGTAAACACTTAAAACGTGAATGGAATGAGTCCCTCCCATTCACAGTGAAAACAAATAACCTTTATCCAATTAAGAAATGTATTGCACCAACAACTCTTACCGTCATTTACAGTTAATGTTGTCGTGCAGACAGCTTTACCATATTCATTCACAGCATAGCATTTGTACGTGTCTGTGTCATCAGCAGACACTTTGCGAATCTAGAAATACAAAAACACATGCACAGATTGAATTCACACAACAAATAGGACATATGTACTTATACATTAAGGATGTGTTTTTTACTGTGCTGTTTAAAAACTGAAAGAAAACAGTAACTATTTACAGGGTCCTGTGAAATCTAAATCACTCACCTCCAATGTGTACTCCCCAGTTAATTCATCATATTTCGTCTGAAATTTGTCCTTGTCTGAAGTATTTCCTTTAGCTCTTTTCCATGACACCTCTGGTTTTGGATCCCCCTTTACCATGGCCCTAAAAATGGCTATTTTACCTATGGAATATGTGGAAATATTATTTTTATAATATATAATTTTAGATACAGAGCTGTAAATTTAAGTTTAACTTCCCTTAAGTCAATTATTTTATCACACACCTTTGGGTGTTATGTGCTTAAATCTGTTGTTTTAATGCTCTGTTATAATAAAATGAAACCTACCTTCCTGAATGGTGACTGGAGCTGGTTTACATTGGAAATCTGGAGTGCTTTTTCCCTCTGGCAAGTTTACCACATACTGTGTAATCATCACTCCAGTTATCTTAGATCTTTTCCGGATGAGAGCTAAATGAAGCCGGCAAAAAATTGAAAACAAATAAAACTATTCAAAAATGTAGGATTTGAAATAAATATTCAAATGGAAAAATTGGGAAATGCTGCTTTTGGTGGAATTAAAGAGAATTCTTTCCTCTACCAGCAGATGTCAGGAGTGTCAAATCTACTCCCTGGTGATTTTTCGTATGTGTTGACAGAAACATTTGCTGTTTGATTTAAAATGGGAAGTGCTGCACACTCTCAGGTTCACAAAAAAGGATGAAAAAACTATGCATGATGAGCCCAGTATGTTCCTGCTCTTCGACCAGTGACAGCTGTATACTCACTGTTACTCACTCAGATGCCTACCTCTGTCATCTGTTGGGGCTAATTTTACTCTTGTGCATTAGAAATTATTTTTTTTGTTTCAATTTCATGCTTTTCAGTTTACTGTGAAATTGATATCAGTCCAGGCTCATGAGGCAAAAGTTGTGCTTTGCTTCTTACATGCAGAACATGTACAGTAGAAATGACAACTTCCTCAATAAATCCTTAAACATGTTAGGATGCTTTGTTTTAATTGTATAGCCCATTGCAACGGAGATACAGTGTAAGAGCAGTTTCACAACATGCGCTCATCATCACATAGAAGTTAAACTTTAGGTGCATTCTGATACAACATGGTAGCTCATGTATAAATAGTTGTGCTCACAGCAAGTTTCACGTCAGTTGATCAAAGATGAGATATTGCTTGATTTCCTGTTATGCAACTTTGCTGCCAGTTTCGATTCCCTCTGAATGCTTTTGCAAACCTAAAAGCCAACAGTTGTGTTTTGTCAGGCTTGAACAGCTCTATCAATTTTCATAAAGATCACACACACACACAGCGGCAATGGGCAACATGTAAATTTTCAATTCAATTCAGTGCCTCCTAGAGGTGAAGTTTAGACAAAGTTAGTCCAAAGAGTAGCAAAAAAACATTTCAAATTGAAACTTGTAAAGGAAAATCATGAGGTTAAACTTGTCTTGAAAGAATCCAATGTTCAGTTCAGCATGCATTAAGCGACCCTCCAACTTTGACCTGTTATTTGCATCAAAGTTCGGGAGCAAATAAATTAAACTTGGTGAAAAGCATCATGGGAGTGTCATTTTGCCAAATTTTTATCTTTAATACATGATTCTTGTGTATATTATTCTAGTGCCAAAGAGAAATAAGATGGAGAAGAATAGGTTGAAACACAATGGGCGCCTGTAGAGTTTAGCTGCTTGGTCCCTGACGATTTCAAATGATAATCGATTAAAAATAACTTGTTCTTTTTCAAACCACAAATCTACCTATTGTTTCAGCCCTATTACATATAAAATACACTACAAGTCAAATAGTATAATGGAGTATACACTAATACACTCAGGAATTTCAAACAGCAGTGTGTGAAATCCACTCATCCTCTACTTACCTACTTTGCAGCTGAACATTTTGTTATCAGGCTTTTGACACGGAAAGATGAAAGATCACACAGGAGTTGATGAAGAACAACATTAATCCAGGGATTAATGATTATTATGACAAGGACAGAAATAGAACTGCCACCCTGTCAGATATGTAACTGAGGGCGACTGATCTGACAAGGTAGTAAGCAGATAATTCAGGTTATCAACACAAAGACAGGACAGGTCACAAGCAGACAGAATATTCAATAATACCTAATGTAGTATTCAATATTTTCCATTATTCATAACAATGGATGTAGCTTAGTATATGTGTACTGCACAGTTCACCATTCTGAAAATAAAACGGCTCATATCACCTGACTTGTTGCCAGACACCTCATTAAAATGCTGAATGTATCGATGAACAAGGGAAAAATCTGCATGAAAAGAAATAGCACTAGATCAGTTAGAAGTATATAAGTCAATGCTATGCTATGGCTGTAGGATATTAAGTGGCATATATTCTCTTTATATAATACGTGTCCAAGAGAAACTATTCGTGATTAATTGCCTCTTTGAAATTGCAGGGTATGTCCTGCAGACATTTCCTGATATTTACGGAAATGTTGATGATTACCCAAGCAAGGGGAGGCATTTATTCCCTTTACTTTCAAGCATATTTGATAGATGGAGAGAGACACAGAGGTAATTGAGTGAGATTGAAATAAACAGTGGGTGGAGAGGCTGGAAGTGAAGACCCAGTCAGGCATAATGTGGAAAAGGAAAGCTCATAGTGGCCTGAATAAACTGAAGCACTGAGAGGGTCACAGTAAAGGGCAGCAGGCAGGGAACCTTAATCCAGGGATGTTTTCTTCTCATCCTCGGTTTATCACTGAAGCCTGGGAGAGAAGACCTTTAGTCAGCTGGCTGTTGAGGTTCCTGCCAGGTGGCAAATGTGAACTTGCATAGTTCTCATGGGTTTTATGTGTTTAAGATGGTGTACATCACGCAATTGGAGTGAACGTTTCCATGTTTTATTGCCTTACGCAGATGCAGTGCTAACTCTTGTGCTATAATTATTTCTTTGGCTAATCTTTGGCTACAGTACAGCTCCTGTGTTAGTCATGATATAATAATATCACAACACTTTGTCCATGATAACAATGAGTTCACGATGCAGCGATTCTGTCACTGAACATATTTCTTTCTCATATCAGTATTCAGACTTGCAGACAGCAATCGCTGTCTCGGTCACCTTCCAGCCATAATTCAGATTACAGAAAAATGCCCAGTCTGTAAATGTCTGAGAGACTGAAAAACCTGTTCTCTCCTTTGGAAGAAAGAGCCTGGTTGCTGACACAGTGCTGAGTAGTTAAGTGTGTGTGTGTGTGTGTGTGTGTGTGTGTGTGTGTGTGTGTGTGTGTGTGTGTGTGTCTATGTGGAGTGTGAATTTCCCACCATGTGCAATATTTTTCATTGTGTCCAAAAAAAAGTGTTTTTTATTTTTGATCAGTACCAACTCCTGATGGGGGGGGGGGAATCTGGCTCTACTATGTTCACCAGCCAGTTGCTTAACCATCTCTGTCCTTCGATGCTGAGCGGACAATGTACAGCTATGTTTTGAAAGGTTTTTCACTGAAAGCAGCTGCCTCCTATGTTCAAAAGACGGCACAATGAAACCGATCAGAGTAAATGAAAACAGTGAAGATGGCCAAACAATTATTTGAAGCATGGTAAAGTAGAAAATAACTGCACATTCAAGTGGCAGTTCTGTGGGTTCATCACTGAGCATTGTTACTATAAAATGTTATACAAATGTTCCCATATTGGTACCAGGAACACAGCTTTAAACATTAAAAGATCATTAGAAATATTTTTAACAATGGAAGATGTTGACACTTTTTTAAATTTTTTTTTTTTTTTTTTAAATAGCACTATGAAGTATTTGGTTCATAGTTAGCATTATTAGGTAGCACTAGCACTTTTTATGTAGTAGTTTTGAAACCTGAGCATCGCTCAATTTGCTGATACTAGACAACATTTCTTAGTGCTTAATAGTGACTGTCTTGATGTAGTAGTCTGTCAATACAACATGGAGAGCTTCTCTACCCTCTAATGTGTTTGTATACTCCAGAAATATGTTATGTTGTGGCAGGATTAGTGGCAGCTCATTTTCCTTTACCTTTGGTGATGAATTAACTTGCCCACAGTTTGTGTCACTGCCTGTATCACTGCTCTGTTAAATGATGTTGTCGGTGTTGTTTTGTTCAATACATTTACTTTCATTATTATTTTAATATGTGTAATGATTTCAGTCAATGTAGGATTTTTTTTTTCTTGTATTTCTGCATTACAGTGACGGTGTATAACTCTTGTATATTAAATATTTACTATTAAATCTTAAATTCATGAAATTCTTATTCAAATGAATCAGTTTCAAGATTGAAAAAATGCAGGAAAGTATCACACAATGCCTAAATGTCTGCCTAATGTAATACTAATCTCTTCTGCAACACCTGCAATAGATGGACACTCTGTCTTTTTATTCATGCTTAAAAGAGCAACACTTGAACTGGAAAATGCAAAAAAGGAAGAAATTGCAGTACTGTACTTTGCCTCACGGAGGAACCTGAGTTCTTCGCCCTTTTCCACATTTTGGCAAGAGTTAACTGTCAAAAGGTTGACCTGCAAATAGAATGTGGACACACCATTAATACCAAAGATAAAACCAGACATCCAGGTTTCTTTGCAATACAAAGTAATATATATAGCTTTATATATATATATATAT
>CM076651.1:7492069-7507802 GCA_038496675.1 Rachycentron canadum
ATATATATATATATATATATATATATATATATATATATATATATATATATGTTTTTGGTTTGGAGTATGTAAAAACATTGTTCACAAGTTCTAGTTGAATAAAGTTCACTTTTACAGCACTGCAAGAGGCAGCCACTTTACAAGATATAAAAAAAAAAAAAATAGCACCTTCAGGTTGCTAAGACGGCATTAACAAGTATTCTATCAACAACTCCTTGTTCTCCTTTTACAGGTACTAATTGTACAAGAAGAGGCAGAATATAACCGAAGTGGAAGATTGAGCTTGATAGACTGTATGTGTATATTGAGCTTTGTGTCTTGCCTTCAGTGTTTTATATGTGACTATGAAAAATACCTTTTAAAATGTAGGAGATTCAAATATTGCAAATGTGGCAACAATAACATTTAATTCTGTGCGTCATAGATTGCATTACCCATTCAAAAAGTGACCTATGGTATCTATGTCAAGCTACCAATGGTTAATACAAGGTCAAAAGGTCAGCTTATTACATTTATTAGACTTGAGGCATTTTGGCTTGCTGTGGGAATACATGTTCTCTATGTGTAATACGAAGAAACATCAATTCAACCAGTTTCTGCAGTTCAAAGCTCACATAAAAGGCTTTATTGAAATGTATTTATATCCTATCTGAAGTTGGTATTGGATGCCTTTACTTTTTGTAGTACTGGGTAAGATATTTTCAGTGTGGTCTGCCCATCTGAACCACAACAGCAGGGCCAGGCTCAAAAACATAAATGTCACAGAGTTGGCCATTGGTTGGCCAGCTGAGTATTGGAGTTTCCCCATTGGCCGTTGTCGGCTGAATTACATCTTCAGGGCATGTTTACAGATATAAAGTGTTGACAGTTCTGTGCCTTTGTTGCTAGACTTACTGAGCCTGTTAACAGCTGATCTAGCATAGCTCCTTTCTGTAGAAGAGTTGCCAGTATTGCCCTACAAGAGTGGGACTTTCCCTACACAGGTACACCTCTCTGTGCCCATCCAATTGACTGCACATGTGAAAGAGCTTCTTGCTTTCTCTCTGATTGTAAATGCAGCACAGCCATTGTCTTTAACTTTAAGGTGATTTTGTCATATGACATTGCAGTTATAAAATCTTGATTTCTTGATTTTAGCAGCTCAGAGCAGCATGTGACTGCTGTTTTTGTCACTATTTTCAACTTGTTCTGTTGTCTGAAAACAGAAGCAGAAAGACATGTGATGACCTTTTTGGGTGTATTACAATACTGTGAGTGAGCAAAAAGTGCAGAACAGAAGCAAAGAGTTAAAGGGCTAAAACAGACTGACATCGCGCAGAATACAACTGCAACACACTGTCATGGATGTGTATTACATAACAATAATAATAGCACAATTTAGTGACTTTTTGTTGTAGTTTAGAGAAAGTAGTTGTTTACAGTAATTGCACAACAGTTTTCAGGCTTACAAATATTAAGACTGTGGTCATTGAGAGGCCAATTTATATTGAGTGCATGATAAACGCTGATGATGCACAGCTCCCAAGCTGTAGTTAGCTGGGATAACTTTATCACTGGTTATAGCTTACATAAAGCCTGACTGCCAAGTATTGCTGCTTTGAGATCTGAATTGTCAAAAGATGCTCCGTATTAGATACTGTGTATTTTTAATGTAATGCTGATACAGTAATTTTATTTTGCTGCATGTTTAGTTTATCTATCCATATAAAAGTAATAATACCTAATGTATCAATTTTCAAACCAGCCCAGTTTGAGAGTATAAAATAAAGTAGAGCAGCTTAAAGAATCAGTATTTCATATACCACCATGCCTATGGTACAGAACAAACAAAAAGAACAGAACAAAAGAGTGCAAAGTCTTTGATGCAGTATTCCTCGAAGTAGAAAACTCTGATTCCTCAAGAGCACCATATAAACTCCCCAGTTGTTGTTGTTGTTCTATCATTTCATAAACTGTAATCCACCAGGATATCAAAGGAGTGAGGGCTGACCTACGTTCAGGATGTATCTTTGGTCACACACAGACACAAACAAATAGAGAGGAAGAGTGGTTTACCTGTCTACAGCTCTGTCCTCACTCCCACTGAGCTTCTGAAACTGGTTTATAGAAGTGGTATAAACTCGCTGCCTCCTGGGTTTTACTGGATGTTAAATCCTCTTGGAAAACACGTTTGATTTTTGCTGTCTGCAAGCTTGTGCCTAGACAGTGACTGTCAGGGAGAGGCTTTTTCTCTTTAGGCAGGCGAATGCTCAAATGGGGTGGGTTATTATTAAGGAGAATTGGGGTGGGGGTGGTGGTGGTGGGCACTGCATGAGGTAAGCAAGGATGAATAGTCAGAGGAGAGAGGGAGGGCTACCAATGACAAGTTAGTGGTGAAGTTTATCTCTCAGCGGAGTAATTACTGATGACAGCGTTCTCATCTTTCAGAGAACAGTTGCTAACAAGAAGACGATTGAGTTAATTTTGTTTGTGTGGTATCTAAATCCTAGGTACTGCATCTCAAATACCATGCATGAACAACTGTCAGAGGAAAGAACAAAGGAGCAGTTTGTGTTTAGTGTTAATTGCTGGAAGTGCAGGCAAATGGCATTTTATTTTAAAAGATACAGATTAGAGTTTAAGCTGTCACCCGAGGCTGTGATTTCAAACGTACAGCTGCTTAAACTATGGTAGTTCAATGGTGACCTTGAGGGGAGGCTGACAAGTAACGGGCATTGCTACTAATCTGGACTGTGACACTAAAGGAATGAGGCTGGTAGTCGTATTGTCCAAGATGGTATAATGTTGAAACAAATTAAGTTTGATTCTGGACTGAACCCTACCCTTGGTTAGATACTAGTGATGATCACGCATTGTGAGCAAGGCACTCATCCCCTCGTCTGCTGTGCACTTCTTCTATTACAATATATTACATAATCAAGGTTATGGCATTTGTGTGGTATAAGTTCTTCTTGTCATGGCTTTGAAGCGGTTGTGACTTTGGAAAGCCAAGATCAAATGAAGAACAAGGCATTAATACTCTCAAGGTCAAATATCAGAATGTCTATTACACTAATCATGTAACAATCCAAACTGTGTTTTCCACCTTTAAATGTGTCGTGTTCACCTCTCATGATACATAAGAAATTACTGACCAAAAACAGATATTGCTAAAGAAGGTGATAAACATCAGTGACTGACTTAACATCGTTTGTTTTTGCAGTTGCTGATCTAATTTCCTTATGAGAGGCAACTATATTTAATTCCTGTTATGTTCTCTCCATGGAAACCTGTTTGTTTTTTTGCCACATTAGCAGCATGGCTCCTGAAATGGCAATGCTGTTTGGTCTGTCAGCCTCTTGGTCCGTTGGTCCATTATCAACGGGTCTATCACAGGCGTGCCTGAATGGTTTGTCTTTAAGCATGATAGACACATTGATAGTCCTCAGAAGCTCATTATTACCATGGTGATCCCCTGATTTTACATTTAGTGCAGCCAACAGGTCAAAATTTAGACATGCTCAACACATTTGCATTCATGACAGAATACCCACCAAACCTATGATCAAAGAGCTTGTTTTTTTTTCTGATTTTTAACAAAAGATTTGACAGTTCTACCAATTCTGCTTCAATGAAATGGCACATCATTGAAACAGCTTGTGGTTAGAATAACAGATGAAAATACAGGCTTCCAACATGTCGGATGTATCTGTCTCAACAGCGCAGTCATAGAATCTACTAGCACAAGGTCCAAAGGGTGCCAATGTTCTGTCATGCTTGTCCTTCCACACGCAGTACCTCTAATGCATCTGAATAGGCTCTTGAGTGGGCCTGAGCCCACATAAACCAGTTGGATTAGGAATTAAACCCCTTCAGCCTACCCTCCTTATATTGATGAAATGTCATGCTGCATAGCTGTCATTCCAGTCATGGGGAACCACAGAGTGCTGCCGCCAATGTGCTAACTAGACAGCCTGGTCTGTCTCTCCGTTGTGTAGATTGCTCTTCTGAGGAAAACCTCAACAGTACATCAGCTGAGGCCTTGTCACTCAGTCTTCAACAAGGAGTGAAGATATTCTTAATTGAGCTTCAATAGGTGCACTTAGAATAAATCATGGCCTGATAATCAGAAATAAGTTATCCCAACAACTACTGGGTCAGTGGAGCGTTTTATCAATCTAAAAAGGTCTGGCAACACTTGTATACACACACACACACATATATATATATATGATCGATCATGTTTGTATAATATATATAAGTAAATATGTAAAAAAAAATATATATATATATATATTTTGAGAAATATTAGAAAATGCTCATATTGTATGGATTATGATGTGTAGTGAACTGTGTCCAGGGGAGAAATCCATGTCCTTAAAGCAAATTTCCATGTGCACAAGTCAGCAGTGAAATCTCAAATTTGGATCTAGAAAAGTTTGTTTTTCTGCAAGTTGGTCATTATTGAAATCTTGGAATTTGGTAAGAATAAGGTTCTCCTAAATAGATTTTTGCAGCATGTCTGGAAAGGAACTTTGTGGCTTGAAAGCCATGTACATTTGTGCTGGATTGCCACCCAGGCCTTTCTTTTCTTAATAGCTAATTATAAGAGTTATAGCCTCCCTCAATGGCTCTGATATTTAAGATTTTAGCTCTGCTATTATGACATTTCTTTCCTTTCTTTTTTCATTACTGTGGTCTTTAAATTTGAGAGCATTATTTCTTCACTTCAGTTCAGATTTTTTTTTATGCTTTCCCATCGAACCCTGGCATGTCTCTCAAATAGCACCTGCTCAAATGCAAGTCTAATCTGATCCTGCTCAATACTGTTTGTCTACACTTGTATATACTATCGCTGCACAAATGGCACTTTTTTTGTCTCAAAACTTGACATAACACAAGTGCAGTTTTTGCGTGCTGAAAATAATTCATATTATGGGGGATTTCTGCTTCACGTGCACAATAGCACGAGCATGGGGCTGTGACAAACACTCTCTTGACCCTCCCTATGTGCTTGCAACAGAGGGCTTATAGGTTTTGCTATTTTATTTACAATTGTTCAAGTTTATGTTTAAAGCAAGCAGATGGCTTAGGCTTATGCTATAAAAACCCCTCTCAAGTCACTCTGTGAACAGAGTTAGTGGGGCTTGACATATTTTCTTCTTAAGAAATAATTTTTATTGATGTTGCTCTTAAGTCAGACTGCCCCACCACTGTTTCAGTAATCAGATATTATTACAGCTGTTTTATACTTTATATGCTATCACCCTTTCATCGTTGCTATAGAGCATCTCTACTCAAAGGGCTATGATTGCTTTGATACATGGCCACTGCAATGCTGATGGAATACTGATGCCTATAAATCAAAGTGAACTCATCACTGAAAGTGTAGAAGAAAGCAGTGAAGGTGCTGTGACTGTGACACTCGCATTTATCATATCGCCATCTCTCAAAGATACGAATTGCCATATGGATTGTGTACATTGTCATTTTTAGGCTTTTAAGGTGATGAGTGAAACGTGTGCCATGTATTCTGGGTCCCTCATTCTGGGCTTCAGACCAGCGCAGCCCAGGCATCTTTGCTCAGTAATGAAAAGCTATTTTTGATGAGATTACTAACAACTAGAGGTGATCCAGTGTCTCCAAGAGAAAAGGCCAAACAAAGGCAGCTCTGATTTGATTGGCTTATGCAGCTGAAATTGCGACAGCTCTATGTGCAGTTTGTTGGTGTGGATGAATCAAGACTTGTGAGGAATAATACAGCAGACGCACAAAAGTTTTTATCCTGGTCTGAATTTTAATGTACAAGGTTTAATGTGTCACCGATGATGATCTACGAATTATCCTGGCACTTAAATCAATAGTTTGACATTATGAAAAACATGCTTATTTTCCTTCTTGTGAGAAGATCAATACCACTCAGCAACCATCTGCTGTCTGCACATTAAATACAAAAAGCTACAATCAGCAGCTGGTTAGCTTAGCTTAACATAAAGACTGAAAACAGGTGCAAACAGCCTGACTCTGTCCAATGGCAACAAAACTCCCAGTGACTCAAACAGTCATTAAGTGCCAGACCATTTCTTTACAGGGACTAGTTACTTCCTGGAGTCTGACTTCCTGGCAACATAACTGTGTTGACAAGATAGGAATTCATTGCTTCTGGCTTTTGAGGTGCTAAATGGATTTTGTTTTCTGTTTTTAATGCTAAGATAAGGTAAGCGTCTGCTGGTCTTGCACAAACTCCAGCGATATGAAAGCATGCATCGATCTTCTCATCTAACTCTTGGCAAAAAATGCATCAGCATACTTCCTAAAATGTTGGACTGTTTCCTTTTTAATACTTTTAAAAAGTAAAAGTGCAACAGTACAACATTTATGAGTTTGTCAGTTGGACAAGATCAGCCAAAACTTGAATGGACTTCAAACAAAAACCTTAAGAGGAACAGTGAGTGCACAGTAAATTATCTTGCTTGTTCTGAACATATTTACAAATATAGTGTTGATTTATCTTTTTGAAAGTTGAAAACGCTTGTTTTCTACTAGATTATCAGTATCATAATGACAGTGTTCGACAATTTAGATAACCTGATCTTCATTGTGTGTCACACATTGTGTGAGTTACACTTTCTCCTTTTTTAATTTGAAGACACACATCTCATCAAATACAAACAGTTGGGTGTTGTACTTTACTTCTGTGTTCAACCACCTATAATACGAGATTACATGGTTTTATCCTTCTCTGAAAGCTCCAGCTCCAAGGTTGTGGTGCAGGACATAGTGCTGTGGGATGACTGTGGTCAAAAATCTTTTCTTATTCTGGACCATTTTTCCAGTCTAGGGCGCACTAAACTTGCTTTTACATCATTCTAATGAAATAACTAACAACAGTCCACATTTGAAGTGTAGATAAAAATAGTCACTGCCTCTTTGTATGAGTAATTACCACCAGATCACTGGCATTGATTCATGCAATGCTGTACACAACTGCAGATAAATGTTAAAGAGCTGAATATAAAACATGAAACAAAGTAAATCCATTTTTTTGTCTTCTTGATTTCACTCCTGTCATGTTGTTGTAATCAAAACATTCCAAGTGATGGCAAGAGACATCTAATTTGCGCAATTGTCTCTAGAATCAGACGAGAAACAGATTTGACTGAAATGTGTTTGTCCACGGGCAAAAGAGAAGGGAAAAGGGGCCTCTGAAAAGAGGCAGCGCCAAAGGCCCCAAACGTGATTAATTCTCCTCACTGACAAATAATCTTTCTGCTTTAATCACTCAGTCTCTGGTACTGTTGCCTGTATGCTCCCTTATTGCTATTACATTTGAATCATGTCCTTAAGAGCTGACCAATCACACCAAAGCGGTACATACCTGAGAGCTTATACTTTGGCAGAATAGTATTCAGTGCAGTTCCCCTCTGCAATAATATTAGGATTTTTAAAGTTTTGTATTTAGAGATGGCTTTGCTCTTCATCCAACTAGGATCAACACCATACCACTGTGATATCAAAGAGCCTGGGATTAACATAAACATGGCACTGTTTTCAACATCAGATACAATAATGAGCTTGTAGTGTCACATCGCAGTTCGATCATGTCACAGAATCACACACAGCAAGCCACCTTTGCACAAATCACATTCTGCAAATGGAACATGCAGTAAAAATAACAGAAAAAACATTGTTCATCTGATTTAATGCACAATTTGTGCTGTGGAACCTGTAAATGTAGAATAGCTCAAACAGTATATGATAGAGTTGAAAGTCTGAGATGGAACAAACCTAACTGTTACATAATCTGCTAGAATCAGATGTATTTGTTTTGGCAATGTAAAGAGAAATTTTGTTGTCATACCAAGCACGGTGAGATGCTAGGCTGCTCTTGGCTCTTTCCTGTATCTCATAATAAATTAAACTCTCTAATTAGCAGGTTTTCTATAGGATAGCAAGTACATGTGCCTCGCACTCTAGACGATTGGACTGTTGTGGCGTTGTAAACAAGGGTGGTCTTCACTACCTTTAGACTCCACAAGATGGCAGTAGATTCCCTTCATTCCTAATTACGGTGACATTGAAATTGCAATGAGTGAAATCTGTAAATTAACCCCTCGTGGTACTTTTTAAAAGATGAAATTATGAAGAACCTTATCTTTGAACATTTTATTGTGCAGCTATATAGCAATGTTTTTTTAAAATGAGGCTTTTTAATCATGTTATTGTATAATCCATTTTCTTTATCAATTGTCATTAATGCATTTTACTTCACCAGGTGAAACTGGAGAAAACTTCAACTAGAAAGAAATTTGATGAAAAAGGAACAACGTATGTAATCACATTATATCAAATCCAGATTTAATTAAGTAATTTTCTTCATTGAATTTCACCCACCGAGTGACTCTTTCATTTTGCTAGATATGAGAAAGGCACTCTATGATGATATAGCAGGGATATATCAGTGAGATAAATGAAAACTCTCTTGGATAAAATGTGAGACTGCCATTCTTTGACTGTGAGCCAGAAACTATACATAGCTGGGCAAAAACCTTAAAACCACCAAATAGCAGTATCAAAACAAAAAACAGTGGTTATTACCTCTTGATTAAATCTATATTAGTTATTGCAGAATTTAATTGGCACTCAATTTTCTTACATTTCAGGAGTTCTCCATTAATCATATGCTCAACTGAGTATGACTTTCTTCCCTTGTGAATCTTCTTAGACATTTTTAAGTTTTTCTCTGATGAGTTTACACAGATTCCTCAACTTACTCTGTGACTGCAGCTTCAGGAAATAACAGAATTACCTTGAAACCAGGCTGATATTGACAGCTAGGGTACCGAGCAGTTCTATCAACTATCATGTCAACTACTTAACCAAATACTCATGAGAAAAAACAAATGTTGCCCTGGGAAATTGGTACTGTACATGACTACACCTGCATGAAAATCACTTGTCAAAATCTGTCTCCCCATGTGGGAGTTTTTCTTTTGAAAGTATACGGCTGTGTCACATAAAGTGTAATGAGGTTCCAAGTTAATTAGCCTTCATTGGTTCCTCCAAATCTTTTCTGCTTGAAACACAAGTCAGGCACAGCATTGCTCTTCATGAACAGTCCCTCTCACTGTCATGTTGTGTCGTTCTAAATAACCAGGCTCAGAGCATGGCATCCAAAATCAAATCACATTATCTCCTGTTCCCAGTGGTCACCAAATGCAGCCATGGTGATGCGTTTTCCTCATGTTAATTTTAAAGCTCCGTCTGCCTTATGTCCCTGCTCTTGTATGAGACATCTGCACTGCATTTATGACTACCAGCTTTGACCCACAGTGGTCAGCATCATTAGCATAATACAAATCTCATCCGATGATGATTTTCTTGTCTGTGGAAACAGTTGAAAACAAAACTTTTACCATAATGTTTTTAGGCTAGACTATAAAATTATAATTCAACTTTTTTGACGCTTGTTGACCATTTTGACATATTCATAGAGAAGATCACATATAACTAATAAATACCTTTGATGGTTTTGGTACAAACAGAAACTGTAAATAAAAGTAACATGAAAGAACATAGCATTGAATGACGAATCAAATACAATATTAGATAAATATATACATGTCATGGTAAAATAATTCCATATACAAGTTTCTTCTCTGCAAATATTTGAATTACCCAGTACTAGTTTAAAAAAAAGAGACCCTCTCTGCCTCAGGACAGGTGAGCAAGTCAGTACAGATACAGATAAACAGTAAAAACTTAATGTATTTTTTTGACAGCCCACTGATGTGGCAGGATGACTCCGATGGCCAGTCCAACCAACGAAAGACGGATCTGTTGTCACTGTGTTTGTCAATGTGTTTGACAACACAGTTGGGGTAAGAAGGGGTTGAGTTAATCAATATGTTCTACAATGAAATAAGATGCTACCCAGTTGAAATTTAAAAAAAAAAAAACACTAGAGAAAATCAGTATGTGGTGGTCAATGTCGATATTGTTGCAGACTGCTGCAAATCAATGTGACACTGCTTTCAGTTTTGTGTTGCATCCGTCTTGTCATTCACTCTGGTGGAAGGAAGTCAAGTAAGTAAAAACAATTTCTTAATAAGATAGATTTCAAATATAAGAACCTAATTTCTCTCTGTATCACAACTATAAATGGGTTACTTACGTATTTATCCCAATCTCTAGGATAGGGGCTGTAAACTTGAATTGATGGTTAAATTCCACTGTTAAAATAGCTGATTAATTAATAGGAAGAAAACATTTGCAACAGTGATTATATAACTGTTCCCTAAATCCTTAGGGTATGTATTATTTATTTAGTCTACTAATCAACTGAAGGCAAAATACAGGATTATTGTTTCATCACTCTTCAAATAGCCTTCTCTTGAAATCTAATGTTTGGATGGTTTCTCCAATGGGAGAAAAATTTTTTTTTTTTTTTTTTTTTTTTTTTTTTAAATGGCTCTGAGTGGTGTTTGAGTTGTGATCAGATTGGTATGATTGTTGCTGGTAAAGGCTAGTGTCTGTGGCTGCCTATCTTTCAGCAAATCCTAGTCCATCAACCAACAGCACACACTTCACAGAGACTATGATACTTAACCTTGCACTTAACAAGATGGCACAGCAGCAGCAATTTAGAAAAAAGAGGTCTGAGAGTGCCTATCGGTCTTTGAACTACTGCTTAACTGCATTGCAGCAGAAGATCCACTTAATACAGAAGATGGTAGATAAGCAATCTGGAATTCTGAAGCCATAAGCTGAACATTTAAAAAGCTCTCCTATTGGAGAACCTATCTAGTAGATACAGAAATGTGCATCGCATTCATTTTCTCATCGGATGTATCGGAAGATCTTTTTAGCTGTTCTATCAAAGTTAGTTTTCTGTAGATATACAAAGACAAGACAAAGACAAGACAAAGCAAAATTTAAACATAAAATCTCCAGTTGTACATCTGGCTCTCTTAATTGTTTAGGGTGTGATGGCAGATTTATTTTATTTTGAATTGGATGGAAAAAGAATAGGTAACGTAAATGGTGAATCTACACTACCCTCATCCCCCACCAGCCATATGCTTTAGAGATCACGTTTGAAATGTCCAAGTAAAGGTCATAATGTGGTAATGAAGGTGATTGCAAATTGATTTTCTAAAATCAATTTCTTCACCTATCACCCAGGAGAGCTACTGGCACCCGCCCATTATATTCTTCTATCTTCCTTTTCATTTTGCAATATCTGCTTTTACAGAAATCATTTAACTTCACAATGACTAGAAATATGACGTGCAATTCAGTGCCTCTCTTGATGTCAGTCATTACAAATGTGGGTTAGATTGAGGCACACCCCTCCAGACAACCTGACAGCCACATCCTCCTCAGTCATGTTTTTCTTGTCTGCCAACATCCCAAACCAGTGAACCTGTCAAGAAAAAAACAGTTTCGGCTGCACTATCGCCACCTTTCCCCTGCTCATCTGTTCCTGTCGCAGGTCACAGGGACTGGACCAATCTAACACTTTTCTAATCAAGTGGTCACCCTTTATCATCTCCAACTGACAGCTTTAAGTAGCCATAAATAAGCGTGGGTCGAGGTACTCATTTGTCATGTGAGGCCCTGCTTGCTGTATATCTCCCCCTTTAGAGACCATAGCTCTTCTTTACAGCTCCTGCCTTAAGTAGGCAATGCTGGGGAATGACGGCAGCAAATAATCCTCTGATAATAATGGGCCTTTGCTCCTCAATGATGATGAAAGAAACCCCTCGTAAAAATACCTTTTTAAGCTTTCATTTTATTAAACAACAGAGCCTCCATTAGCATCACAGAATATATATTGTGGTGGGACACTGTGAAATTTCCAGCCTGCCAGGGGAAAAAAAAAGATGTAATTACATTTAATGTGTCACCCTGTACCATATTGGAGAAATTTCTTATCGCTACAAATTCCCTGCTCATTATTTTTCTACTGAGGCAGGTAAATACCATATTATTATCACACAAACCACCACCCACATCCCTACTTCAAACATCAAGTCGCTTTTGAATTTTTGAATTCGGCTTAGTGAAGGTAGTAGTGAAAGTAATTCAGATTTCATCTGCGGAAATATTTAGTCCAAACAATGCGCTATAGTTTGCACTATGTGTTGCATTATTTGTCTGTGTGACATATAGTTTAGGCACCAGACCTTGCGCATTAACTGTGCCTCCATAGCCATTCAGCTTTAACAAATAATCATAAATGCTTTGTAATTAGTATTATAGAACATTGTCCCATGCAAAATGTGCGGCAAGCTCAACATTTCAGCTCACAGATGAGAATTATAACTATTGACTACTCAGATCCCCTCTCACGCGTTAGCCCACGTAATGTATGCAGACACTGATAAATTACTTGTATGAACTGTGTGACCAGGTAAATGTAATCTTCACTCCCGGGCATAGGGGTGAAGATTACAGTTACCTTTACAGTTAAGATTATTAGGCATGTTGCAATGGCTATAAAAGGAGCCAAACCATTAAATTGATATGTCTTTAACTTGTATTGCACTTCACACATGTGGAAATAGTCAGAGGACGCATTCTATCCAGCCATGGGTGGTTTCCTTTAAATGGCAGAATTGTCAGAGGCATGTTTATTAGGGCTGTTAGTATTGTTGAAGGTCACTCAGTTGGCACCTGATAACCAGTGTGTCAACTCCATGGTGAGGGCTGGGGTGTTCCTCATCTTTGCTATAGTAATTGGAGTCGGGGTTCATTCGTTCACGCTTTTTCTTATCTATAATCATTGCTTTTAGAAAGTTATGGACTCTCACTGTACTATTGAATGTCATAGTCTAGGTTTTCAGTTTTGTCATTTTAAGATGAGATAAGTTTAGAGCCTACAAAACTGTTGGTCCTGCATTGATCTCTGCACTTTAAGGCAGCTAAAAAAATTCATTGATTTATCAACTTTTAAGAGGCAACCCTAATGTTTACGTACTGCTATTGAGGCTCAGCAGTTCAGTGGATTATCCACGAACATCACAGTTCAGTTCAGTTTTAACAAAATTGCTATATAGTTTATATATATATATATATATATATATATATATATTTCCGTAATTGAACCATTATGATATCATTATGGAATAACCATGTATGGACAGGCTCAAAAATAAATTGTTTGAAATTTGAGAATTTGCTGCATTCATGTGACAAACAATTTAAACCATGTTCTAAAAATTATGAGCTAGAGTGCAGGTAACATTACTCTGCTTTTTAGTGCCTGATAGCGAAGCATCACCACTGTGCGTCTTGTTAGTGTTCACGGTCAGTATTAATTACTCAGTGACTGCTGGCAGTGGTAGATTGCATCTGATGTTCTACAAGTGCTGCAACATATTTTATTCTAATCCTAAAAATGCAAAGTACTACTGTGGCTTTTGTTATTTCTGTTACCTATTCAGATCTCTGCTATAATTTAATGGTATTGTGAAAATATTACTTTAATTTATATTTTTAAATTAACTTAAACATTTCATATGAATGATTTGGTGTGATGTCAAGAGAGTGTAGGTTCAACACTGCCACAAACAAGTTCCTCACTGTTACTGAAATGAATTTATTTTATAATTAAAAGATAGGTTAGCAAATTTTATTGAACACAATTTAATAGGACATGAAGAATATTTTGTTGTAACTATGAGATATAAACATGCAACAAAAAAGGAAAGTAGAAGGGAAAACATCAAGCAGTTATTGCAAACAATACAGTGTACAAAATGTGTTATGAATCACAAATAAAATGTAAAAAACAAATGGTGCCACAGGACTGGCTTCATTGCGCCTTGGCATCAATTGTACGATTGAAGCCTTTGAACTCTATTGGAGGAATGAACCCTGTTAGTCCAAAAGATCTTTTCTCATTTGGTGTTTCAATGATGGTGGTGGGGAACACTACCACAGGGGTCCACAATCTCCCATAGTAGTTCAAATCGTTCTTGATCTGGTGAATGCAAAGTCAATAGCATATGATTAACATAATATTTTCATACTCATCAGACCATTCAGTGATCCCTCAATTCCCTGTATGCACGTATCTGCAGTTGCTGATTCTCCACTCATTAATTTCATTTTTGCATTGTATTTGATCTTTCAGTCTGCATTAACAGAATCAAGTTCCTGCATTTAATAAAAAAAAAAAAAAAGAGAAAAGAGAAAAAGAACAAGTTGGAGGAAAAGATAAAGGAGTTGATTAATGCTTGTTGTTGAGAGGTGGAAGATTTTAAGAAAAAAAAGTCAAAGTCAAACACGCATCATCAATCAATAACCATAAAAAAGTGAACTTTTGGAGAGAAGGATGTGAAATTGACTCTTGGTGCAGTAAGGAGGATTATCATGACCTGCAGACATCTGTTAATGAGGATAATAGTCTTTGTGTTATAATTTCAACCACATGCAGGATAGTTTTGCTCTTGATGGCTTTGCATTGACATATAATCAGTATGTTTACTTCTAATCAAGCAACCAGGTTGTCAAGGTTCAAAACTTGTATCTTAAATGTCAGGACAAAGACATACTTACCATATATTACCATATTTGCCTGATAGAAGAAAGAAACCCAGTTAACGTAGTTTTTTTTTTTTTTTTTTTGAGAATTTGCTTCAAGGAAAACAACAAATGCCCAAAACTATAATAAAAATGTTTTTATAGACCAGTGACAAAACCCTCTGTTGGCTGTAGTAATTAAGTCTCAGTCAGGAGTGGAGGAGGAAGTACAGTATACATTACAATGCCACAAAATCCAGAGGAGGGGGAGGTTGGGGTAGATGGACGGGTCAGCAACACATCAGACTTTAACAAAGAAGAATGCTATTTGTTTCCTGTCTCTCACCGACAGGTAACCCTAACCAAGTTATTTTTGTGCAATTTATGTAGTTGATGGATGAGTCTGAGCTCAGCAGTGCCCACAATGCACATGTTCTCTGGATATCTCTGAACTCTCTAAGACCCATTTGGAAAAAAAAAACACTTTAACCTGGGTTTAACCATGAGTTGTTGATGTGTTGACACAATGGGAAAGATAATAATATATGATAATTAGGAGTAATTGGTTCAAATAATCTCTTAAAGGAAACTCATAGCTGTCACCTTCACATGTATACTCAAAATGGATCAGTTGATTTATTGTTGATACCTGTATCCATGTATTTAGCTGCTGCTAGTGCATACAGATCAAACAGAACAACAGGGAACAGTGTTGTTTTTTTTTAATTTATTTTTTCTTCACTGATTCAGAGTGAAATGCCTTTATAACTGGCCCGATGGGCCTGAGAAGTATATGAGACTCGATAAGCTGAGTGCATGAACTGTAATCCTCAATATCTTGTCAAGAAGAGAGTCTAATATTACTGCAAGTTTTCTCAGAATCTGTGAAAAGGTATTTCACAGCTAATATCAAAACTATCAAAACAACAAACACCAGAGGTTTGAAAAGTCACCTCTAATGGCTTAACAAAGTGTAACTTACACAGCTACTCTTACCGTAACCTTTTATGTTGTGTGGCCATCTTAATTGACTGCTACTAGAAGAATAAGTTGACTGTTTTTCAACCCTGTGTATAGTAGACAGTCCTCCCTACTATATATATATATATATATATATATATTTTTTTTTTTTTTTAAGAAAGACAATGATCCCTTTTTAACCCTAAATATGTGGTTATAACTGTAACCATGTCCTAAACGTTCCTCCGTCCAGGGATGGGAACTG
>CM076651.1:7508001-7524685 GCA_038496675.1 Rachycentron canadum
TATATATAAAAATATATATATATATATTTTTTTTTTTAAGAAAGACAATGATCCCTTTTTAACCCTAAATATGTGGTTATAACTGTAACCATGTCCTAAACGTTCCTCCGTCCAGGGATGGGAACTGATGAGATTTTATTGATACCAGTGCCATTATTGATTCTGCTAATCTTCTGATTCTTTATTGATTCACAAAGATCAGATCATTTCACATTCTTTGCAAATTTGTTAGTAGAACACAGACACATGTCAGTATCTCATCCATTCATTAAACTACTTTTTCTCCCATATCCAGTGAAATAATTGAATAAACAGACGCTACATTGACCCACGGCTGAGGATACTGTTAGTTTCCTTCAGTTTTTTCGGCCTTAAATTATCGAATAATTGCATCTAAGCTCAGTTGCAGTTGCTCTGCTCTAAGAATGCCCATTTTGCTGGTATGGTATGCATGCTTGCTATAATAAGAATGATATTTTGTAACACCCACGCCTCACAAAGCAGGAGAGATGTTTTAAATTTGTGATGTACAGGCTAATGATTAACTTTGGTCAAAGTAAATGAGCTTGTGAGTGGATTGTGACAGAACCGTCATAGTAAAGTTCAACAGTAAGTTCTCTCCATATTTGAGAAATGACAGGTTATATTTTTGGAGTGCAAGTTAAATGAATTCTGATCTGCACTCGACTGACCAGCAGACAAATGCCCCCATCTGTGGGTCAGGTGAATACATCCTTCAGAATAAATAGACAGAAATGATATGCTGCTGCCAGTCAGTGAAAGCACTGCAGAAGCACTAGGGGAATGTGTTTTGTGGCCTCCCTGTCACTTACAGTGGATGCCTCCTCTACAGCCCATTTACCTCTCATCTTGGTGTAATGGGTTTGAATGCAGACCTAGTTTCAGCAGAATCAGTTGCTTAAGTTGTGTGTGCTGGAACTTGATGCTGACTCATATTTATGCTGTCAGACTTAATGCTAGGTTATGTTGATATTGGTATAGGCAACATAATCATGACAAGAGTGTCATGTTTGTTAGGGAATGAGCTCAAATGCTCTTTCTCTGCTTTCAATTCGAAGTTGCGTGTAAAATGACCTCAACAGTATCATTGTACCTCAACATAAAATAATTTTCCGTCACTGCACTACTACTGTACTACTATCATCTTATAACTGATTTCAATTGATTCAACACATCCGCAATTATCTTCTCTGATTAGAGACAGTTGTGTCTTTCTGCCACTTCATTTAACTGTTGTCTCAGGGCTGGTTTTATTTTACTTTACTCACCTGATGAGTCCCCTGTGGTTTCCCTAACAATCAGTGTAACGCCTTTGGCTCAATTTTCCAGTAAACCATTGTAGACAATGATTGGGTGAGAGATCAATAACAATGATGGTTTGGGTTTTTTTTTTCTCCTAACCATCTCTCCATAACACCCTTCTTTTGTTCCACTTTCTACAAAAGATTAATTAAGGGCAATGCTTCAACACTTAAGCAGTCTCATGTGTTTGTGAAATTAGTGCAACCACATTTTGTACATACAAATGTGAAAAGCTTGGGAAAGGTTTGGATTGTCATGAGTGTTTGATTTAGGAAATTTAAACCTTGTGGTTTATGCAAAGGCTGTAGTAAATGTATTTCGTCAACGTGATTTAGAAAAGAGTGCAGAGTTGGAAGTGGAACCTGCTGTGTCAGAGGTAAAAGAAAAACATATCCGCTCATTTATCACTAGCTCCAGATGCACAATCCTGCTTCAGTGGACACTAAAGCACAGCGTGATATCTTTGTGTCTGATCCACCTCTAAACTGGACCCCTCGTTTCACATTTCATCCTCTCACCACTGTCTCTGGCAACAGAACCAATGCAAAAACATGAAGTGCTTTGCTGGACGGCTTGTATCATTCTGAAGAAAACCAGGATTCTGGTAGACTGTAATATGAGGACTGTGATTGATCAGACTATTATATATGTTCCCACCATATTTTTCTGCTTTGGCAAGCATGGGAATGAGTGTTTGATTATTGTTGGGAAGGGAGCTGGCAGTATAGGATTTCACAGGTTTTTGCAGTATTTACTTGAAGTCTAAACATAATTGAGTTTCACAGCTTTAGGAGAGAAACTGAACCAATAAACTGTAATGACTTTGCCATATATGTTTCTGTGTTTGTAATTGCTTGTGGAATATAGCCTTAAATCATACTAAATTACCATTATCCTGTACTTCATTCATCCAGCCTGGAATTGTGTTCATTTACAGAAAATTTAGTTTGAGAGGGGGATGGGGACATGACATATCTGTCGGTAGCTAGCTAGCTATTAGTTAGCTGTTTTATACATAGCTATGTAGAAGAATGACTTCTCCATTCTTTATCCCACCTCCAAAGCTTGTTTCTCTAGCTGGGAAAATGGAAATAGCCATCAGTAAGCAAAACATCAAGCCTTTTTAAATCATAAAACAAATCAGATGTGGGCAGTCATTCATATGTTGGGACCATAGCCATGCAGACTTAAGGGAAGGGAAGAGCACAAAACAGCAAAACTAAAGGAAATATGTACAGACAAGATGTTATGATTGGGGGAAAAAAAACAAATAAACAAACAAAACATACAAATATATAACCCCAGTCCCAAAGTTGATGCAATTGGTTCAATTCCAGCAGATCACTATACAATGTAATGAAAAAATGGTGGTTAATTCGCTTTCTCTTCCATCACGAATGCACACCCTGAGCAGAGGTCCTTGACAGCACATGGAAACCTGCATTTGATTTATTTTTTTGGCATATATTTTTATTGTGAAGTTACCTACCTTAGAGTTATTGGACAATGGGGCCCAACTCTATTTTTGAAGAGTTTGCTAACCTGCTTTGACAATATAATTTACAGAGTTTAACAGATTAATTCTGACTTGAGATGTCAACATCCACACTGCTAATCCTGTTGTTCCAGAGGAAATGATTTCATGAGCTGACTAAGCTCTTTTGAGCTCACTCAGCGTGTCTGATCCTACACATAAGCATATACACTATACCTGTTCATCCCAGCCACCATCCCAACACATCTGTCTGTAAGAAAACAAATCCACCCACATTTAAAAAAAAAACAAAAAAAAAACAGCTGCTGGAAAAGTGCATTGAGTTGATGGGTCAGTTCTGTTGTCAAGAGGATGTATTTTTGTGATTCTCGTGTAATTATTTATGATGGATGAACATGTTTTGAATTAAAATCTTGTGATTGGTCTTTGTCACAGGTTTTAGACACTTAAACAGTAAACACACAAGGAAAAAAAAACTCCCCAATAAAACAATCTCTTACTAGTCAAAGTTATGTATGTTGATGGATACTTAAATTTCAAATTTTTATCTGTTGTTGTAATCATTTGTATCTGATTTTTCTCATGATCACATCTCACCACTGTATTTGAGTGGGCAGAACAGCACCTGACAACCTGAGCAAGAGTCAAAGTCTGTTGTTTTGCCAGAGTTAACTGTACCTCCTCCAACTCTGCTGTGACCCCAAACAGAGCAACCAGAGGATTCAGTTTCAATTTGATTTTATATTTGTGCAAGAGTATGGAAAACCCTCCATCCAATACTTGTTAAAGCTGCGGCATGGCCAGTACATATGAATAAGGGAAGCTTCATCTCTTTTGCATTTGTCACAGTAGGGACTAATCCCAGGATATATATGAGATAGTTTGGCTTTTGAAACATGAGTCCAGTGCATCACTTTAAACTGGATTAAGGAATAACGGGTACATAAAGAAGTCGAACTAACAAGTTTAAGTATGAAGCTCCAAGTATCTACTGATGGGGACAAGCCCGAGTCCTCCTCACAGGATGCAATGGAAATGTTTTGAATGGAGGACCATTGTTAAATTCACAAGGAGAAAAATATAATCTGGCATCCTGCCCTCCAAAATCCTAAACAAAGGACATTTTAAAAATACAACATTCTGCACCAGTGTTTAACAACCACAGAGAGAACAACCACTGTAGAAAGGAGAGAGATACCTTTTTTTTTTTTTTTTTTTTTTCCCCCCCCCACCCACAACAAACTGCAGTTCAGAATGAAATGCATCCAGAATACCTTTCAGAAATTTGACTCACATTATTGTGGATTGGAAGGTATAAGGGGCAATCATTATTTGGAATTACCATGTGTATACATATCTGAGACCAAACTCATTCACATATTGTATTGAAAACCTCACATACAGGTGAAAAGCTTTTTACACATACTATTGAAACCCTCTCACACTTATAATGTATATTCTCACATAAACAATTGTCAGTGTCTCATAAAAACTAGTTACACAACTAAAACACTCACAAGTGAAAAGCTCAGGCACATGCAAGGGAAAATGTTAAATATACAACTGAAACAGTCTCACACATACAACTGAAAACTTTATACTACATAGTAAAATGTTCATATACACAGTTAAAATGCTCCCCTTTTAATATTGTGATCAAGGAAGAGGTGATATGGAAGTGGCTAATGTTATGCTGCTTATGCCAATCTCTTCAGGGACGTGTATCGATCTCTATGCCAGTCATCCTAATTGTGTATGTAAAAACTTTTAACTTGTACACGTGTGCAAGGTTTTCAGTTGTATATGTGAGCGCATACTTTTCCACTCATTTGTGTGAGAGGGTTTCAGTTGTGTATGTAAAAATTGTATGTGTGTGATGTTTTCAGTATAATATGTGAATGAGTTGGGGTTCAGATATGTACATGCATGGTAATACTAAACAATGTCCCTGATAGCCCCTCATATTTTGCAACAAGTCCATGCAGAAACAAGCTAGCTGCTACAAGTACTCTGGCCACTGACTGTATTGTTGGAGCCAAAAAGGAAAGAGAGGATGTTGGATAACGCCGGGCAGCACATTGTTATTTCTGCTCAGTAAACTAGCTATCAGCAAAAAACAAACAAATAAACAAAAAAAAAAAAAAAAACAACCCAGTGTGCACAGAAACGCTCAGGATCAGGCAGCTCAATTCAACTCGTGATAAAACACCACCTCTGAATAATTAAATAAGCTTCATTGTATGTAGGTTAACTTTGATATATTTAAGTTTTGGATCATTTTATCATTTAAAGTGGATGCCATTATGCCTTGTCTGACTTGATTTCATCATCATTCCAACTACAAGCATATACAATCATAAACACGTATTTACATTTTTCTCATGCCCCTTTGTCAGTTAATTGGCTGCGAGTACCATAGAGAGTTTTGATCAACACATCTCGGAGACAAGAAAAACCTTGTGAACCCTTTTGGAGATTTTTCAATGATTGGTCACAAACTGTAATCTGATCTATTGGATTTCCTTCTGTAGTAGATTGACTTTGATGTTTAGGGTCATTTTCCTGCTTCATCACCCAACTTCTAATGAGCTTCAGCAGGGGGCAGCCACCCCGACATTATCCTGTAAGAGGCCAAGATAAACTTTCCCCTCAATGGTTTTGTGCTGTCCAGGCCCAGAAGCAGAAAAGCAGCTGCAAAAATTCACCATTGTGATGTTTTTATGTTGGAGTGCAGTGCATTTTTTACATTGTGCTACACATTCTTCCTGGTACTGTTAACTACTATTCAACCTAAGTTTCATCAGTCCATAAGAAAATTTGCCAGGAGTGTTAAGGGACACCATGCACTGTGCAACTATACACAATGATTTGTGTATAGGAGACTTGTGAACAGAGCTGTTGAATAGTCCCAGTGATTCCTTTATGCCCTTTACTTGAGTATGTGACTTTGGCATCACCTTAGTTTTGCATCTAGTAGCTACAGAAGTAACCCATCTCATTTATAAATGGTTTGTCTAACTGTGAACCGATTAATATCTAAACCCTAAGAGATGAATATGTAACCCCTTCAGCAAATCAACAATTAATAAGCCATCTGAGAGCTCTGCTGTGCAAGGCATTGTTCACATCAGCATAAATAGCGAGCTCAAATGGTTTGAATGATTGATTTATTAAAAAAAAAAAAAAAAAAAAAAAAAAGTTCTTACCCATTGTTTCATTGTTTGGACTCGAGGCTTTCTATCTCCTGACTCCAATTAGTGTTTGTTGATGTTACTAGCCAAGGGGCACATACCTTTCCTAACCTAAACTGTGAATGTTTGAATGATGTTTTCAATATGGGCAAGAACAAGATAGATGCAGATAATTCTAAAAGTTTCACTTACTTTTTCTTGCTGTTGCAATGAAGACAAAGAGAGCAAACCTGGGTCAAAACCTATTTCCCAGACATGATTAATATCAATTGATTTTATATGTTTTGATGCACTTTTTAATTCTCACTCGTTGATGGAGTTAAAAACAGGAGAAATTGTTGAGCTTGAATGGTCTTGTCAACTCCTAGACTACAGGTGCACACAGACCAACTGAGTCAGCCACAATTAAATGGATGCCTGCTGCATAAGTCGTCTCAGCTCGCTTGAAACTAATGTAGCAAATAGTTGTCTAATTATCATTTATTAGCTATTTTATTGCTATTAAAAAAATGACTTCATGTTGTAAAAGCTGCTGAAAACGTGATCTGATATCATAACAGTTTAAAATACACCATCCCACCTCTACAGTCAAAACTCTAATGTGACTTGTCTATAGACTAATCAGTACTTTTGAGGTGAAAAAAAAAAACTTTTAACAACCTTACAACTTCTCAAAACATATAGTAGTAGTACATTCTCTATAGTCACTGTAAGGCGAGTGGAGGGAAAAAAGGGATGGAGGAAAATTTAACTGGACTGTGGGAAAAATGTGCCACAGGACTGAACTATGTAATGTTTTCTTTCATCATTCCTCAGTGTTGAAGCAAGTATTTCCTCCTCAAACGTAGATATGATAGAGCTGCCTGTCAAAGCACACTAAAATAAAGGATAAATGCTGAGGTGACAGAGAGATCAGTCCTTCAGTGAGTCAATGATAACCTGCTGCTGGACTGTGAAACCTTAGAGGACCTTACAAAGCAAACACAATTCTGAGAAATGCCACAATCTGTATTTTACACTTTCAGACCGACAGTACTCTGGGTGGGGCAGTAAGAGCAAACTGTAGGAGAGCCCCATCATGAGGGACCAAGTGATGCCAATGCAAGGGGCAAGAATTTTCTTTCACTTTAACTACTGTGACCTTACAGGACCTCAGCCTTTTATGACGCAGCAGACTTAATTTCTCAATTCATTGCGTGATACTAATCTCATCAGCAATCATCAGTTATTTTTTTTGTGTGTTTTTTTTGAAAACATTATGCAACAATAGCATTTATATTAATGTGACATCTAGAGAGCAGTGTTGATGTCTTGAAATATTGATTCCAGGAGAATTTTTTTGCTCAGCCTCTGTTTAGAGTTGTACAAAAATCTAACAGCCACTTCATTTATTACTTACATGAGACCATTGGGAGCAGATGTAAGGACCAAATAATTTATGTTCACCAACTAATCTTCAAATATACAAAAAAGGCTAAATGACTCGCAGCTTGAGATGGTGTAACATTCCTCACCTGGTAAATAATCAGTCGTAAACAAAAAAGTATATCTACACTGTATTACGTTGGTAAAGCAAACAAAGTCTGATCATTAAATGAAGTGCAGGACAATGTTTAACTGTAATGTAGTGGACTGAAATATTAACACCTGCACAGCTGATTTTTGATACTGAATATTGATAACGGTGCTAAAGTGTTTGTGTCAATGTGTAAACATGCTGTATTTCGATTTTCTTTCATGAGATTTTTGTGCTATGTCAAGGGAAAACTAAATTATTTGACACGCTGTATCACACATTATTGTGTTCAGATTTATGAGTAAAGTGTGCAAAGTGAATTATCAAATGATATGAAAATATGTTGCGTGACTCATTGTGACACTGAATTAATGAAGGCATCAGACAGATCCAATAACTTGTATGTCAGTCACAATGTTGCATAGTTGAGCTCATCATGAGATGCTTACTTAACAACTGATTTGTCGATTATTCCACATACTCCAGATACTTCATTGTTTAAACATTTTTGACTCTGAATCCAAAAGAATGTGGTGTTCTAAAACTTTTGATAAATAGTTAATAAAGCAAAAACCTGGCTTTGTGTTATGTATAAATGGTGCTCAGGTAATGAGGTTTTATGTCACTATAGTAAGCCGGGCTGGAATGTGGTGATATTAGTTCAGGTATCAGGTTGGCTTGTGACTTGCCAATCATAATGGTCTCTGTAGCACTTATGGCAGTGATGCTTTTGCTCTCTTTATTGTGATTTCCTCTTGCCCTCATTAAAAGAGGGTAAATGATTGTTTATCCCAAACTACACTCTCTGGTGTATTATCTGTGAGTATGTCAGGAGCTAATTTGCTTCTACACTGTTTTTGCAGCGTTAATACATGTAACATCTGGCCCTCTGAGGCAGCTATATTTAGAATGATATGGACACAAAATTTTGTGTGGAGAAAAGTTTAATTTGTGAAAAGTTCCTTCAAAATGGACGTGCAGTTAAATAAGTCCATGTGGTTCTTGTGTTGAATTACACTCCATCCTTAGACTCAGAGAATGGTGGTTTCACCTACGTACTCTACGCCACCTTCGTTCTTTTTTTTTTTTATTTCCTTGTAATGTACAAGTTAAAAACTAAATCAAATCATATTCACATATTTAATGGGTACATAACATGCTCCCACAGATTATAAGTATGTAAAAGGTTTTATCTACTTTTATAAATAAAGCATGTAAAATAAATAGCCTCAATTGAAATGTGATAGTCTGTATCAAATCAATTGCAGGATGTCCTCCCATGTGTTTTTCAAAATGGGTAAATCTACTGAGACTTGGAGCAGATGGTTTATAGCTAAACAGAAATGTCACAGCATGAATATACAACCATTTTATTGGGGCTGCTGAAATGATATCAAGGGAGGAGAGGAAAGCTGCATTGTTCACCCGGGCCTGAGGAATGAAAGTCCAGAGAGACAGTTTTTCATCCTGTCTTGTGGCACTGTGCACCAGCAGGTTCATAATAGCTGTGCTTAATGAGGGCTATGATATACCTCCACCACTTTATTGGCAGGACTTGGATTCTTTCCTTGTGCAGAAAACCATTATTCACTATAAAAGAAGCCCTGACTCCAAACAAGCCTAATGCACTGCATCTGTGATGACAGAAGAACGTGACCACATCTACGAAAATAGAAACAGGAAATTCAATTTACTCTGGCCTTCTTATGTAGTGCATAATGATAAAAGGAGTAGTGGTGCCAGAAGATGATGGGTTAGGTGCTGAGTGGCTGGCTTGGCTCAGAATAAAGCCATATCTGTGACCTCATCATGCGTAAAAGGAAGATGCTAAAGAATATCATTGTGAATGTGAGTGCCATATAATATCTTTAAATATCCTGATTGTCATTAGCATAGATACCATTTCCATATGTAAACAAACACATTGAAGGTCAATGTTCAAGCAATTAATATTTTTCTTAAAATACGATTCTCATAGCTATCTTATACATTTCGAGAGATTTGGGTGGCTATAATTGTTGATACTGGCTGCAAATAGATTGCCTCTTAAAGTATTTTCAGTGTAAGTGATGGAGGACAAAATCCATAGTCCTCGCTCTGTGCAAAAATGCACTTTAAAGTTTAACTGAAGCTAATATAACGCTTCAGCAGCCTGAGTCAGACAAAACAAGTATGTATCTTCCAAAGTTGGTCTTTTTAATACCAAGTTCTCTGGTATTGAAGAAACGTAAACCTACCTTTTTAAGAGGGTATATTTTCTATAATTCAGAAGCAAACTGTAGTTTATAACACGTTAGGGCCACAGACGATGGAAAAAATAATATTTATTACATAGAGTGCAAGCTTATGAGCACCCAAATTAGCTATGTTTGGCAAAGGTGTTCTATTGGTCCAACAGAACGTCTATTTTCTACTGATTCTACAGTAGGTTTCTTTTTAGCTCCTACAGTATGTGCTTAGCCGTATGGGGCTTGTGTGCCTTCATTTCTTGCTGTGCTGTCTTCAGCCCCAGGTGGGAGTCTTCTTGTGTACCATTGTGGGTTATATTTGATTTTGTAACATGTGGTGAGATATTTCATCTTCTCATCTTTGCTGGAGTTTCAGGCCAAGACAGGCTTTGCAAACACACTCTAATCCACCAGCAGCTACATAATGGACTCCAAAGCTTCCTGATTCCTCATAATATCCCTTTGAACAACAATAAATATGAATATTTCTTCTGACACCAGACAAGGCCTTCTGGAAAAGAAGAGTCTCATATTAATTTAAATTTTTTTTTTTTTTTTTTTTTTTTTTTTACTTTAAGTAATTCAGCACTAATTAACATGTTGTCTAACTGCAGGTAACATTGAGCAGCTGGAGAATAAATTATCACTTTTTTCCTTTAAGCCCCCAATTTTGAGTGATTTATTGGTTACTTCACCTCTGTTACCCCACCCCCAACTAACTGCTTAGTTAATATAAAGATTTACACATTAGCTCTTATTGCAAGAGATACATGTTGTGGTACCTTAGACTTACCACAGAAAAATATAAATCACAGGTCTAAAAATGGGATAAACTCCAAATATACTCTACTGAATAACTTGTGCTTATTTCAATAGTTTGTGCTGCAGTTAGGAAACTAAAATGCTTCATCAGATATATCATGATGCTAAGAGAGATTTTCTGCCGTGTTGAACTTCTGAATTTAGACATAAAATGTGGCACATTGCTGTATATTCAGACCATCATATCGACAATACAGTTCAAACTCGATAGAATACGTAAAAATAATGTAATATCCTAAACTACACAAATAAAGATCAGGCGCAGGTCAAACATCAATACACAACAGGTTTAACTTAATTGAGAAGTTCAAATTTACTCCAGCTTTTCTGTAAACTCTCTAAAAAGCTAAGAACATCTTCTAATTGTCTAAATGTCTCATTTCCTATATGTGTAGAAGGTTATGTTGCCACGAGCATTAATTTCTCCTGGTTTTAATAACTGTAAAAGGATTAGGTTGCAGCTTATCAGCATGAAATTGGAAGATAGAATCAGATCAGTTTCTCAAGGTTTGCTTTTGTCACTGTGTGTAATTTCAAAATACAAAGTTACCACACATTACTCATTGGCAGAGATCACCTCATGCTGAGAAACATGAGAATATTGTCACTTCTCCCTCCCTCCTGCTGGTAAAACCTGTGGAGAAGGTTACTATTTTGAAATGCCTGTAATAAAGGCACTAAAAATAGATGTTTCATCCCATAGGTTTGCTTGCCAGTAAACTGCACCTAATTTGTAGAACACACACAGAATGATGTGAACCCAGTGATTCTCCAGCAGTACATGATTCAACATCTGCATAAACTGGACACAGTGTCTGTTGGTGCAGTTTCAGCCCAACATTTTTTTTTTTTTTTTTCATTTTTTTTATACTAAATATTTTTCCTCATAAAATTGATGTGTACTGTTACACACCTTTACCTTAGAGACAAAGCTTTAAATTGCTGGTGACTGTGTTGTTTCTTCTCTTTTAGTTCCTTTAGTTGTATGATCCTGTTTAGCATTATGTTCTGGAGAATTCAGGTGATAACCGGTGTGTAAGGGAATCGGGGGGGATAAATTATTAATTTCTTCCTCTTGAATCGTATTGGAAACATAAAAAATTATACGTATTGTTGTAAAAACCCATCTTTAAACTCCCTTATTTTTATAGTTCTTTTTAGAGATGTGAGTTTAACAAAATCTTCTCTGAAGATATTTTCCCTATAGAAAATAGCTGCTTACCTTGGCCGAACATCTGCAAAAACCGTCTGTGCATACTGACAAATGCATGTTTTATTCCTCAATGTCAGTCTCCAGCGACCTAAACAATCCCCCCCTTCATAATGTGTAGATAATACTAATAACTCTATTTGTATAACACCTGAACCACAGAGTTCACAGAGGTGTTAAGCAAAATGACTTTTAGAGGAGCAAGGGTAGTAATTGTAATGCATGGGGAATTTTCCAACTTTAAACTGTTGCATAGAACTGGTCTACCTTTTTATTGTACTACATTTAACCTTCACACTCCACAGGCTTGCCTTGGCCAAAATCTACAATTAGACACACTGCCTAATGCTAATGATACTGAATACCCGTTCAGGGGAAGTATAATGCTGCCCTCCGAGCAGAGGAGATTCTTGTCATGTTAGGTTTTGTCGGTAGAAGAAAGGCCAGTGACTGTGCTCTCTGTCTTGACAGAGCATGGTAATTACAGCAGTTTTACTCCGACTGCAGATGCCAGAATGCATTGAGGAGAAATCTCCAGGGCAAGCTCATATTATTCTAATAGATATGTCAGCATAGCACAGACAGGACAGGTGGTAGATAGGAATTCAAACTGTTTCACTGGATGGCGGCCACACAACTTACATACAAGCTGTTGCATGCTGACAGTGAATAACTGCTCCACACACAAAACCATTATATTGGCATACAACAGCACTCCAGCAGGAAGTTTGGGGGTTGGCCTTCAGGAGTTTTTCATTTTTCTTGTTGTTCCATTTTTATTTCTTGAGTTATTCATTTCCTATGCTCATTTCATTCACCCTCAAATGAAAAACCACACTTCTCCTGATGGAAGTTTGGGCCATACACTGTTCCTCTTGGTAAGTGAATTACTAACCATAAAGACAAATCGCCAGCCACGGCACCAGATGCTCTGCTGAGGAATGGCATACAGTTACTGAATGTTTATTGGAACAAGAGAAAGAGAGAGACTGAACAAATAGGGCAGTTAGAGTAATTCTGAACTGTACTGCTCTTTAATCTTCATTTCAAGACAATTTCCCAACTGGTGGTGATCAATAGCTGATTACCCCCCCATTCTGGGTTCATATCAACACATAGTTTTAGCCTTACACATTATAAAGGCATCACATCAATAGCGAAACTCTTGATCCTCCAGCTTTACTTCATAACCGATAATAAGACTGACTTAATAGGGTTAAGGAGAATTTGTAACCTCAACGCTATGACAATTACACATAGGGGATAAGAAGATAGAACTAAAGAAATGTGACTTTAATGCTCACCCATATTTAGCAAGTGCAATGTTATTTTTGCAAACTTTTTTTTTTTTCTTTTTTCATGCAAATACAAAGAGAAGTCTGGAGCCAAATTTTTAGGGTAAATGAGGAATAAGAAATAAACAAAGACTTTGATCTACTAATTGTTACTCTAAATGCATTGATGAAGCTCCGTCTTTTGTTTCTCCAGATCAAACGTTAGAAACACGAAAAGTGATAAATTGAAGCAGCAAGGTTATTTCATTAGACAGATGAGAGGGGAATTTAATTCCACACCAGTGTCTCACTTCATGAAAAATATCATCCACTTTCCCAGAGTAATTACTTGGATCTGAATCTACTTGAACAAAACAGCCTTCACATTTATAGATTTGGGTATTTGCACTGTTCTTCCAATGTCACAGGATTGATGATGTTGGACATGCATATTAGTTGCACAAATGAAATCTAGCTCATTTCTGTTCTGTGGACGAAACAGAGGAGATACCCCAACTCTTATAAATAATTCACAGAGAGTTCTGATGAAGAATAAGTTGATCCCTGAATACAGTTAACTTCCTGCCACTGGACCATGACCACACAGTCCAGTGAGCAGGGAGGTTTTTTTTTTTTTTTTACTTAAAATGGTTAACAAGTTCTGTTGTGTTTAATCAGCACAAAGAAATGTTGAGGAAGTTGTTTGTCTCAGAGGCAACATGCCAGTAAATAATAAATACTTTTCAAATAATTGCATTGAAATATTTTTCAAAATAAATTGTTAACTATACTGTATATACAAAGGGTCACAATGGTTTGGTTTATTGTTAAGAGTGGTTCAAACTGAATTCTATTGATGTTTTGTCCCTTGAAATTCATAAGCTGTGCTTTCTGCCCTCAACATTTTACAGTTTTAAAAACAAAATATGATTCATAACCATTTCAGTACAAAATTAGTGCAGATATTTCCCTAAATGTTATGTGGAGAGAAAAAACAAACATGTATGATAAACACGATTTATTATTCAGTTTCTTGTCACTACAGAAATTGCCACTCAACTGTGGCAGTAAACCTAATTTCCACATCAGTGAGCTTCAGTCAGCTCTTGTAAAGTGGGGTTGAACCAAACCCTATAGATGCAGGATATAAAATGGCTGCCTCACAATGGCTTGACTCGTGTCAGGGGTGGATCTGTGTGTCTGACACGCAAGTGAGAGCAGAGGCTTGTTAATGAATGGGAGAAGGTATGGCGTTTAATTTTGAATAGCCCAGGTTTTAACACCGTATCTACCTTTGCATACAGTCTGGTGAAGGCGGGGCTTCTGTGACACCTCACGCATGATGGAGGGACCACTACCTTCATGCAGTGATCCAAATGGTTGGAGGCTGCTCATTAATATAGATGGGGTTTTTATAGGAATGGCTGTTGGGCTAAATTATTCAGAGGGTTCAGGGAGACATATGGGCCAGCCTCTTCAGTAGCACAGCTAACTGAACACGTAAATACCTACGGTGGGGCAGGTGGAGCAGAGGAATGAGCAGAGAATCTGGTGTGTATGTGAAGAGTAATGGCTCAGAGTCTTGACAGTCCTAAATCATGAGCTGTAATAGTGTCACCAGGGGTAGTAGTAATCATACACACACACACACACACACACACACACACACACAAAACAGGGTTACCACGTTTTGCGTGTAATTGCATGTCTGTGTACATGTGAAGCGTATAAGTAATTTTATTCTTCAACGTACAGCATATATTGCCAAGTTGAGGCTTAAATATTGTTTGTAGGGCTTCATCCATGTGCAAACCAGGGAGTGAGGCAAGACAGAAAAAGACAGCACAGCTGTGGAGGCTGGTTAAAAATAGCAGAGAGGATATTACCAAATTCCTGTCTGGACATGGACACTTTTGATTGACATCTACTCACAGATGACAAGACTACTGCATATCTAGAAACACAGACTCCACAGTGTGGTTATAACCTGGCTTTTCATCCACCTGGCGTGTACACAAATGCAGCTTAGACACACATACTCACATGTACATATCTGGAGATATATGAGAGGCCTGTCTGTCTCATCCTGTCAGTGTGGACATGCTGGCTTTATTGTGTAAGGAGTCTGGTAATATGCACATGTTCCCCTTTCTGTAATGTGAATAAGAATAGGGTTGGATAGTATTTTATAAAATCTGAATCCCTTATCAAACCTTTTTGGGTACAGTATTTTCTTGGGTGGGGAAAGGAGGCCATAGTGTCAAAGCAGGTTTCTGGCACAACTTCACCTACCTCCAAGGTGCATGGGAAAAAGAAAAGGATGTCTTTTGCCACAAGGCAAAGGAGTGGCCATGTGTCAGGTGTTTGAGCAGGTTGGCCTCTGAATCCTGGGTTATGTTTCAATCACTGGGTCCTACAAACCTAGGTCGTGTGAGGAAACGCATCCAGCATAAAAGCTATGCCAAATCAAATATTTGCTGATGATGATCCACTGTGGCGGCCTCTCAGAAGCTGCCGAAAGATACCAACAGCCATCAACAACAGTTTTTTTTTATTTTTTATTTTTTTTACAATCCCCTGCTTTGCGTCATTCATTACATTCATACAAGCTCTATTTGCTCCTCACTGCAGGGCTGTAAATATTTAGGCAAGGGACTTGTTCCTGTCTTTGTAGTGAGTACCCTCCAACAAATACTGCATTTTCAGGTGTTTGGTTGATTCAGGTAAATTGTAGACAAATTAAGAAAAAGACAAGAGAAGTTCAACTACTTTGTTAGATTTAGGGAGAGTTATGGGTTGTGTTTTTTTTTTTTTTTTTTTTTTTTTAAATCTTTGAGAATGACTGGCAATAACTGGACCTGAAGACTTAAGATCAAAATTTGATCAGGAATTTTGAGAATTTCTGTCAACAAGCGATAATTGTATTCATGTATTACGTCAAGATCACAGGTTCGTTATTATTGCTTCCATAGTTATTCTCATTTTAACCATGAAAGACAGGTGAGGAGCTCTTGTTTGTTGGTTGAACAAACCTGTATGCAGCATTTGTGTCTGCAGTTTTAAAGAGGGAGCCAAGCGTGTTGCTGATGGAATATTTATCTCTCCTCAACAGGGTTCCATTATGCTGTCATGCAGTTTGTTAAGATTATTTGAGGTCTACAAAAAGGTTGCTATTATGCATAATGATTTTCTTCCCGGGTGATTTAAATGTTTGTAGTTGATATGTGCTCATTTGAATTTCAATTATCAGATTCTTGTGTGGAGACTTTTGCCATCTGATTGTTTGATGGAGCGTGTCCATAAACTCTTCAACTTGTTGGGAATAATCATGGTAAAGTTGTTGCACATAATATATGCTAAAATACCATACAAGCCTTTTAAACATTTATAAAGAAGTAGGCTGATGCTCTTGTTGAAACAAATTGAACAAGCACTTCTTCCAGCGGGGAGAGGCATTAGGCACATACATAAACTGTTAATGGCTTTCCTTCAAGATGAACTGCTTTAGTAGCTCATTTTAAAAATATTTTCAGGGCGTTGGTTTGCCCTCAACTGTTGCTGTTCACCAAAAGTACTCCCATCAGGCTACAGACACTTTATATATATATATATATATATATATATA
>CM076651.1:7525077-7697296 GCA_038496675.1 Rachycentron canadum
TGTATAAACAAATATATATATATATACACATACACACACACACACACACACTATAATAATTTAGAAACTATTGATCAAATTTAAATGTTCCTTTTGAAGCTGATAAAAATGTATGCACTGGTTAAAAAGTGTTTAAATTTATATACTGTTTAGTATGAAACATTGGTATTTATGTGTTTAGTTTAAGCTCATTGACAAAATCTAAATGTCACTTTGTCCTGTCATATTAAAATTAAAGTTTTACGTTTCGGCACCTCTCCTTCCAAATACAGGCGGCCATTTCACCATCAGAGTACAACTCTCAAACAGAAATAACTAAATGATACATACGTGGTTCTGTGGTGCTGTATATGTTCATCAGCCATTCTTGTTTTTTTTTTACTAAACTGGAGGAATCATAAAATATACAGACTGGTCACAGGGGTAATATGACAAAACATAACTTTGTTTTTAAGTGAAATGTTTTCACCACTAAATTACTGTTCTGAAATTGAAACAAAACACAGAAAAACACAGACAGCTAAACTTACCAATACTCAAAATAATAAATGATGGTGTTACCTTTTATATAGGCTAAAATTATACTTGGGTGTTTTTAAAATGATTTGCATTTTACAGTTCACTGCTATGTTCCCATCACAAAATTGTCAATCTCACTAGAGAGAGAAGAGGACCTAGTAGAGTCAGCAGACCATTCTTTGTGTTTGTAGTTTGAAATGTATTTTGGGGTTTATTGAGGTTTAACTATTTTTAACTATTAACTATTTTTGTACAGCAAAATACTTTTGTGTTTTGTATTATAAGAAAATTCAGTCTTACATAGCAAAAAGGTAGTTCCAACTGGCCTAGTTTCATTCCCTTTGTCATTAGAGCTTTGCAGCCTTCCAGCTCCATCACTCACAGTAAACCCCTGTCTAGCATTAGTTGACAGAAGCTGCATCAGTCACAGAGTGAGACACATGTGCATGGAGTTAAGATTAATGGCACCTTGCATACAGCTGTCGGGACAACGCAACAATATTTGAGAAAAACAGGGCAACCATAGAGTTTTTCTTTGACCACAAACGGACAGCTAAAAAATATTTTTCACCCCATTCATTCAACACAATGTAGTTTATGATGCATCAGAATCCAGCAGGGGTAAACTCAATCTACACTCACCACATCCTTGGCATCTTGGTATGCCAAACGCTGCAGCCACATTTAATATTTTTCTCCTGGGGATGAAATAAAATACTCACTCGCTAGCTAACGCAGCAGAGTGGAAATATTAAAGTGATATTTCAAATGAGGAAAACCTTTTTATTTTCAGCATGTATTCCCCAAATGATCTCATGAACAGTACTTATTCATTTGCACAATGGGAATGTCAGCCTGATAATATTACATTTAATGGGGAAATAGTCAAAAGATGTGGCGTTTACTTGGTAATTTGTGGGAAATGATATGGAGAACAATGCATCCTGAGCTTATAAACCACGCATGAAAAATTGAACAGGAAAATCCACTTTAGAATCTCATCGCTTACTATGTGAGTAGCATAGACAGTGGGTAGCTGGGGTTAACAGAGGTTTGGAAACAATTTACCAGTGCCTGACCTTTAATGCTGATAACATCATTAGCATCACCGTCTTAATAGCAAGCTAATCTAGAACATCTAATTCAGACATATCATTAAAAAAAATATATCCTTTTTCTTAACATATCCATATGTTATCCATATACATCCATACAACATTTTTTTCTTTAGCCCATTTTTCTTGTCTGTGGTGCTGTATGAATATGCATTAATGACCACTATCAAAGAATGAAATTACTTTGTACTCTCTCAGTCAAACACAAGTGCAAGATCTATCTCTGAGGAAATGTGGATTCAAGTATAAAAGCTTTTCCTTTGTGAAGACAGGGCACCTTTCAGGGAAGAGCAAAAAATAACATATTGCCAGTCAAACAATATCACGATAAAGCTTTTAGCATAGATAGTATGTGTGACTTCCATTTGAACTCCATAAGACTTACCTCTTTTTTTTTTTTTTTTAACCATGTGAAAATCAGTATATCCAACCAACACTTGATACTTACACCTGACATCACGCCTGTGCATCTTTAACAGCCAAGATAACACTGATTGTTTGCCGAATTCATCATATGCAATGTCATTTTTTGTCCAAATGTGTCTTGGTAATGAATTTTTTTTGTCTCAAATTGTATCCTAATGAGGGATCATGGTGGCCTAGGGGTCCATGTGTACCACCTAATTGCAGTGTCCTAGTTTCAGATCTAATTGATGAAACATTCATGTCATTTCCTCTCTCTCTCAACCCCAACATTTCCTGTCACTTTCTACGAATTTCTATCTAAATGTTCCCCAACATCACACCAAAATTATTATTAAAATTATACAAAAATGAATAGTACGCATTAAGAATCAGGTGATCGAGTTTCAACAAAATGAGTCGTAAACAGCTCTCCCATGCATGTTCGTGGGTAGAGCGTTTTAATCATTTTCTGATGTCATTCACTGTTGTGTTAATTTTTTTTCTCTGCACTCTTTGGCAAGTTCCCCTCTGTGCATTGAAAACACATCAAATTGTGCCAATCATGCGTCAGGTAATAATTGATCTCATATTAACTCCTAACAGATGTACGAACGCCTCCAATGGCAAGTGCTTAGCAGACAGCATAGGGCAGAAGTAAAAGTGGTATTTATATTATGGGCCAAGCAACGATGCCACATGATATCACTCACAATTGGAGTCTATGGCAGCCCTTAGAAACATATGGTAGAAAGTTTTGAAACTTGGCACACTCCTGTGATGTCTTTTTCCAAGTTTCATGTCTGTGTACCAAGTGCTATAGTGCCACGAACGGGTCAGAGATGGTCCGCTGAAGTCATTGTGGAGACAGCTTGCTTGCTGCTAGGTTTTTCTTGATTTTTAAGTCGGAACCTGCCCAGTTGCGGTTGGATCCTCGTCATTTTTCTTTACTACCTTTTAACTAGTATCAAGTGAAATGAAGACTTTAATAATTACTGATTGGTTACCTCTTATTAGATGCTAAGGAACAACTCTGACTGCTGCTACTGAAGAAAAAGTTGTTTCTGTATTTTTTTTAAATTTATTTTATTTTTCTTACTAACCTTGTCGTATTAGTTAGGGCAGTGTAATCATTTGCAAAGAGAATCCAGAAGTGCTTTACAGTAGTCTGGGGAAGTTAGCAGCAGGGAGGAGAGACTTTATTAGAACTTAAAAAATGTACACGTCCTCCTTAGGCAGTTTCATATCTATCACAGAGAAGGAGGACGATATAATTTTGTACATACTGCTGTTTTGCTAATTGTGCAGGGCAAGGGATTTACTTAGACAACCCAAGGCTAATGATGCTGTATCAGTGATCACACAGGTGCAATTTCAACCTTGCAATAAATCCACAGAAAAGATAGTTTGACTAGCTCTACTTCTCATTTAGAGTGGCTCATAATTCTGTCAGCTTTTATAGATGATATGATATTTTCTCTTTGTTCAAGGCTTATGCTGCAGGTGTAGCTGACCGTATTGATCCACCATTAAACTGAGGTTAGGGTTGTGGCTTCCGTGATTACTGGTGAAATTCACAATACACGCACATACAGCCTTTCATTCTACGCTATATTTGACTTGTGTTCATATTTCATTACATTTTCTGCATAGTTGTCAATGTATTGATTCAAGATCACATTGAAAAATAAGTCACAGCATAAAGGGCCTTCAGTACCTTTGACGGCTCGTGAAGTCGGTTTCTTTCCAGCCGCCAGACAGCCTCTCGTCTGGAAGTCACATGACTTGATGATTGAGCAGTGAAAATATGGGATAGAAAACTATTATTTCTCAGGGAATGGAAAATTATGTCTGTGCTCTCAGGCTACCTAAAATGTTTCCCTTACATACTTTTTGCAGTGGTGGTCTAGGACAGTAGAAAAAAAACAAAACAATTTTAGCCACTTAAAAAAATGCCCACCTGAATGCCCAGCAGCGACATCTATTGGTTAAAATGTTTTGTTGACCCTCCAGCCTCGGGTTGATAAGGCACGGTTCATGAGCACCTCATCCTTGGTAACAGTCGGAAAGGCCATCGGGAAAATCCCAGCGGGGAGTCACACTAGTCAAAAACAAATCCATAAAGGTTTTACCAGGACTGTCAGTCTCTTCCCACACACTCTCTGTGTACCTGTCATTGACAGTGATCCAAGACTGGGCTCCTGTTGTTTCAGGACTGTAACAGGACTGACAGATTAATAGGTACTTTCAGTGTCCATCCAAGGGCGGCAACATCATTTTGGGCATTTATATTTCATATGTAGAAGCACAGAGAATGCCTGTACCTTACTCTTGTATATTGTCAGTTTGAAGAATCGATGATGTTTTTGGTTGTTACCTGGTACTTGTCACTAACATGAAATTCTTGTGTACTATACTAACTGAACTGCTAATGAAACAAAGAAGCAACACCTTATTAGCAAAACAGTATTTTATTAGAAATATCTTGTATAAAAATGAACATGCTCTACACATTTTTTCTATAGATAATTCATAAATATCCAGGCACTGTAATTCTTTTTTTATCTTTCTTTTTTTTTTTAAATAATTCAGTACATAAAGCAGACATGATCAATCCATTTTAATAACATACATTAACTTGCCATTTAA
Source organism: Rachycentron canadum (assembly GCA_038496675.1). Classification (NCBI taxonomy): domain Eukaryota; kingdom Metazoa; phylum Chordata; class Actinopteri; order Carangiformes; family Rachycentridae; genus Rachycentron; species Rachycentron canadum. The sequence continues at coordinate 7,529,763 of CM076651.1, forward strand.
TTTCAGTCAGCACTTACATATTTTATTTTGTAACACAGACAAAGTGTTTTAGAAAAATAAAAAGGGGGGTTGTGGCAAAAAAGCAGTAAATTATCATATTCACAAACACAAACAATCCCACAAACAATACTCTGTCAAATGATGAGAAAACAACATTTGCGGCAACATCTTAGACTTTTGTTGAAGCTGAGAGAACCATTTGATTAAACCAAAAATGTTAGTTATTTATAATCCTCTGCAGTAGTTTTCCTTCTGGACATTAAACCTTTCTCTTAAAATGTTCACATGACTTTTTATGGGTTTTGACATGCAACATACAAATTTTTGCATTTCTGAGGATAGCATTTAATGAGACAAATTTCCAGAGTTACTGTTTATGACAAATACTTTAGAGACTGGAGACAGAAATGAAGATTGCTTACACACATTTGCAAATTGTACATTGACTCCTTTCTTCCTCCCATAAAAACACCATGAAGAATCCATGGAAACAATGGCAGGGATAATTTAATGGATATGAGGCACAGAATGAAGGCGCTGGCCCTTATTTATCACGCAGGTATACATCCTATTTAATTTAAAAATGAAAGATGGTCAGTATAGTGAAAATCAATTAATGCATCTAGACAGCCTGAAAAGTGGTTTTCATCTCATTACAAGTTTAAAGCAGTGTTAAATGTTTTTAACCACTCTGGGGAAGAAAAATACTCCAGAAACCCAAACCTAACTGGCTCAACAACTGCCTGCTTGGACATGCACAGAACAACACTGGTATCCTGTAGGTGTCATCCTTTATACTACCTGACCAAATATTCATGCTGTGACCTTTGAACTCTGTTTTGATACCCACCAACTCCTGCGAAAAATATCTCGAACTTGCTAGATGCTAAGTCAGTTACTGGTTTCCTGCTTATCTTTGCAGTTTTCTGCTGTCAAGGTGGGGTGTAGTCATTGTTGAGTGTTTGCTGAGAACAAGTGCCTGTGCTTTTACATCAGAGCAGGGCTCTACAGTGCAAGCATTTTGCTTGCGTATGCAAGTGAAAAGTTGTGTGTGTATATGAACGATTGCTCAAAACACAGTCACTCAGACCGGCGCAGTGGTGTGAGTGACTCTGAGGTTGGTTCTTAACTGGTTCTAAACTTGTGAAGAATGGGAGCATTTTATTGGCACTTGAAGAGATCAGTGTCCACAGCTCACGTAGCTTATTCACATGGATACCCATATGACACTATCCCTTGCAATCTGTCATTTCCCTTACCATCAAGCCTTAGAAATAATACATCTGGTATGACAACAGAGTGGTGTGGCATTTTGTTCATATAAAAATCAAGCATCTAATTGAGCACTGTGCTTACTGACAGAGTATACTGTTAGGTTTACTATCTGCAAACACAGAAACACAAATACAGAAAACACAGGGTAAAATGGAGATGATCTTGGATAATTGTTAGTGTTAAGAACTGCAACTCCAATGTTGGGATGGAAGTTAAACAAATGTAGCAAATTGATCCAACTGTTCGACTTCAACAAGAGCATGATAAATAAGGGCCAATAAATCTGGGATGTTTAAAGTATGCATCGTCAAGTCTCCAAGTCCTGGCTGACATTTATGGAGTGTGGTGTAAACCATAAAGGTTTGGCTCCTTTTGTGTTATAAATTACTCTTTATTCAGCAGAGGGTAACCCAGTGGGTAATGGTCCAAAAGGACATCTCCACTGTAAATGACGACCATGACAAATGTTGCATTCCATAGACGTTGACAACACAGCACAGTACACGTGATGTTCCCACAAGCATGCTCTGGGACTGTACACTAGGTTTGCCAAGATGATGGCGTCATCATCATCATTATTATGAAACATTTATTAAAAAATCTGGAATGAACCCACTGCTTCATTTTCAGGTGTTTCAGATATGGTTAGTTCATGTAGGAATACTGAATGTACTGTAGTAAGGCATGTACAGTTTGAAGAGTACTGCAGCTTTCAACTCCAATAATACCAGTAACCAAAAATAATGACTATATTCTTTTACTGTTTCATCTTTGTCCACTGCATTTGACTAGAGCAAAAACAGAACACTTTTCTCCCTGTTTTTGTTGAAATGAGACAAAGGATCAGCCTCAGAGAGAAATGAAATTGTGTGCTATACACGACAGAAGGAAAACATACTGTTGGCTCCAGGTGGTTCACTTAGCCTGTATCTGGACACGTCACTGCATAACGCTCACTTGTGTCTCAGGAAGGGTGGGAAGAGGAAAATTAACTGTCCAATCTCTCTGACATCCAACTCTCTCCAGCAGATCTACTAATTGCTCGTAAATTTGGCTTCCAAGCCTTTACCTGATTCTCTTAAAAAGAAAAAAAAAAAAAAAAGACATCCTTTCTCTTTATGGAGTGACAGATTCCCATCTTTCCACCCCAGTCCTCTCTGCTGTAGCGGCTTTGAAGTCCTCCAGTATTTCCCCAGTATTCCCCAGAATCAGGTGATTTCTCCTCAGACAGGCTCTTGCTCTGCTTCCACGGTTCGTGTCTTAGATGGCATGGTTACTGTAGCTTATGTACGTCTGCTTGGATGCCAGCACTGTCAGGGGAAAGTGTAGGAGAAAGGAGGAAAGGTTTACAAATGCAATGGGGGAGGTTCAAATAGGCGTGAAACTGTAATCTTTCAGAGCACATGTTGGAGTCCAAATTGACAGGAAGCTCTATTTATGGATGATTTCACCAAACAAGTGCAGGTTGAACCAATTATAATAGCAGGATGTTCAAATGTAAAAACTGTATTTACAGGAATGACATCTCCTATTGTTGCATTTCATTGAACCTCAAATGTGTAATTTGATGAACACATTAGAAATGTGACAGTTGGAATAAACTGTTATGTAAAACAAAAGCTTTAGTGTAGCAAATAATAATTAAAATCACCATCAATTAATTTGAGCATTGTTTTCAAATTCTAAAATAACTTTAAATCTGTCAAAAGTCAAAAAATGGTGGGGGGAGAGCTCGTCCTAACTTCTCAGAGCTTGATTGTTTTGTCTAAATCAAACCTGACCCTGAGAGAGATTTAATCTACAATAATATCAAATGGATAAATCCATTTTTAGAATCAATTATCTCAATAGGGACCCATAAATTATTTGCTGATAGACTAATCGATTCATCCCTTGAGTTCTAAAACAGATTTTACATAAGTTTATGATATTGAGAATAAAAAGTGTTGCGAGTGAATCTGGCTGCTATAACACTGCAGATAATTTAACAGTGTACCACCAATTCAAAATTTGTCAAGACACTGATGCAGATTGATTCAGAATCACCAGCTGTGGCAATGGTCCAAGCAATTTAAGTACCTGCTATTACAGTATTCATGAAATCAGGGAAAACAGTCATGTTTTCCTCACAGCTCATTATATTATTGTATAAAACAATTCACTATATAGAGTCACCAAGCAGATCACAACATTGGTATAAAATGCAATAGTCATCATTCAAATGCAAGTCTTTTAACACATGCAAAGACCTGAGACTTCTCTGTGCACCAAGCAAAGCATGCAGCAGTCAGTGCATTATTATTTTGATTTGTACAGTGTATTCAATGTAAAGTGCTATTAAGACAACATGTGATCTGACTTGGCACTTATGAACTGTTGTCATCAAGTTTGATATTGATGTTCGAAATTGGTGCATTTCCTGTTCCAAGGAATCAGCTGCGAATAAAACGCATAAGACAGATGACCCCGGGGACAGACCACAGAGACCAAAACAAGCCCAAGCTGCTGGTCGAATGTGACCGCCGCACCATACAGTACCTGTGTGTATGCGTGCCATCATGCTCGTCTGTGCACGCATGTCTGTGTGCAAGTGTCAGCGTGTTTGTCATTTTTTAAAATAAAACTGTCCTCAGCGAGCATGCTCAGTGGAGGTAATCACTCTACCAATCTGCCAATCTGCCCACAGCAGCCTTGGCTGATTGAATATGTCAGAGGGGATGAATCCAATCAGAAGACAGCTGAAAGCCAGAGTCAGGGCAAAAGCACTGTAGAGAGAGAGATGTGTAATGGTAAACGTTTTTGTATATTTGTCAGTGCCTCGTTGGGTGTGTAGATGGGGGCGGTATTCTCGGCATTTCATCCAAAGCATCTCTTCCAAGAGAAGCATTGATAAATGAACCTTATTTGAATATTTATGTGCTGCGAGGCCAAGATAAAGAATAGATGGTCCAGGAAGAATTGGAGTTGGCAGACCCATCTGTCTTTTCCTGTTCACTCTTATTGTTGTTGTTGTCCCATTACCACATATTCCTTCTTTTGTCAACAGGGAAACAAATTACAGGGGACACATGGCTATCGCTTGTCTCCTGCACTCAGGCAGAGTGGTGTCATCTTCCCACATTAACAGGCTTTTCCATGCTGATTGGCCATTTTACAGCACCACACACCAATATTGTCTATCCAAGTTAATGTCTGTTGGTCATGGGTGGATTTGTGAGGGCGTGATTACTGCCTTGTGTCATTCAGGGTCGGGATGCTTAGTGTGCATAGTTTTAGCAGGCATGGGTGTTAAGGTGAACATTAGCAAAAAATTAACTGGAAAAAAGGTGATTGTAAATACTCAAAGGGACAAAACCATTCATTATCTAATCTGGTTACCTGAGAGTCTAAAGTCCCTCACAAGGCTCCCCTCCCTCAACACAGTCTGACACATAAGCACAAAGAGCATATGTTAGATTCACAGTTCAAACTATAAATGGGCTCTTTAACAAGATACAACAACTCCAGTCTCAGGTCAAAAAAGGCATACTTGCAAGTGTGGGTGCAGGCTTTTTAGTCCCAATACACATTCTATACTCCTCAGTGTCATCAGTGTAAAATCAGGACCTTGAGTAATCAGAACATGTGGGGATGCTTGATTGGATTTAAGCCTGCCACCACACAGGGACTGCCTACACTTTATCTTGCACACTTTATCTTGGTGATTGAAATATCCTCTTTTCTAACACTGAGGTACCCGTCTCTTCTGTCCCTTTCAAATTCAGAATAGTGTGGGCACCCTGTCACACCTCCTGATTTATAATTCCAGTGTGTTGAGAGTAACTGAGTATTGAACCATTTTTCTTGAGTGCTTGAGTATCCTAATGACACTAAAACGTTTTCTTCTGCCTTTTTCAAACATATTTTTTGTGTTTCCAGTGTTGAACATAACAGTATTTAACTATTTTGAATCCTACCTAATCTAAGAAGAGTACTATAGTGTGTATTATATTAATAAACTTAAGGCTTTAAGCATTTGTTTGGCCTTCTACTGATCAATTAAATCCTTTATAATAATAGGGAACTGGGAAGACCCGAAGCTAATTAGAGCCTAATGTGAAATCAGTTCCAATTGTTCACACAATTCTATTTATGCCATCGGCTCCTGTTCATATATAACAGCATGTTAGCTGGCATTTAAACAGGACCCTAATTTCTTATGTACTTATGTTATGCTAGCTAATTTCCCAAACTGCTGAAGTGCAAAACAGCATTACCATCAATTATGTTGTCACCTAAAATGAGTTCATTATTTTCACAGTGAAAATGTATTATTCTTCTTCTTTAACTGCTATAATTTTACACAGAAACAGCTCATTGCATCATCTTAAAAATCTAGCTTCTGTTTCAGATTTTTTTTCTCTTTATTGCTCCATCAGGCGTGATACCAACCTTGTGTTTCAAGACTTTCACAGAGCTCAGACTTGGCTTCTCCATTGGGCCTCAGGCCACCTTTGGGGTTGAACTTGTTGGACATGGTGGCTGCAGTGACCACAGCCTTCAGGCTGCGCTTGCGCTTGGGTACGTTCTGCTCTGGATGGAAGAGAACCACGTACACCTTAGGCATGTAGAGCATTCCCAGAGAGACAGACGCGCTGAGGCTCACAGAGATGGTCAGGGTTGTGGTCTGGATATACATCTGTAGAGACAGTAGAGACAAAAAAGAATAATTTGTTGAGGCTGATAGCCAGTGATATTCTAGTTTCAGAATCTCAGATTAAACTGAGCTCACAGTAACAATGGTTACATCTGCACAGTTTGACCAAGGCTTAAAAAAGTCACACACTACCTGTCATCTGTGGATAGTAGGTGATAACACTTTAAATGTTTTTGCCATGAGGCTTTAGCAAAAGTCAGTGGTATTCAGTGACATTTATGGATTAGCATGCTTCTCTGTTGCTAGCTATAACTTGTCACTTGTCAAAGATCCGAGAATTATCCACAATGCACGTGCAAATGTCCACAAAAGGCTGCTCGACAAGCCCCAACCCTCATTGATGGGACAGGGCCACGCCAATGAAAATGACAGCTGAGCTTCCAGAGACAATAACCTGCTGTGGCCACAAGAGGGGAGTAAATTCCAAAATGAATCCAAAAAGACAATATCCGATTCTTGTGACAGATCGCTGTTCTGAAATGGAAAGGGAGACATCGCTACTACTTTAGTATCATTCCAGTTGATGTCTATTTTTAGCTTTAACTGGTCAAGCCTTGCTTGTCCTGATGGCATGTTACTGACAACAGCATAAGGATTGTGTACTCTCCAAAGCCAGTGACAGATGCAACTCACAGCTGGGTAGCAGATATATAGCTACAGGCAACAACAATGGAGCAGAGAGAGACATCCTACAGCATATTAAAAGTGCCTGCCAGTAATTTTTCATTTATGATAATCATCCTGGTGCTCAAACACAGTCTGTCTATGATTTGTTGATGTAGGGAATGTGGAGAGTCAGCGGAGAGGCTGTAAACATATGACACTCTATTTGATACTGACCCATGGATATGAAATTCTTTACATGTTACTTGAAGCTACATAGACCAAATAAAGGGAAAATATTTCTTTGATTTAATGTTGTAGTTTCACGAGCAAACAATTAAAACCCATCAAAAGAATTGAAGACTTGTTTCACAGGGATCCTATTCCATCTTTTTATAGAACTCCACTGTCAAATATATTGAGAAAAAAGAGAAAGAAGAGAACAGCAGATTATGCTTCTTGGATGAAAATTGCTGCTCTGAAGTTGATGAACACAAGGCGAAGAGCATACAGTGGGAACACAGCTGGCAGACATCCTTCAAAGAGATTTGCCTGAGGTTTTGTCTGACATTACATTCACAGACATCACAAATGACTGAGTCCTTTGGCATGGGAATAACCCACAGGGTCCTAGCCAGGGCCCATGCCAGCACGTCAACAGTTATAGATGTTCCCCCAACACAGGGTTAGGCAATATGTTTGTATGTGAACTTACAACATTTATCTCCTCATTTCAAGATGCTCACAGATTTTTTTTTTTTCTTTTTAACCTTTTCAGCACCATGAAAGTCTAAGCTTTAGGTAAATGCCAGTTAGTATTATTCATACAATAGATATATGTGAAGTTTTCAGCAGGACTTTTGTGCAGCTTCACTTCAGCTATTTTAAGTGGTTTTGTATAGATATTACATTGTCTTTTTAGTTCAAGAGAGAAAGATGGACCAAATGAAATAAAGAGCATGATGTGCCATACAGTGACCATGATGTTGATTTAATAAATAAACAATAACCATAGAAAAGCCTTACACAAATTAAGCCCCAAAAAGCCATGACGGTTAAGAAAAAAGATGTTGGTGTAAAATGGAAGTGATAGGACATTGTATTCTGTCATACTGCAAGCAGCACATGAGCATTCACTGGTGATGGGGGGGATAGAAGGGGAATGTTGTAATCTCCTGAGAAGATTACATGTGGCCTGGGGTGAGTTCGGAACAATATTGCTACCCCTCAGGAGTACAGAGTGTAGTCACTCTGTGAGGGGAGCCAAGACCCTTGTCCACTTCCATCGGCCCTGGTGACATAAATTTTCCCTGACGCGCCGATATGATTACCAATCTGCTCCATCTGCACAGCGAGGGAACAGGGCTGGGGACAGAAATCTCAGTGGGCACAACCATTATGAAGTTTCTTTGAAGCAGGATTGCTCCTTTTTGTCATTAGGCATCAAATCTGTTGTCCAGACAGCTGCCAGAACTGTCCTTACCTACACTCAAGGCATGTGAACAGAAGATGCTTCCACAGCTCTTTCAAGTCCTCACGCTCAAATATTTTGGCATGGTGCTTGAATGGCAAACCATCTGCCTTTTTCATTTCATTTTGACATGTCACTGTTGAAAACAAAGGTGTAAATAATAGAATAAATGAATTGCACGTGGCTTTGGTTTTAGCCTCCTAGTATCGTGCATGTTGACACTCCAATAGAATGGAGCCAATATTATATTATATTAGTAATTGATAGCTTTTTTTATTTTATTTTTTTTAGCCATTGTGACAAGTCAAAATACTGAATTTGCAGTTAACAGTTAACAGCCTACAGACCTTTTTCACAGCAGATATTTTGGCTTATCATAGCAGGAAAAGCAAGAATGTAATTAATAAAAATTATGTATGACTGCATTCCATTCAGGGAGCTTGTAGTTTGCCATTTCTAATGAAATTTGTATCACCTGTGCTTTGCCTGCTACTAAAAGGCCTGTAAATTCAAATTTGATCAGGTTTGAAGTCACTGTCTCTTTGGAACACACTTTAAAGGGCCGGGTCATAGTAGGCCATAGAAAATCATGTATTCAATTATTAATAGGTTGGTTGTTGAAAAATGACTTGCGCAAAACATACACATTTCAATATTAATTGAAATAATATTTAAATTAAAATCAAATTAATATTCACTGGTGTATAGCAGACTTTACTTAGTGGGCAGGATACCTTCTGTCAGGGGAAATAAAAGTTAAAAAACTGAACAATAAAGTTTAGATGGCCTCATTCGATCCTGATATGTTGTTAGTTGTAATCGTTGATATTTTGTTGTGTCCATTTATAGTGAGACTGTCCATAGTTTTTTGTTTTGCCATGGTGTATAGCAAATTCATAGTAAATTGCTCTGACCATCATTGTATCATTGTTTGTTTTGTATTTAGGAACTAGTAAATTCTAGGAATTTACTAGTACCAATGTAAACCACAATTATCCTCTACCTAACTAATTAACACATAATAATAAGTATTTTTTTCCACCAAAATGCTCTCAGGTTCGTTATTGTGTAATTCCATGTTGGTATACCAATGCTTCTATATTTCCACTCTCTGCTTTTTAAAATGTACATCTGTGTTGAGCAACCTCAAAATTAGCACTGTTAGAGGTTATTTGTGACTGTAATTTTATGCCACTTCACAAACATGCGTCATCTATTTCTTTGTGCATGAATGTGCAGTGATTGACAACAACTCGGTGAAGCTGAATCACACAGAACACACACAGACACACAATTAAAGAAAATGCATCCAAACTTGAGGTGAGTCAATTATCCTCACAAGTTGACTGTAAAAGTCTTGTAATCCCCACAGTGCACAAAGCCCATCATCTCATGATGTATAGTGGCAGCATCCACAAACAGGCAGATGCAAAACAAAAATAATTTGAGTGGCCACTCTCTTCACAGTGAGATACACAGGAAATGTAAAAGAACTTCAAATGGAGGACTGATTTCCAACACCCACAAGTAAAATTAAATTAAATGGTGCTCTTTGTAAATACACTGCAGTTGGTGAAAGCTCAGTGAGTGCCTTGGTTTCTGTGCATGGATCTAAAACAATAAATTATGAGAATGGGGCAAATTTTGTTGATTATTTTATACATCCATCACATTTCAAATTGAATATTTACCTTTTCTGCTGACTGCGAGGTCCCAAAGAAGATGGGGATGAAGGCAAGCCATACAATGCAGGTGGTGTACATGGTGAATCCGATGGGTTTGGCCTCGTTGAATGTCTCAGGAACCCCTCTGGTCTTAATGGCATAAACTGTGCAGGTGACCATCAGCAGCATGCTATAACCCAGCAGACAGATGAGGGACAGGTCTGATATGTCACATTTCAGAACGCCACGGGCCATTTCGGGGTTGGCTGTACGCTGGTCCTCATAGTCAATGATGGCTTGTGATGGGTCAACGCCAAACCAAATGCACACTCCAAGGAGCTGCATTGATATCAGGCTGAATGTGATGACTAACTGGGACGCCGGGGAGATAAATCGAGGTGCACTGACCGACATCTTGCCCTGCTCAAAAATCCTGTAGATCCGATTTGTCTTGGTAAGTAGTGCAGCATAGCTTATACTCATACCCAAGCCCAGGAAAATCCTTCGCAGTGAGCATATAACCACATCAGGAGTGGATATCATGAGGAATGTTGTAGCATAGCACAGGAAGATACCCGTCAGCAGCACGTAGCTCAGCTCTCGACCTGATGCTTTAACAATAGGCGTGTCATTGTAGCGTATAAAGGTGGTGACCACAAACAGCGTGGCCATGATGCCCAGGACAGCGATGAGAACAGGGATGACTGCCCAAGGGGAGCTCCACTCCAGCTTGACTATGGGAATGGGAACGCAGCCAGTGTGGTTCTCATTAGGCCGCAAATCAAAGCGGCACATCTTGCAGGTGTAAGTGTCTGCCTGATACTGGTAGCCATCACAATTCTCGCAGTGCCAACAACATGGGATTCCCTTCACTGTTTTCTTGCGCTGGCCGGGACGACAGGGTTGGCTGCAAATAGAGGAGGGGACTTCTTGTGTTCCACCAGGCCACTGCATCTCATTAATCTAGATGGAAAAGTATGAAAATGTAGAAGAATCAATTTATCCCACCTCACTATATTAACACTGTTTTACTGACACTCACATACACTCTGAAACCCAAACAAGGTAAATACTTTGCAATTACTCAGTATTAATGCATTTAGACAGTTCATAATTCCAATTTAAAAAAAAAAAAAAAAAAAAAAAAACACTTTCAAGTGGGATTAAACTAACCTTTAAAGGGCAGTATCGCAAAAAAAAAAAAACACTTTTTGCTCATTTCACCAGTTATATATTGAATAACATGCTACATAATGCATGAGGACATTTAACGCATTTAACACTTGGTAGAATAGCGTATATAGACAGAAGTGCATGACAGAATGAACAAACTATAAATGGGATATTCACTACATGAGAATAGCAGTTTTTTAAAAAAAAAATAAGTAAGTTTTTATCAAGACATCATTGTATAAACCGCTTCTCAATTGCTTCCAAGGAATTCTGCACAAACTTAATGAACAATAAGTAGATGGATTCTGGCTTTGTGGCACTGCAATCTCAACACAGTGCGATGCAGTATCATATTCCTACGTGGACCTCTTATTTATTTTTATTACAAAGCAGTTTGCTTAAGGCCTTATTAAGTGAACTGGGGTGCAGAAAGAGATGGGGAGTCTTCAATTATTCAAATAAACATCTGGATGGTTGAGATGATGGTTGGTTGGTTTTGTGTCTAAAAAGTCTCCATGTGGCACTCTTAATTTTTTCGGAGGTCACCGCCATTCAGTTGAGGCTGATAAATTGATCTGTGCTCAGTAGTAACTCAGGACCTTCTGTCTGCTATAAACTAATACGATGCCTACAGTACGTGTGTTAACAAAAAACGAACGCCTAGGGGTTCATGTATAAATTATGCATAACAGCAAAAATTATGCACACATATGGTTCTTCCAAGTTTGGAATTTAAAACAAAGCACTTTTGATGTAAACATACGCACCGCTGCAGATTCTATGCTCAATGCATATGTGTATGCTGAAGAGGAAACTGGTAAGACTATCTATTAATCATGGGAAATGTCAAAATAAAGTTAATGCAGAAAGATGCCTTTGTCTTTTTACTTCACTGTAGAACTACTCATATGAGCATAATTGTCAGTGTACAACACTTTCTGCGTTGACCAAAAACATTTGTCAGTCTGTATGTTTATAGATTTTAAAGCCAACCAGAAAGAGGATGATTTATTAATAACATTACTCTGTCGGCTGTTGCCCTATAAAACCTGACATAAGCAAGATGCATTCTGCATAATCTTTGATAACAGTGATAAGTTATGAGAAGGTGAATAAATGAAGCTGTGCTCTGTGTGACAATATTAGAGTTGCTGTAAATGTCACAGATAATGGTGACAAGTTAAAGAGGCTGCTTTGGCACAGTTGGAGGAAAATAAAAAAATAAATGATGGGTAAACTTCATTGGAGCTTTTTCTTGAAAATAATTGTGACAAACTTTCCTCCTCCAATTCCTCTACAGGACTAATGGTCAGATTAAAGTAACAAAATGTAGTTTTAATGCTGTGCTTTTTATATTTTCTTATGTCAAAACAAGAAATTAATTGCTCAACAGTCAGATATTGGATGTCTGGTGTTAAATCAGTATGGCTAATGGTCAAAGTCTGATGTAGATATTGAGAGATTATCAGAAAACTAGAAACAAAATATTCATACGTCTAAGTGGAGCTGATCTGTCCAGTGGCCGATGATCTTGTACTCTGTGGTGTTATTTGTGATCTGGTATTGGTAGATCTCATAGCGACCAGGAGCATCCCCATTTACGTTGAAAACCACTGGTGTGCCAGCAATTCCTGAGGATAAAAAAGAAGAGAGGTTGAAATTTGTTGATGTTGTTGTTATTCTAGAGGGCAGATTTCGACTTAATGCAGAGCTCCAGTGGTGGACTACACAATAAAAAGTCAAGCTCATATTCTCACAATGCCCTCAGATGAAATGAGGCTGCAAGGGGACTTCAAGCCAACGCTGTTATAGTGTTAATGATGGGAGTGAAATAGATGTTGACAGCCATGTTTTCCTGGCCCTTTGAGGAGGGCCAAGTCTGATGTCTGTTCATGTTCCCATATCATTTCACACTCCTTCATTCTGCTTATTGCCCCATTGCTTGTTATCCGCAAGGTCCCCACTCAGAGTGCTAACGAATGACAGCACTGATTTTGATTACCACTTTGAGGTCTTACTCATCCCTCTGCTCCCTGTTTCTGTCTGTGTCTGAGCCAACCTACAAACCCCTCTCCAGCTTCACAACTTGTTATAAAATTGTGGTGTGCGAGAACGAGCATTCGCAGATTTAGCGATGAGAGCTCACCAATAACTGTCTCTGAGGAAAGGATCATTAATAGTGTTCCTGTCCCTGTTTGCTCCTACCAAATTTGCTTTCTCTCCTTCGACGCAATCCCCTGATGCTCAGCAGTTCTGAAGCACGTTAAAATGGGGGCATGGAAAGTGCAAAAACAAAACAAAAAAAAAATGATAGTTAACTCCCAGCTGAAGTGTATTTTGGATTGCCCGCCCAATAGTGCAATTGATTCTTGCTCCATTTTTCTGCAACAGAATGCATCATGTCCAGACACTTGATTCAGTGTTGCACACCCCTGTACTTTAGGAGAGAGAGTTGTTCATGTTCCACAAATATTGATTACACCCTCCTCTGTCATAGGAATAAAAAGAATTATTAATGAATGTTTTGTTCTCTTTAATAGGTCACAGTATTGATCGTTGATTGTTCTTTGAACCTGTGAGTCGGAGTTGGAAACCTGTGTGTCAGAGACTAGTGTTGTGTTTTCCCCTCTGAAATTTTGTGTCAGAGGTCTGATTAAAACCCATAGGATTTAATTGCAATAGCATCATCCTGCTGCATTATCTAGAGGGCATGTCTAAGACAACAAAAGGCAGTCATGTAATTATTAAGAATTTCTTGCCCATCTCAGCAATACAGGGAATTGAGTGGGATGTATTTTCCTACTAATTTGATTGCCTTAATCGATTAGCTTCACCTCTTAACTCGCAGAAAGGCATTGCAGTTTTCATGCATAGTCAGCAAATATTAACAAACTGCTTGTTTAATAACCACATCAAATTTTTGAGGAAAGACTGCAGAAGAATGTAAGCCACATGATATAGAAAATATCATGCAGTGAAAATGAAATGGTCACAGTGAAATTGTTTAATTCTAAATTAAAACTGGATTCATGTGTGTGTATGAGACTCCATGTTAATGCTATAAGAGGTAAATCATCTGTGTTGGCACTGCTATCATTAATATGCAATTTCAAATAAAATTAAAAATATATAAACATTATTCACACTAATCATTGTAGTTGTGGAAGCTTTTTTTTTTTTTTTTTTTTACAATCTTTCATGTCATATTAGTCTAAATCTTTGCAGGACTAACTGCTAGATGCTGCTTGACGACATACCAAACCTGCTCATGTTTTTCTTTTAAGGCCTGTTTAAAGCTTGTTTCTCTGAAGAGCTGATAGCATATTCAAACAAAGCAGTCATTTTTAGGATGTCATTGCTGCAGTTTTACAAGAATGACCCTTCCACTCCATTAAAAGCCATTAACCAAAGACATGAGGAATATAATGCGTTTACAAATGTTGAATAAAACTGATCAACATAAGGTTTTGCTGCTCAACTTTAAAAATGTGGAGGCGGCTTCAGTGAACTCAATTTCTTCTAGGTCATTTGTTAAAATTCAAACAAAATGAGTTAAAGAAAACAATAACCATACTTTCTTCATAAATGTAAAGCATTCGTACATACATCGACAAAGATTCAGAGATTTCAGACACTATAATTTATTTCACTCTAACTAACTCTAACTAAATGGTTATTAGTCATTCAGTTGGGCACAGTAAATGCAGCCAATGGTTAGGTTGTCTATGTCGTTTCAGAGTTCCCTTTTCCTTTATGGCAGGAATAGTTTAGTCTTTCTAAGGTATCGTATCCTCACAATTGGCTCTATTGCTTAATATTTCTAGTTGCCGGACCATTATTATTCTGTGTATACACCCCTTAATTTGAGATCCTTTAATAATTTGCACTGGTGTGAGTTCTCTTTTATTCTGATGTAAAGAATAATATGTAATTACTGTTACTTTATGTAATGTTCATGCAGGTCACACTCGTATTGTAGCAGGCAATCCTGTGACTGAGTCCTTCCTTATATAGCATTTAAATTAAATTAGTTATCAGACCTGATGAAGACGGGCATCTTTAAATGACTGTGTTGAAACCCAAACATTACAGCCAGCCTTTATTCACAACAACTTTAACACTGCTTTGGTATCATCTTTATGTCTAGCAAGGTTACCTCGTAAAACAAAATGCACTCAGGAAAAACATCACATTAAGTACCGCTGAGTGTGTACTATTCCTGAATGTAACCATCTACATGTTCCTTCAGCATCACTGGGATTACAATCTTTATCGATAAGTAGCAACTTCATCTACAGTATCCATAGTGCTTGGGTTTCCTCTTTCCTTTAGTCAGCATGGAGGACTACGGGCAATTCCCAGAATACACTGGGATCATGTAGAGTTTCCTGCTGTTTTCCTACAAACCTTTTAAAATCTCCATCCCTTTGAGCTGAGAGACTCTTAAAAGCAAGGCAGTATTCCGGTAATGTGTAGCATTGATTTTCTAGCCATCCCATTGTAACCCCAATAGGCTTCAGTGCTGACAAGCCTTCCAGTAAAATAACACCATGAATAAAGGAATGCATAAGGAATTGAAATGTAATTCTATAAAACAAACCTGTTATACTCTAATTCAGATTAAAGCTTTGCTCTGTTGCTGGGAGAGCGGATTCATCCTGTGAACAAATATGACTTTGGAATACAACTTTCTTTTTTTTCTTTTTTTTTTTTTTTTGTTTTATCTTCCACAAATGAGGGCTGACCTGCTTACATAATAATATGCATACTCAGGAACAGGTAAACAATGTTTTGACTTTGAAGATAGGGCCTACAGTAAAACACTGCAGAGACACTGCAGAGTCTGCTTTCAATATCCATTAGGCATGAAAAGTAACCGCTCTAAAGTGCCAAGTTAACCTTTATTATCTCCAGCAATAAAGGTTATGTTGACTACATGACAAAAAATACCTTCATCCATATCTAACTTGTTTTTCACTACTTTCTATTATGTAAATACTGTTTCATTACTTACTTAAGGAGTTTTTTGCATGTTCCCTGTTCTTTTTTTCTTGGTTACTAACACAATTGATCCCTGTTGATGCCAACCCCTGTCACCTTACAGAGGTTGTTTTGCCATGTGCCTTCCAATAAGTCCTCCAAACTAGGTGAAATGTTTGTTTGTCAATACCTTCCAAAATGGGACGTATAAGCTTTTCTGATCCGACACATGCATATCGCAACATAAACCCGTTATCCATGCTGTAACCATTGTTAAGTGTGGTGTTATGTATATACAAGTGAACGCTCCGAGTTTAGAATCAGGTTGAATTTCTGTTGGATTGGTTGTTGTTAGTGCGGCATAGTAAAGAGGCGCTGGGTTCAAACCCAGGCCTGGGGCCTTTCTGTGTGGAGTTTGCATGTTCTCCTTGTGCATGTGTGGGTTCTCTCCAGCTTCCTCCCGCAGTCCAAAAGCATGTGCGTGTAGGTTAGTTGGTGACGCGAAGTTGCCCATAGGTGCAAGTGTGAGCGTGAATGGCTGTTTGTCTCTATATATATCTGCACTAAAGGACAGATACCATATTATTTTGCATCTACCCAACTTAAGGTTAAAGTATTAAAACTATTAGTGTACTTGTGTTTAAAATATCTACTTGGTTGAAGTTTGGAAACTATTGTGTGAAAAGAAAGTATTGGCTGTCGGTAGGTAACAGAGGTGAACAGCAGCAGTTTGAGTCACACGCTTCATTGACCCATCCATCCATCCATCCATCCATCCATCCATCCATCCATCCATCCATCCATCCATCCATCCATCCATCCATCCATCCATCCATCCATCCAACCTCCTCCCTACAAGGTTTTGTGTTCTTATGCTGTACTAGTTCAGCCTTTGTTCATGTCAGACAAGAGCTATAATTTACATGCCGCTCAGAGGGTCTAGTCGAGTAAACATTTGTTGTGTTTGGCATCTGAGCCAATTCCAAAGGCCGCAATGTTTCTTGTGAGGAAAGTCTCTGTAGTGTTAGCTCCTTAATTTCCCTGACAATGACCAGGATAGGCGACATGAAATTTATGTCTTCCCCCAAAAAGTGAGGGTTTGCTTTTGCTTCCAATCAGCAAACACTTTGAGTGGTTTCCTGTGGTCATTGTTGTAAATGAGGGCTACTTCAATGACTTCTGCGTTTTTGTTTTTCTGAAGTTGCCTTATTTTTCTCCTTTACTCTAAATGATTCATGCCATGTACCTGCTCTGGCATGACTGCTCCACAGCCAAGGAGCCCACTCTCTAACTGTCATACAAATGGATGTGTCCATTACTGTATAATCATCTGAGGGTGGGGCAGGTTTGCTCTTTGTTTTGCATTCTGCTTGATTGCATGAACACCCCGACCCTCCACCCCTCTGATGTACAATTATCTCTAGTTATAACTACCATCGCAGACTCCACTCTGCATACTTTTTCATTATGTCACCGGGTTAAATTTGTGTGAATGTCACTTTCATGCCCCTTCCTATATATGCATCTTTTCTTGTGCATGTAGGCCTATAATTAATTTTCAAAGTTTTCAAGTGCGTCTTACTTGTTGACAGTGTTAACGTGTTACTTTTTTAGAATCATGTGTTTTTATACTGATTTCCAAAAGCAGTCTTAGCAGTGAAATATGAATTTTGTGAGGTTGTGTCCTGGGCTTCATTGGAGCACTTATGTTTTAATATAAGAGCTGGAGTGAAGCCTGAACTTCAGGTTTCTGCTCCAGAAAACCTTATTCAAACATCCTAAACAGGAAGTGACCCCAGAACGCAATTGTCAATGCTATGTGACCTGTGTTGTGTGTAGATACCAATCATATATATATATATATATATATATATATACATATACACACATACACACAGATATGGAAGATATGACAGCTCCCTTAAATCGAAACCAAAACATCTTGATTGCTGTTTGCTGGCTGTGGTAGGGTCATAAATCCTGCCCCTTCCATGTGAGTAGATGGGATATGGGCCAAATAAAAATCTAGCCATCAGTCAAATAAAGTACACACACATGCATCTTTCCCAGAGGTTATCTCTTTAATGTTAGGTCATTCTTATCATGTATGTTAAATTTGTCATTTTTTTGATAAGTTCCCTTTTCTATTTGATAACTAATTATCAAACGCCATCATGACATCATGATTGCCTCTATTTTTGTTCAACGGTAGCAAGTGGCAAAATGTCATCATCTTTGCTTTCCGTCATTGGTACATACAGCAAGTGTATCCAACTCATACCTATTTTTGGTTAAAGATTAATGTAAACTACATAACACTAAAAAAATAGATGTTAAGTTTACATTGGACAACCACTAATAAACTACTGCTGCCTGTTTTTGCTGGTGTTGTCATGTCACTGTCTTCCCCCCTCATTTATGTACAATTTTAACCCACCAGTCAGTGCACTTAAAGGAGGAAATCTCATGCGTAGGCAATTCAATGCTGACAAGATAAGGAGGGAAATCTCACAAAGCACAGTTCCTGCACATCATCAAGTTATGATAAAACGCGCTGTTCTGCCGCTGATTGTCAACCCTCCTACAGATCACAGCCTCTTATACTTTCTGGGAATAATTTACATTCAGTAGTCTAATAATTGGAGACCCCTGTATACTGACAAAGCTTCTCCATCTCCCATGTTATTGTACCCTCCTTGTAATACTATATACACTCTTTCTGAGTGAAAATTGAGTGAAAAAATTTCTATGCAGCTGTGAGGCTACAAAGGTAGCGTTAGGAATACACACCTGTGAAGTTGACATTGCGTATGTATTTGAGCAGCAGTGTGCCATTGATGGTGTCCATCTTGGAGCAGAGTCCAACTTTTCCAGGACAGAGGTCTTTGTGCATGTTGTGCAGAGCGTGAGCCATGGCATAAACTGCGTCAATCACAAACTGCACCTTCCCCTCCTGTTCGTAGGATGAATCTTTCCCAATCCTCTCGTGATCTGAAAGAAAACATCACGAAAACAACTGAAAAAATTCCAGCTCATGAAATTATGCCCCACACAGGACTGACTTGATTTATTCAAAGATACTTGAAGAAAAATGATCACTTATTAAGTTCAACTTATGCAATGTTCCCATGCTTTGTTTTACTGGCAATCGTAATAGGCTTCAGGCTAGGATGTGTCATATGAATGAAAAGCTGCTCTACAATCAGTCAAAAATATAAAATAATATAAGAACTAAACAATGATTGCTAGATGTGTAAAATCAAGCAAATGATAGGCTTTCAAAAGGCCTGATTACTCAATTGTGAACTCGTCTTTTTTTCACCGTATTTAATTTATTTAGAGATTGGCATTGATGTGCATATTAACCACTAATTATATGCTATTTCTTCTTGACATCAATCACAGAATCTCCTTCCACAAAATCCAAAATGGCCTCATGTGCAGCCTTTCTCATTATGGTCTGTCAATCACTGATTGGACCCACTCAACATTATACAACACGGCTCTTTTGGCTCATATATCTCCGTCTGCCTTCCTCATTGTAGCTTTGCAGTACTGCGTAGCACCATCCAAAGATCTTTCAAGTAGTTTAAACTGAGCAAAGGTTTGTCAATACAAATATGAGCTGGAAATGTAACTTGGGAACATTCTTGAAGGACTCTCAGGTCTTGTTTATATGATCTCCTGGTGTTTATCCCCACTAAGTCACGTGCCACCTTGCATCGATTAATCAAGAGCATAAAGTGTGATAGAGTGGTGGAAGAAGAGTGGAAGACACAGCAAGACAGGCATAATCATTCTCCACTATTAATGTAATTAGTTATGACAGGTGTATATTAATCATGGCTGGGGTTGCTCTAATGCTTTGAAAATGTGTTAATCGCCAAGCAAGGTTTCAATTAGTGGCTTCATCCTTTTATTGCCAATGCCCTACCAGATAACTTGAGCAGAATGAGTGGAGGCAGGATAGTGTTGCTGCTAAGTAATATACACCAACAGCAAGAAGTGACAGGAATGATCGGAAACCTTTTAAAAATAGCTTCAGTAGAAATGTACAGTATTTTACAAACATCAGTAATTGTGTCTTAGGCACCTTGTTTGCTTGTTAGGTTTTGTTAAAATTAATTAAAATTGCAGTAGCAATTTGAGTTAAAACCTAGTATAATAGTAAACATAGATCAAGGCAACCTTTTGTTTGCTTAGTGGCAGGTGGCAACTAAAGTTTTCTGTGCCCTCCAAGCCAGCAATGTCATCAAAGTTGGTATTCATTTTCATTATTAAAACTTAAATCTTAAAATAAAATGGGAAAAGAATAATCGGAACAGGAATAGGGCAACCTCTTTCCAAATTCACACTTTGTTCTATCACAGATTTTAGTGCTGGAACAGCTGTGATGAAGAGGGCTGAGTAAACAGCCACTGCACATGTGCTCTGCTTTAAATGTCTTTTATTTATAACCCTTTTAAACACTGCCATTCTTTCCTTATAGTGTGCTCCTCGTTTCTCAATGAATGCAAGGGGATTACAGACTGATTCTTCCAATCTTAAATTAGTTGTCTGCTGTGTTATTGCCTGAATGTGACAGAGGAGTCTTTTAAGAGACACTTCATGTGAATAACAGAGCAATGCAAGTGAATCCCCCCCCAGGAAATATGATATATTTTGTAATCAGAGACGGGGATGACAAGTGATTGTTGAAGTTACAGAGAACATTTGATGCTTTTTCTTTTTTCTTTTTTTTTTTTTTATTCTTTGTGACAAGAGCTTATTAAAATCAAACCAAAAATCCTTACATTCTGTAATAGAGGTTCATCTGCATCACTTCAATAGACGGCCTGTGTCACTCTGTTTCCTTATGCTTTGAAGGTTGGGGTATGATTTTGTAAAATAATTAAATTGCCTGATTTTGAACTCTGCTCAACTTCAGGGAAAAAAGACATTTGGAAATTGAGTAATTTGTGTTATATTACCTCATTTCCTCTTCATGCCATTAAAGAATGACTTGAAAGACTAATTCTGAATAATAGCACACACCAACAACACATAATGTGGAAAAGTGGAAAGAGTGACCATTTAATTTGGTGTGCTAATGGGTGTGGGCTTTCACATACTGTTTCCTAAAAACTGAAGAAGTGCAACTGCTTTGACATTTGGTAATAATTATATGTAAATATATAATTTAAAGAATATGTTCACTGTCAAAGTATGTGCAGTATTTGAGGTCTTTGCACCATAGCTTTCAGTTGAGATTAACGTCCCTGTTTCTCAACAAACGCTTGGTCCTTTTCACTGCCGTGTCCATGCAAGTTTGCATCAAGACATGTGCCAACACAAGCCAATGTAAACAGTGCCTCATAATCAGATAGTGAGGCACAATATGAAGCAGTTGATAAAGGGGAATCATGTTTTGTAAGATGTCTGTGGCAGGAATTTCTTATCTCAATAGAGACACTTAATTTTAACAAGTGTTATCTTTAAACAGATGAATAGTTTTTGTTTGTTTTGTTATTATATGCTCCCCCAGTATTTGCTCGCTTAGAAGAGGCAATTTAACATCAGTGACAAGGCTCTGAATGTTTAAAGAGCTTGAATATTGGCACTTATTCTACAAATGTGTGCTACAGGCAAAATGAGGCTGGAATAGGCAGTCCATCTCTTTTTGTAGCTGTCACAGCCTTTCTCCTTTTAATCTCTCTCTCTTGCTCTTTGAACTACTCGCCTTCTTTCTCTCTCTCTTTTAAACATAAATATAGAGACACTTGGCTCATTTATACCATGATGTGTCAGTGGTCTGCCAGCCAGAAGGTCCTGTATATAGTTGCAGTCCTGGGTTTCCTTTAAAGCTCTTTTCCCAAAAAAATACAAAGGCCTGTGGGTCAGGTAGACAAGTGGTTCCCATTCCTCTGGGATTTTGACCCTTTAAAATTAAGCCACATTCTGTGTACTAACTTTCAAACAATTTTATGGATGTGAACAGAAAAAAAGGCCAATATATAACATCACAAGATGGAAACCTTTTATTTATTTATTTATTTATACAAACTATTTTTATTCATCATGATATTTCAGGTTATCAATCACTGGGTGAGAATGAAAATTGTAATTTGTATGTTAAATCTGTGTATGGTTGTTTTTGCAATGCATTTTTACCAGGCCCCATTTTCTCCCATGTTTTTCATTAACACTCCTCTTTGACCACCTCTGAGCAGATGAGGGTGGAATACAGAGAGGGAAAGACTGAAGGAATGAGAGGTGAAATCTGTGACAGTTCATGTTATTACCTCTTCAAAAAATAGTCAGCTGTTGGTACCGTGACTGTTAATAAAGACTAGCATTCCACTTTTAGTTCTAAACTTATCTAATGCAAAACATATCCCCAGTCATCTACAACTGTGATTAACATAATGTCTTGAACTGACAAACTGACATGTACATAAAGGCTACATTTTGTACACTTTTCTTACCCCTTTTTTTTTTTTTTTTTTGGCCTATTTTTGTTCTCCACATATTGGCCTGGTCTTGGTGAAATCACAGCCTATAATGAATCAATTTCAAATTTCAATAGAATAGTAAACTAACTCAGTTTACCCTTTAACTTATACAAACCATTTCACAATGAAATATAACTTGATTTTGTTTCACTGTTTTTGACAGTTTTTGTGTTTTAAAGTGGTTAATTTGTTTGGATTATCTGAATAAGACTACAACTGCAGGTCTTTGATCTCACAGCTCCTGTGGATGAATAGATAAAGTTGCATCTTTGATGTCCAGTTTTAACTCGTGCTCTTCCGCACAAGTCAATGAATCAATATGTAATTCGAGAAGACCCTGAATTGTCTTGTATTTTTGTGGGCTGCCTTGCAGTACACAGCAATGCAGGAACAATAGCGCGGCAGGCTGTAAACTTTACAACCCTCTTGTCTTGCCTTAAAATGGCTGAACCACAAAACTGATTGTGATGGAAGTAGATACTAACGACAGAAACAGAGAGCAACACGGCTCATTTCTGTTGATGTTTCAGTAATCTGCTCCACATTCTGCATACTTAAAGAGTTTGAAGAGTTATTTTTTCTCTAACATGGCTTCATTGGCCATTGGAGAGAAAGGAGAGTAACTGGATGTACAGGAAGGTTAGTCAGGAGAGCAAAACAAGCATTGATGTGAATGAAGTTGAAACCTTGCTACTGCTATCTTTTTTTTATCAGTGCTCTAGGTGTTTTCATCAAGGAAACCTTGAGATTCTGAAAGAACACAATGATCCAGAAAGCTCCAGGTCACACTGTATGGTCTTGTTCACAATATTCCTTTGAGGCAAATTGTTTCTTTTCTGCCTTCCTTTCATTTGAGGTAGAGAGCTGCACAAATTTTCATTTCATTACTCATCCACGCTGTGATTTCTTTCTTTGTGATGCTGCAAATTATAGGCTATCTGTCCAACTAATGCGATGATAGAACACCCTGGATGGTTCTTTCAGTTGGGTTGGGTGTAGTTCATTTTGACTTGCTGTAGTGGGTCATTGTAGGTGAGACAATCATGCAGTCGAGCCACACTTGAGACTAATACACGATACAGTGTTCATGATTGGGTATACACATGATATTCTTAAAAACATTATTGTTGGCATTCAGCCTGTACAAAAGTGTTTCCATGTTTTCCCATAATCATTGAAAAAAAGGTGATTTATGTAAAATGTCCTCTACATAAACTATAAGCAACATCTAGTGCACTGTCATAAACTTTATTTTCTTTATTTTGAGTCCTATCTTGAAGCTCAAATTTTAATGATTTATTCTTTTCTTTTTTTTTTTTTTTTAAGTTGAGTCAAACTGTGCCATTAACAAGGTGCCAATTATTTCTGTTGAAAATTACTTTTGTCAAACTGCATCAGAAAACATTGAATGATGTAGTGCAAACTTTCAGCCTGTGTGTGTCTGGCATGAACATCTCTAAAACAATGATCTCCTAAGAAAGTTTCTAAAATAATACTTAAAATGATCTTCTAATGTGGCCCTAGTGAGGGCCTTGACAAACTTTGGTTGACAACCATTACAAATCCCTCCCATTTTCTTTTTCCAATTAAGAAGATTGGGCATCATCACCCAGGGGACAGAAATAGACCACAGTGCTTGACAGCGCTTGTCATCATTGCTTCCAAAGACACGGTCGGTCAGATGAAGTGAACTCATTGTTGCAGCTGCAAGCTATGGATAGCAATTGAGTTTTTCGTGCTTTAACTGCCTTTTAAACAAAAATTCATTATAGGAAATGTCTAGGTATAAGAAATCTGGGGATAGCAAATTACTTTTAAATGTGTTACTCCTCTTTCCTGTCATACAGATTATTCTAAACCACTGCAGGTCAATAATAATTCTTGCTCAGTGGAGAAAACATCTTTTCTCTGAACCTTGACATTTGCATTGCATCTCAAAAGAATCAAAGAGCTGTCGAACTCTGCTAAATTGCACGTGGTGTCCTTGATGTTTTCAATGAGCAATGCGCGTCAGACAACTGAGCAGGCATACAGACATGTACCCGCGCCGGGTAGCCTTGATGACTCATATCTGCAGGGATGCAAAGCAACAGAGTGACTCAAGGCAGTTTGCTTTACTCAAACTGTGAGCCTCAACGTGTGCTGAGATGACGTCAATAAGAAGCATCGCACCTGCAGAGGCTGTCATCGTGGCCAGCAGCCCAGTGAGACAGAAAACTTAATTATAGGAAATGCTGCATGAAATGACTGGACTATGGGCCACTTACTCCTCTTCCATTTCAAAAATTAGCAATAGACAAGTAGAGCACTGTCACGCTTTTATGCAACAGCATTCTCAACCATGTAAATTTTAAGAAAAGAATTTGTCGGTTCACCACGAAATAATCATCACTGATGTGTCAGCCCCACTCATTACTGACCAATGCAACTCTGATGACAAGGAGAGTCTCATGATACTGTGCAGCCTCTTTCTATTTAACCATTTTTTCCCTCTAATTCAGACCTTATATTAGCCCATTCTTGTTCATTCTGCTCTGCAAAATGAGATTAGGGTTTGTGGTTCAGTGGCGTGAAATAGTGTGATGTACAGGGAATTTTCTAAGCAGATCAGATAGCACAGCATAAACTTCTGTCTGAATATCCCATAGACCTCCCATGTCTCTGTAACCTGGAAAGTTTGGTGTTCCTACTTACTCTGCTGCTGAGACCATAACCATGCTCTTTTTATAACACTGATAGTAAAAGAAAATAGCAGAGGATAAACTGGTCCTGTCATTTTAAAAGCATGAAGTCACTGCCAACGAATTTGAAACACAAAGGATGTTGGCATTAAATGCTTATTTAAAGTGCATAAAGGCTGTTTTACTAATTCTCATTTTTAAATTAATATTAAAAGTCAGCCTGAAGCAATATTATTCAACCAACTCAGAGCTAACATTACTGTTAGCTAAGTAGCTAAAAGTTATAAGATCTCCTTGAGACAGTTACAATTTAAGGAAAAAATTGAAACTCATCTTTTGTCCTCTTCTGATCCATTGTTTAGAAGATAACTAAGAATTATGAGTTGTAAAATTTTAAGCTGCCATTAAAACTTAAACTTCGTCTGATATATTTTCCAAATCATCTATAAAAAAGTTTGGTTTTTTAAGTTGATGCACCTACTTTATATTTTAACACGTATTTTCCCATTGGACACAACTTTCCCATTCAAGTGAATGGGGAAGTGTGTCCAAACTTTTGACTGGCACTGTAAGAATTAAAGTAGGTAATGACGTGCGAAGAAGTACTCATGAGTGTTTTGCTGCACTGCGCTGGAATATTCGTACAGAGTAGTGAAGTAACCTGTGGGTTAGGGATAACAGTGTAGATCTGAAATTACAAAGGAAACCTTGGCCACTGGGGCAAGGTTAGTCAAATACAGCAACACTGGGAAAGGATGCAGCAATAGGACGTGAATTATACATTTGCACTCTGTTGTTTTCCTTGCACTCTAAGTCAGATACACTTTAATGTCTTAGTCCTGGAGGATGATCTGTTACTCCCATGTTGTTGCGTATGAATCAGTTGCCAGTGACTTGTATTGTGCGATTAAAAGCTTTGATATCACACAAACAGAATAATTACATGCCAGCATAATCACGTTAGTACTTTAAGAATATAATTTTCCTGCCCCCGATGGTTGATTATAGTCTTCCACAGATTCCACAAGAGAGGAATTTGTTTTTGTATTTGTCTGTTATTAAAAACGCTGTGAAGGTTGGAAATTCTCCTAAAATTTGCTTGCAACTTGTTACTTGATAAACAATGCGTGGTTGATCTAACACAGTATTATAGTAACCAGCGAACAACGCAAGTGGAGACAGTGCAAGTGATTGTGCCTACAAAGGGGACTATGGGGAGGATAGTCATAGTACTTGCAAAAGGGAAGGCAAAAGTGAAATGTTTGTGCCTCATGGCTGTAAAAAATCTACTGTCCCCCGAAGACTACTCAGAGGAAGAAAAGGGGCTGCAGCAATTTAGCTCAAGAGCAGCCACCATGACAACTGATAGATACAGAAAAAAGATTACATGTTCTCCTGAAACCTGCAAGTGTGGATTGTTGGAAGCATCTCTCTCTTTTGCCAAGGGATGCAGTGTTGTTAAGAGAGGTGACGATTAAATCTCTGCCTAATTGGTTAGCTTTGCCTGTTCATCTCTTATATCAATTCTATTTGGTGACATTTTGAGGTTGCATTGTCCTACATTAGATGGATTAGGAAGCCAGAAGATACAATTATACAAGATCCACTAACTGAGCAAGACCAAACAATGAAATGTGTTTATTATATAATTTCCTCAAGTAAAAATGACTAATCTAATATGTCTAATAAAAACAACTGTCAGATCGTAAAAATGTTTTGCATTTTATCTACAGAGACACTGCACCATCTGTACTACAAATTGAACTGGTGCCATCATAATTCGAGAACATCACAATATCTCCATTCTGTCCTATGAGAATTACAAAGAGATACAAATCATATGCTAAAAGCGCATCAATTCTTAAAATCTCAAAAAAATGATCCTTCCAGATTACAAGTAAATGGCAACATTTTTTCTTGAATGTCAGTTTAGCTACTTCCACCCCTGTTAAACTTCCAAACGTCCAAAAATAAAGTAATCTTCAGAGTGCTATTGCTCCACAATGGTTTAAGATAGAGATATGCTGCTTTTCCCTTAAAACTAGAGAATCAGCACTTTCTAACAAGCCCTGATTTGTTTGTGTGACAATGACTCTGGTCAGTAGAGTCACAAACAAAGTTTGGTGTTGGACTGACTGAAACATTGCTGCTTTACTTCTGTGTGTTGATTCTCATCTGCCATCTTTGCTATTGACGTCTACAGTCACATTTCTACATCGGATACTCCTATTGGCTCAAGTGGGTGACGTCACAGCCTATCGGTGTCTCATTCAGAGGCCTAGCTGTCAGTTTCTTGTGTACCCAAAGTAAAAGGGGATCGATACTGTGTTTTTCTTTCATGATTATGGTTTACAGTGCTTTTATCTAAAAAAGCAAGGAAAAATTCAATGTCTGCTTTTTGTTTTATGAGCTAATATCCCCTATTACAGTGAACTGAAGTCTGTACTGAGTGACATATATAATTAGCTGAGAACTGTAAGGGAAGACTAAATAGAAAAGCCTTAATGTGGGACTAAAATGGTTCAATAATATTCTGTAGTGTTTGATCATAAACCTTGGTCAACCTTGTTTTCACCTAAAGTGTGCAAAAAGAAACTGATCCTGACAGCAGGTGGGTGTTCGAAAGAGTTAGAAAAAAGTTACTAGATAAGCTAAATTTTTGTCCTACTTAATTAAAATGACTCCTTGTGTTTTTCTCTAGGTGCCTGTGTCGTAGCTGGGTTGGCAGCCCTCCTTAAGAGACTTTTCCCCTGTGAGTGTGTTTGTGTCTAAGGTGGAGTGTCAGTTATTTTTTGTCAGCCCTAAATAGCTTGTTAAGCTCTGAATGTAGCATGGTTATCAGCGGGCCTGCGTGTTGTGGTAAATGCCACTGCAGAGAAATATATCTGCTGCCAAGGATTACAGGAACCAGCACTGCAAATAGTATAGTTAGCCAGGCTGCCTCTTATGCCCGGTGTGGCAACTGCTGCCATGACTGCCCCACAGACTATTTTGTCAGAGTTGGGAGGGGCAAGAGAATTCAGTTGAGCCAGACACTCAAATCCAAGCAGAAACATAAAAAACACCTCGATTACCATATATCAAAAAGAATCTATGTAATTATGCTTTGTCTGCGCGGTATAGCACCTGTTACTGCAGCTGGGTGGTCAACATGCATAATAGACCCTGGACTCTTGCCTATTTTGTCACAGTTTGGTATAGAATTCAGCTGAAGCAGACATTCATATCCAACCGGGCAAATGAGATCAGGTGCGAGTTATAACGGCTGTTAAACAGACTCGAGCTGCTTAACATGAGGTACAAGGTTAAAGCAGGTGATACAATTTTGGCCAATTTGAAACTTGTTTCCTTTATTGACGACGCTTATGTTTAGCGTTATCCTGAACTGTGGGTTTTTGAAGTGCACTTCACAAAAAGTAAAGTGTTGATCACTTTTTACGTGATCAGGTCACATACAAATAGTCAGCGAAAGCCTGGGCATTTACTTTTCTAAATTGACTGCACTAACATGAGCATCGGTGGCTCAACAGATATGTCTTTTTTTAATAATCAATGTGACAAATGACTGATGTTTGGAGCCAATATTCCAACACCACTAAATAACAGAAACACCTCTCAGTGCAATGTAGTAGCAGCTCAACAACGTCACGCGCAACATCCTCCAAAGTGATCACACAGTTGAATCAACAACTTTTTAAAACAATTTTAGTTCAACTGAACATTATAATCTTCATGAAGGAGGATTTATTGAAAGGACTGTTGCATTAGACTACATCAGTTTGAGGTAGAGGTAGATGAGTACATATTAGTGTCTTATTAGGTGCCTGACTGGAATTAATTGGTTGATTTTGCTTCTTACGCCTAGTAAAATCTTTTTTCACCTACAATAGAGACCAACTGGTCACGTGCAGTAAGTGTCTTATTTCCAGTTTCTGAAGTTTGTCTTACTAGTAAAGTTATTGTTATTGCTTTCCTGTCTAAACACAAGAAAAAATGCTGTTGCCTTCATCACCGTGACTAACTTCCTGCTCCACATTTAAAGTTCTGTTGAAGCACTCCTAGTTCTTTCATTCTTTAGGGATTTTCTCACTAATCCAGCAGCTGTTTGCACAGTATTGTGATCTGCTAGTTACTTTAGCTTAGCAGTCAGCAATGGCCTCTCTCCCTCCCTTTCACTCTCCTGCTCTTTCCTGCTTCATGTGTCTTGGATCAACATATGAACTTGAACAGAAGATTGTGGTGTTTTGTTGATAATGATGTTTTGTTACAACTTCAGTCTGCTGTCTTGACTTCGGCACAGTGCTGTGCCCGCTAGCTGGAGCTGTCCTAGTCTGTGTACACAGTAACCTTCAGCATTGATTGGCTATTACTTGTGGTGACTACAGACAGAAACGCATTTCAAAGTGACTTTATTTTATTAGTTATCAGTGAAAAGATTTCGAAGAATTCTTAATATTGCATCCAATGATTTGATTGATTTGTTGATAGTATTATTTACCAATAGGGCTGTAACGATTCATCAACTACATAGATGTATTGTTTTATATTCCTACAATCCAACGACATAACGAGGGACATATATCGATCGACAACAAAACAAAGCAAAGTGAGAGATTTTCAAGCCGCATTTGAGGCTGGAAACACTGGCTTTTGTAGAAAAGGAGATGTAAGAGAATTAGAGATAACTTAATTATCAATTGTTTTTGTTGATTATCAGTTAACAAACTGCACTGTCTAGTATCCATTTATTTTTACAGCCACACTAGTTGAATTTTTTTTTTTTTTTTTTTTTTTTTTTTTTTGGGCAAAAAAAAGTTTCTGTATCAACCTTAAGTCAATAGTATCCTTCTAGATGAACCAAATATTGTTATTGTATTGGAACCATGGAAAATGAGTAGTTACCAAAGCTGAACAAGTGAATGACAGGCACAGTGCAAGGACATTTCTGAATATTAGATGTAGATAACAGTTTTGGGGTTGTACATTAAAGGGACATGCAGATGGATATACGAGGAATGTATTGCCTAGAAACAGAGAGAACATTACAGAGCTTTAAATCATTCAGTCTGGACTGCTTGAGATGTTGTGCTGTACTGCACAGTTGGGTGGGAGACAGGCCTGGAGAGACAACTGATTATAATGACCTGAAAGCCTGTTTCTAATGAGTTGATTGGATTTACTATTGATTATGTTTTCAGCGCATAGTTTTGTGATTGCTATTGTCACTAGATGCAAATTGAACCAACAGACGAGTAATGGGAACATTAATTTCTCTGGGATAAAAATAAAGATTCCCATTCACTTATCTACACCCATTACATTTAAACTAATTTATAGAAGTGTGATTGTTTTCTCCCTGATGACAAATAAATTCACCTGTGCATACCAAGTACACACACACATTATGTATTCACAGCAGACCCGATCAATATACTCAGTGATTGACTGAATGCTTTCCATTGTGCTTTCATTGCTTTTAAGTGTAGACTCACTTGTGCATTTTTTGATGCCAGATCCTTTCTTCACAGCGTGCCGACTTAGCTTGCACTGGAAGTTATTTTCCCAGAACTCGGCAAACCAGATATTCCTTCTGTTGTTCTCTAATGTTCGGCTGATGAAGTACCGATCGAAACCTGAAAGACATGGGTGACAGATGGTCTTAGAATTTAATCTCTCAGAATTTCACATTTGAATTGGCTATCTGTGTCATGGTAAGGTCACTATCCATTTAAACTCCTTAATAAGAAAAATGTAAACTCTTGCTGAGTGTTCAAATGGTTACTTTTGCCCATAATTTCAAAGGATATATCGTTTCTGAAAGCCCAGACTAAGATTTACCAGCGCAGAAGCAGCCAAAAAAACCAAAACAAACAAAAAACACATCAGTTCAAATGAAGCCACAGTGTTTGAGTAGTATTAGACCTTTGAAAATAAACGTGAAGGAATCTAATTTCACTGGGCTGACTTTGATGAATTGTGTATCCATGAGATTTTAAAAGCATTATTCAAAAGCAATTTTTGTGGAATTTACAAAACCCTTCAAAGAGCATGTAATAATTTAATAGTACTGAAAAATACATTTTCCCATCATGATCAAAAATCAGTAGTCCTACATATTAAATGATGGCATAGGGAAAATATACATGACATGGTGCATTATTGGTTAAATCTGAAAGGTAAGGAACTGTGAAGACACAAAACTTTGTCTGTGAATACATAAGTGGCATATTGTTAGTGGATGCAAACATACGCTAACAAGAAAAGAAAATATGCAAAAGAATTAAGATAAATTATTCTTAAGACGAGTGATGAATACCTTTGATGGACTGTCGTTTGGGTAGGATGGTGACGGCGCCTTCTGCCATTTCTTCCTGGTTCAGAATTGGGGAGATTTTGGATCCCCAGCTGTCTGAACCCACCCAGATGAAATGGCCTGTTTGATTGGCCTTTTTAGCTGCTTGAAGGAGTCGCCTTTTGGACAGAAGGAGAGTGATGTTTAATTAGACCATGAAATGTTGTATTGACAGTGTTTTTCTTTATTTTCTAATGTATTTCATTGCACATATAGTTACATATCACTTATGATAGGCAGTTCCTACTTAGAAGGGTATCTGTCTTACAGCTTATTCCGTGACTAAAAAATTCTATTCTGAGTCTGGACAAAGTTGTGCTGAGGCACTTTAGTGGAAATGCAAAGCCACCATAGACAGTCTCGCCATTTCCAGTGCAGGGGAGTTCTTCCTGGCTGTGGCAGAATGACACCCTCACCACATTTGTCCAGGCTTGTTGCCAATGGAAGTAAGTTTGGGGAGTCGTAAAAAAAACTGTCTGCAAGCTCTGCTGTAGCAGCAGAGTTACATCAAGAAAGCTTGAGCACAGCAACATAAAATTTAAACACAGCCACCTGGCATGTGAAGCTTTACCGGCCCTTATATTACCCCAAAGATGCTGGAGCAAAAAAAAAAAAAATTAAGCATCATATTGTGTTGTAGACACCATCAGCTTTTTTACACAGCAGATACTGTTTTAACATCTAATATAAGACTTTGTAGTTACTTGAAGGACGTTATAACCTTGTAAAATGATTACTGCAGGTTTTTGTAAAATGTAGGGTGGGCAAGCAGTGAGTCATTCTACTAACTTGATGTCTCTTTACCATAGTTTAACCAAGGTTTTATGTTTGATTGATAATGATTTTTCCCAGAGTCTGGTCTTCAGAAATGTAGTGAAATGAGCACGTCTCAAGATGCAATTATATACTCCATGTAGGAAAAACGAAAGAAATAGATTTTCTCACTATCAGGAGATTACATAACAGCAACATGACTAGACAAGTCTGGCAAGTCTGATATTTAAAAAAAAAAAAAAAAAAAAAAAAAAAAATGTAAGAAGTGAAGGTGTTATGGGCACACTTTCCCTTTAACTTTGACAGCCCAGGTTCAGTTCCCAACTGAAATTAAATTGTTTTTTTGTAGGTGGAATAGTAATTACATTCCAGCCAAACCTCAGTGTCACCTTAAACGAAGTTGTTAGTTGTTGTGGGGTTTTCACATTACACAGTAATTTCATTCAATGTTGAATTAAAAAATTTTCATCATCGAAGCTTTAAGTGTTACCTGACATTTTATCTTCCTAAACCATTCAAAGTCTGAGGCGATGAAAAGGTCATTTGTGTTATTGTAATTTAATCTAGTGGAGGAATTAGACGTTAAATGTTCACATAATGAAAATACAAAACCAGCACTGGTTTAATTACATTAGATTGATTAATTTTAATTTTGTTTGCTTTGTGATCATCTCACTAGATATTTACCAAGTTGTTTTTCCAACCTCCCCACTTGGCCAGATTATGAAAACCTAACCGGGAATTGTTTTCCATAACCATGCAATAATTTCACTGGTTCAGAGCTAGATAGAGAACAGCTCTGGTCTCTTATTCTTTCTATATCGACATTTTTTGGTTCTTATTAGGCTGTGGCCAGCTCACACTGGCTGGGTTCAAGGATAGAGCAGGCATGCAGCCCTAAAATCCCCCTGGCTTTCTGTAATTACTATATATCCAGACTATTACCCGTTATCAGGACCGGATTAAGTCAATGAGCACTGGGACTTCTGCTCTGGTCATCATCAAGAGACCGCCCCAAATCACTGCCCACTTCCACTAGGAATACACTGGCCTACTATCTGGTTGCTGGGAAACATTTTCTCTCACAGAGCCACAACAGTACTTTAGGTGTTGATCAGTCTAAGGCTAATATTAGATAATGAATTTAATTTGTCCATACAAAGGAAAGCAGGGACACTGTTAACTGAACCTTAGTATAGTTTGGTCAGATTCAAATAGATGGGGTAAGCAGACAAGGTGATCAAATAGAAATAACAAAGGGGATTAGACAAAATATTAAAAAACGTATTTTAGAAGAAAGCAACTCAGTGCCGTACAACACCATCATAAAACATGGTACAAAATAGACAGGTCTGGCACAGCCTCATCAAAAAATAGCAATTGTATGGTAATACCAAGGTCTAAATACTATACTATGAATATAGTATAGTAAAGTCTGGCATTCACAATTTTACTTAGTACAACTCTTTTAAGAAAAATACAATTATCAAGATTTTCATTCATTATGTAGAACCAACCATTATGTAGTATTACATTATTTCATTTGTTTTATATATATATATATATATANTTAAGGGAGGCTATGAGGCGACAGGTGGCTGACCTCACTGTCCGTTAGCTCGGCGTCACCTCGGCTAACAGGAGATGTCGGTGCCTTTTGGAGGATTTTTCACGCAAATATCGGACTCGTATTTCGGTTTGCCGTTCGGATAATCCACTAACAGAAGGTGAGGAGGTGTGTGCTCCTGTATATCGAGGTGAGTGAAACTGTAGTGTGATTTATTTATTTATTATTTACACGTTAGCGCCAATTAGCATGTATCAACGTCTGCATTCACCTTGACCGGCTCGTTAGCTTAGCTTGTTAACTAGCTAATTTGCTGGCAAGTAAATTAGCCTTGGGTTAGCCCCTGAGGCAAGGCAGCTGTGCTAACGATGCTAACAGGAGGGGGGATTTGGGGGATATATATATATATATATATACATATATATATAAAAATCTAATGGAATCATTAGACCACATTATTCTTCTGTTATCTCTGTTTACTACTACTACATCAATGTGAATACACCCATGTATAAACATATTTGCCATTCACAACTTATAAATATTAACATCAGGGTCACAGAAAAGGGCAATTTAATCTCAGTATACACACAGGAGACATTTGTGACATTTTAACGTCTGCTTCAAAAGAAGCCTCAGGTAAAGTTATGTCTAAACAACATTTATCACTTTTGACGTCTCAAGATTTTGCAAACTGTTAAACTTTTCAACTTATCAAAATACAATGTATTTTCACTTAAGGAAACAAAACTGGCAGGTAAATGTTGTTGAGCAAGTATCTGACAGTGCTTGAGAAAGGTAGATAGTATATAAAAGTAAACTGTTACATTAATTGACAGCAATTAGGATTCGACTGTGCTCACCTGATATCATCTTCGTTGGCGAAGATAATGACCACTCGGGCATTAGGGTTCTCACTCAGCCTGCGAATGATCTTGTCGAATTCTCCAGATCTTGGTTCACGTGGTATTTTCACGGACTGTGAAATGCACAGACCACCTAATGGGAAGACAAAAGAAAAAGTTTAAAAGACCACAAAAAAGAAAAAAAAAGTGTCAGTTCTTTGAAAGATTTGAATAGATCTCATTATCAGAGATTTTGACTTCCACATACTTCGCATATTAATGCTGCAATTTCAGGTGAGTCTTTTTCAAGCTCTTTGTCACCAAGAAATATCTGTTGGAATCTGTTAGTCTTTTTTTTTTTTTTTTTTTTAACTCTCACAAATCTGTTTCAGTCCTTGGGAGTTTTTTTTATGATAGATGCACTATTAAATGTGTACAGGTGCAATATTTCACAGCATGAGGGATGTAAGGTATTAAAAAAAATCTTTCCTTGGACCACAAGGGGCAACTTTAAGACACGGAGAACCATCAATTCAGTTTATGGTCCTGTCAGTGAGGCCAGGGGAATTTGGTAGCATTTGGAAGTACATAAATTTTCTAATTGAAAACCGGTTTCATTTGTTTGGAGTCATTTTCTTATAACACAGGTTGTTTGATTTTGTTCAAACTACTATTTATTAAATTTCTTTTTCTAAAGATGGAACCATCTTTTAAAAGAGAGAGAGAGGGAAAAAAATGAAATATTTCAATCTACAGTTTAGTCAGACAATATATTACATGCTGGCAAACCTACAATATTGTCCACTGAAATGAATTAGTTTAGTTCACCTTATCAGGCCCTAGCCAGTACAATACAAACACCTACAGTAATCCTCCATACATCAATTTCATTTAAACAGTCCTTACCCTCAGAGATGCTCTGGTAGTGAACATGAGTCCAAAGGCAGTAGGGGACGTCCCCTGGTTACCAACAAGCCAAGACTTTTTAATTCCCAATGCAACATTTTAGGATAACTGTTTTGTCGCCCTGCCAAAATGCCACAGAGAATATGTGCATGCTAATGAATTTGCCTTTCATGACTCGAAGCAAAGCCAGCCCAATGAACAATCAATGCAGGGCTAATACCCTCTAGTTCATTTCATAGAAGCCAGACTCGCACCATAAAACAAAGCCTGGCGCCTACTCAGATACTAATATGCTGGGAAACTGGAAATATGAGCAAAGAAAAGGGGATCACAATACATTAACAATGATATTGGGCTGCTTTGCTCATGGGTACAGAAAGTCACTTCAGGTTAAGTCAGCGAGGAGCATCATTCAGTGGCCTTGCACTATTGTTTTGATTGTGGATAAATTTAATGATGAGATATATATGTGTGTGTGTGTGTAGTCCTGCATAGCTTTAACACACCAGTCCTGACCATTCCTTTTTGAGTATTGGCCACTTTCTTTTTTTATAGCTTGGCCCAAGGTTGACGTGCTAAGGTGGAGATGGAAAAGAAAGTTGAAAAGACGGGCTCTAATAACAAAATATGGTTTGCGATTTCCAACCACAAGACAGAGGAGTTGAAGGGAGGTGCTGTGGGAGAGATGTGAGACAACATCCAAAAAAAGGGGGAAACAAGTGTGTATCCCTTTTGGTTGCTCAGGCTCAAAAATCATATCAGTGCACACAGTTGAAGCAAAAAAATAAAAATAAATAAATCCTCACAGAACTTCATATTTTTATAGCTATTTTCATCCTCAGGTCCTCATCCAAGCATGAAGAGTGTTAACAAAAAGGTGTTTGTATACGAGGAGATCACGTCCATTGCCCGATTTAACATAGGTGTGCAGCAGAGCACTTCCAAAATGGGATTACACTCTAAATAGCCAAAGGGGGCAAGTGAGGTAAATCTGCTCTATAGAACAAACATACACGGATACAATATAAAGAAAGGTTTGAGTCAGAGACACAGTGTAAGGTGAAAGGTCACAGTGTTAAAAAAGTGTTGCTGTTAAAACCACTGGTTTGCTGTCCATTTTACTGATTGTGTGGTTTTTTTTTGTTTTTGTTTGTTTTGGTAAAATATCCATCACATGTGCTTTTATAAACTCAATTGTGATGAAATACTTGTGTGCTCAGTTTTATCAGTCTCACATTGGAAGCATCATTTTACTCTCCCGTGTCTCATCTTTTCATTTTATGCTTTAATTGTGAGGGACTTTGTAAACTAGGTTTTGCTGTGAGTGCTGTAAACAAAATACTGACGTTCAGTCAAGGTGACTGAATCACTGTAATATCAGCGACAGATCAATGATACGTGCGTTATAAATAGCCAGAGCCGTGCCTAATGGTAGTGTACAATGAAGACTGTATTGTTCTGTAGTAGAGATGCAGCAATACGACACTGTGAAATTTTGATTCTTGTTTGCCATTCTTTTCACTGATGGGTTTTAAAACTATTATTGCAGGTAGGAATATGCAAATGGTGCATTAAGGCAAATTTTATATCCAACTAACTTTGGGAGTGGAAATGAAGCTTGTGCACCTTTGTCCAGTCCCACGGTGGTTGGGATTTGTGCACTTGAACCATCGGTTTTCTAATTCTCTGAGTGCATAAGTCTATACAAAACAGTGAAACAAAATGCAAGATGTGGTATACAAATAAAGCATTTGACTATTTGTGCTTCTTTCTATGAGATACGTGCTCCTTATTGTTGAGCCTTTGATTAAAGTGAGGCAGAGGTTTATCTGTCTACCTCTCTGTGACATTACACTTACACTACCCAGTCAGGCACATGGGAAATTTAGCAGCAGCGCAGTAGCAGCTCTCTGCTCTCGGAGACTCTATCAATCATTAGATCCTGTGTCTTTGCTTCACTGGTACTTCAGTCCCCCATTCCCCCAACATCTGCTTTGTGGAAGCAGAGCACTCATCCCTTGCTTTTCTACTCCTCTCACATCACCGGCAGCAGGCTGCAGCGTTGCTTAACCTCTGGAGAGAATAGGAAAAAAACCAGGGGATAAGAATCCACCTTCTGGGAGTAGAAGCACATTCAAAAAAAGCCCTCCATGAGCTCAGTGTTGTAGCGCTGTTAGTTGAAGGGTAGACACGGCAATTTGTTTTATTGCTAACGCCATCCATTCATCCATGCTTCTGTCCATCCGCTCTTCTCCAAGAATAGAATGGTAAAAGACATGGTCCCCTGAGTCATGGACCCCAATTCAAAGACCGTGACAGGGAGCAGCTACTGGACAAGACTCTCAATCCCCATGTGCTCCAGGTATGAAGTGTGCGTTTATTTTCACTCCTTTCCCCCAGACTTGGTTCCTTATGTCACATATTTTTTCACATTCAATTGTTGCCGTGCTGAAAAGCCTTTCACTCCCGGTTTCAGCGATGCCAGGTTCCAAAATTACATTATAATACAACCTAAGTGGCTTTTAATTGGTCTCGGTAATTATAGGCCTTGCTTATTACATAATTCATATTAATTTTAGCTAACGAAACAAATCGCTTTACAGGAATCTGATTTCAATAGAGCACATTGCAAGATTCCATTTAACCATTGGACAGGATATAATCAGAGAAATCCACTTTAAGACTCCCCTTCTCTTTTTGCCACACAACTTCTCATCAGACTTCCCTCAGACTCAACCTGACCATGGTTTCCCGCCTACTGTTAATTTGTAAACACAGAACATGGAGAGAAACAATTATGAAGCAATTAATTACAAATGTGTAGCAGCCCAGAAAAAAAAAAGTTACTGTTTGGTCTCCAGAGACATACAGGATAATTTTTGATTATATATAGATATGAATAAAGATTCAGTGAAAATGATCTCTGCAGTTTAACAATCAGTGGCTTGTGTAAAACTGCACCAAACAACTGGGTTCTGCTCAAGATGAAAAATTATAATTCATTAATCTTAATGTTTAACCTGTTTGCTAATTTTCTTGATGACCTGTTGCATTGTGCCAAAATCCAAATAATCTACCTGTGCACCCAAATTGAAAGCAGCCTTTATTCTACAGCTACTGTTGAAAACTTCATGAGCAGTATATGTCCCTGCCAACACCGATCCTATAGCACTATTAACATCTGAGCCATGTCTAAAAACCACCTCTAAAAATATCCGTTGCTGAGGAGACTGCAAGCCTCCTCTCTCGTGTCTTCAATTGTCAGCCCCAGCCTCTGCTCTCTTAATGGCGCACAACACTGATATTCCTTCTCATTTGACACCAGTGGGAGAGACAGTGTTGCCATAAACATTAAATATTCCCTTGCACCATAGCTGATTGCAGCACAGCTCCCATGCTTGGTGAACAGCAATGCAGAAGCACACAAAATATACCCAAGTGGGCGTTGTGGCGAAAGTGCAGGTATAAAAATAGCCTCTTTATTGGGATGTCCTTAGTGGAAATACCTACACAAGCAGGCGTAATTTGCAGCTGAATAACCTTTAATAGCGTCAAAAATACAGAGAACTGAAACTAAATTAATGTTTCCTCTACAGCACTGATGCTCAATCATTTTTAACGGCACTGGACTTGAAAAATAGCCACTTTCTCCAGCATTGAATGAAAACATCAACACCCTAGCTGCTACCCCTGCTGCATGGCAGCATATGATTTATTAGGCAACAGACAGAATCGGTTAATAATTAGAAAGCCTGTTTGAGCTGCACAGAGCTTTGATTTCCCATCTGCCTTGAACAGCTATGTGGCTCTATCAATCCACTGGCCCACTATTACTGTATATGCTCCCTGGCTGCTGACCAGTTCTGTCCAATGTACAGAGCAGCTATGCTCGGACACAGTTGTGTGATCACAGTACACAAATATTCTCTGATGAGACTAATGCAAAATTGTGGGCACCAAAACAAGGTGATGTGAATAGTTCTAAACAGGGAAAAATGTCATATCCCCCTCTGATTTAGGAAACTCTATACCAAATGCTTTATGCAAATTAGTTGATCAGAGACTCGAGATAAACTGGCAACCCGTCCAATGTTTTTTTTTTTTTTTTTTTTGCCTTTGATCCACTGCATGCTGGGACACGCTCAGGCACCTGAGAGGGAAAGAAACTAGATGGGTGGATGAAAATGATTTTAGCCAAGAAAAACAACTATACACGTACAATCCCTTAACATCCCTGGGAGGAAAATATTACCCTGGATATGCTGTGTTTTAATATTTGTTCATTATCTATTTTTGCAGATTGTGTTTTCCTCCTCTTATCAGAAACACAGGTGCAAGTGTGTGGGGGTGAGATTTAGAGTGAAAGAGAGGACTGAAATCATTAGAGGGACCTGAACCTGAACTGAAAAGGCCCAGGTTCAGTCCCCTGTTCCAGGAACCACCCTGCTAAAGTGTCCTGAAGCAAGACACCAAATCTCCACAGTCCCTGAGGCGCTGTTCTGTCACTGAACTGATACTGTCTTCTCACCTCGCTGTACAGGGCTGAGTGGATTAAAAGAAATGTATTCCTCCTCAAGGGATCAATTACAGTATAATATCCCATTATAATTATTACAGACTGCTGAGCCACACATATACCCAAAACTACCAAATTTTACAGCACTATCATGGCTTAGATTAATTTAAAAGTAGTAACTGGCCTGCTCCTGTCCGCAACATGTGTAAAACATAAGTAAAAACTACACAAACACACAGAAAACACTTTGTATGAAAGAATCACTGCATTTTATTTAAACCATGAATGGTTCTTGTCTTAGACTGGAGAAGATGAATGACCCCTATGTGTCATTGCTGTCTGTCTTTATTATGCCAAGCATCTGTGTCATCTATAAGCCTCATCTATCCCATCTGATCCAAGTCTTCCCACAGCAAGCACGTGTATGTTGTGTGTGTACTGTTTATGTGAATATGCAGTGCAGGTTAATTTTGAATTTCATTTCAAACTCATGGATGTGTCTGAGTGCATATTCTGCACAGCCTGGACAACTTATCAGGGACTTACTGAGTCTACAGGTTAATATCTGAGAGCAGCGTTGGACAGGATGTGATGAGCCTTGGGTTCACCATTGTGTACTGCTGGGAAAATGAGGCTGAAATAAGGTTTAATGTGAAGCTGGTCAGGACTCATGTTTCTTCTCTCAGATATCACTGAGCAACGCACAAACACACGCTGTCTGTCTGGCTCTGCTGGTGTAACAAAATATTTGTACTGAAGAGCTGATTAAATATATACTGAGTAGTCTAATGTGCCATGAAATACAATATAATAAAATTGGTAAAACTGCAATAAAAAAGACTGCTAATTAGTATTTTTAAATCTATTAAGTGGTGCATCTGAGAACTGCACATTGTGGTGATGTTAAAGTAATGTTAAAAAGTAGAAGGCAAAGTATCTGTTAGAAGCATCTGACAATATAGGGCATGTTTACAGAGACACACTGCTACTGTAATGTTGTTTTCTATTCTAACTAGAGACAAGTCAGGATGTTTGGAGATTAAATGAAGTTGTACCAGGTAATAATAATAGAATTACAATGAATACAAAAACAATCTCCCTAAAGTATGTTTGAATCCCATGACATCTACATTAGTGGGGAGTTAAGGCCATGTTAGGCGTCAACTATTCAACTCTTGACTCCCCTGTAACATACAAACAAAGCTGTGGTCAGTGCAGAGAGCATGAAAGGCTTCAATGGCTTTATAGTTTTCTTGTTTTTGATAACGAACCATACTGTGCCTCTTTAACCTGGCTTTGCTATGTCTTTGAGAGAAAGTGGTGCTGCTGAAAATTTGGGTATCAAAGGAGCATGAGATGAAACAAAATGATAGGAAGCAATTTTCAATTTTCCAGTTTGCTGTGTCGTCTTTTATAATGGGTTTCAAATGAACTTGTGGGGAGATGCTCTGATGTTAATAAGAAAGACATCTAGATGGTGATGTGTGAAATTAAATAGGATTAAAGAAGGCTGTGATTACTGTGATGCATCTTTCTATGTGGTTTCTGCAAAAGGAGCATTTCACCATTTCTACTAAAAAGATAACTCAAGTAAAATTATATTCTCCGACCATTGGATGCAGCAGTAATTGTACGACTATAACAAATATTTGTTTATATTTTATCCCAACAGCATACTAGGTTTCAGTTTTCCTAATGTAACACATTCTCAGTCTCATTCTCATTACTGTCTCTCAAGTGGTCCCTAGGTTCAAGTTTTTTTTGCCTTGCAACACTACATTATTTGTGGAGCCTCCTCTATTGGCATCCTCCCTACATCAGCATACCTAATTGAAACGAATGATGGGGCTGTTTTTTTTTTTTTTTTTTTCTTTTTCCCCTTCACAGAGAGCTCAAGTTAGCCTGAGACACAGTGGTTAGCACTGTTGCCTCACAGCAAAAGGTTTGGGGTTCAATTCTCGGGCTCGCTGCCTTCCTGTGTGGAGTTTGCATGTTCTCCCTGTACCTGCATGGGTTCTCTCCGGGTACTCCAGCTTCCTCCCACAGTTCAATGACATGCACTTTTCGGGTTAATTGATGACTCTAAATTGCAGAGCTCCATGCTGCATAGGCATGAGTGTAAGCGCGAATGGTTCTTGTTGCCGTTTGTTTCTATATGTCGGCCCTGCAATAGGCAGCCAATCTGTCCAGGGTTTAGTAGTTCCCATGTGTAGTGTGTAAACTCACTGAGCAAGCTAAGTTGTTGGTTAAAACCACTGTGTTCAGGATTAGATCATTTTTAACTGCAGATGGGTACCAAGTGACAAACCTGCTGCTTCAAGGGCATTTCATTTTAGATAACTTGACTTAATCATAATAAACATAAATAAGGAAGCATGATACAACTTCAGTGTCACAACAGGTGCTGTGAGCTGGAGCAGCTGTTAAATTGAGTGCATGGATCTAATCTTTGGTCCCTAAAACAAAGAAAATTTTCCCTAAAGCTCGTATTGATGACTCCGCAAACAATCTGTGGAAGTATATAGGAGCCTCAGCAGGGTGGAATTATAGTTACACTCAAGCGTCAAAGTTGATGGATCAACTGAAAGTATTTGTTGGCATGGCTATTTTCCTAAGCCAAATGGCAACCAGTCGTGGTATTACATCTGTCAGCAACTCTGCTTCATATCAGCACGCTGTAAGTCTCGAGGGGGAAAATGGACCACTCTATTTATCCCCACAGTGCAGGGGAAGCTCATGAAGGGCAGGAGAGCAGAAGTGACAGAACATGCTATTTTGTGCGTATTATTCATCCCTCACTGTCCCTTCAGTGTGATGCTCGCTGTAACCATGCACTACTACCACTGCAATGCATTTTACTGGGAGCACGATTCTTTAAAGGGAAGTTTAAAATAGTTAGTGTTGTCAACCACTAACATGAGTGACATGACAAAAACAATGTATAAATGAACAACATTTTTGATGCCAGACAAAGATAAAGCCTT
The DNA here is from genome assembly GCA_038496675.1 of Rachycentron canadum. Taxonomy (NCBI): domain Eukaryota; kingdom Metazoa; phylum Chordata; class Actinopteri; order Carangiformes; family Rachycentridae; genus Rachycentron; species Rachycentron canadum. The sequence continues at coordinate 7,572,741 of CM076651.1, forward strand.
TGCCACAACCTGATTGGATAGCAAACACTATTTGCTATCTATCGATCGATGGATAGATATCTATCTATATAGATAGATATCTATCATTCATATATATATATATATATATATATATATAATAACGACACTGTGCCATATAACGACACTGAATATCAACACCTCTACAAAATCTTCAGTCTAAAGAATCTGTCACACTGTGGATAAAATAGATATTTTCATATACACTGTATCTCTCAGGACAACTATGTGTTTAAAAATAAACTCTGAAACATTGTTGCTGCAGCAACAGCAAAGACTTACTTTTATTCACCACCATGACATACATTAAAAACGATTATTTCAACTCAGTGGTGTAAGCACAAATGATCTGACTGCGTCGGCAGGAGCTTGAGAAATCCAACACTGCCCTATTTTACAGCAACTATGAAGTTCTGAACTGTGTTAATAGTAAATATTTTTTGTACTAATGTGGCAATTTGACCTCAGGATACTCAGTTCTTATAAAGAAATTTTGATATTGTGTTTTATATTCTTCAGGAATAGTCGCTCCATGTCAGTGTCGGTCATGAAGCAGTTTTGTTGGAGAGCATTCAGTCAAATCAGCTCCCAAATGCTACATGGCAACAGGTTTTGGGGCAACTATAAATTAGATTTCAAAATGACTGAATGACATTTTCCTTCACAGTTCAAATGATTTATAAATCAAAGACAGGCCTCTAAGCACTGTGAAATGAGCTTTTCTGCACTGTGGTAAAATAACTCACCTGACAACCATGGGACTTTCCTCTCACCAAGGAGAATCCACGTAGCAAAGCTCTTAAGATGAAATTGTTATTAAACCTTAGCTGAGGAGTTTGAGGTACTGCTTCCTCTCATGAGGCAAAGCAAACATTAATGGTTCTGTCTAATCAGGCGTGGGCACGGGTGAAGAGCCGGCTACAGTGGGCCTTGAGGTACACATTTTCACATTGTCAAACAGTGGCTGAAAACTTCCCTGCAACTACATTTGATGTTAGACTGTCAGTGTCTATCAGGAGATGGGATGGCTTCAGTAGCTAGCATTCTGACCAGAGATGAGTCAAATAATGGTTGACACTCTAAATTTAAATCTCCTCTTCTATCCCATAGCACATCACTGGCTTATTTATCAGTGCTTCAGATGTGATAAATAGCCTCTTAGGCTTTGCTGGCATTCTTCATTGTTACTTGCTGATAGAGCCAGTGTGGTCACTGATGGAGCTGCAGCAGTATGAATGGTTAAGTGGTGCTTTTTGCTTTTGTCAGTGACTACTGTGCTCATTTTAGTGTGGACTGAGATTTTTTTGTATTTATAAAACACGCCCAAATCTAAGTTACCTATTATTTGCAGATCATACACCACTACTCAGTCAATTAAATTACATAAAAGGTGCAGAGTAGAGCTGCAAACTAAGTTGATTTGGTTAGGTGATGAATGAAACTTAATCAGCAATGATTCTGAGAACTGATTTTAGTAATTTTTCAAGCAAAAATGCTTGCTTGAGTGGCAAATGTGAGGGTTTGATGCTTTATTTATATATTTTTATAACTAGTATAACAGTAAACTGAATATACGTTGATTTCTTAAAACAAGAAATCTGAATATATCACCTTGTGCAAGTAATTACATTTGCAATTACCTTTTTTTCCCCCCTAGAAAATAAAGAGAAGCGAGATCCACTATTCCTGGTGATGTTACTTCGTATCACTGATGAACTGTAGGTGTACAGATTTTTAATTAGTGATTAAAGAGTCAATCACATTAAATGGTAGAAAATATATATTTAGCTTGAACTAGGACCACAAATGCAAAGCGATATCACAGGAAGAAGATGAGTGTTTCTGAAGTCGTCCACTGTCTGACAAAATATAGTTTTGCTGGCAATACATACAGTCTTTCCTGTATGTATTGCACAAAAAATACTGACAGTCCTCACTGTTTCCTAAAATGTGCAACACCATCAGATTGCACCAAGGTTCCCAGATACCTAAGATGCCCTTAGCTGCAGCAGCATCCAACTACCTGAAGGTTCATCCATTGTGTGATAAAGTGTCTTCACCTTTAATACTGCCTCTGGCAGGCCCCAGGACAACCTTCTGTGGAGGCCAGACCAGCCTCACTGGGCATTCAACTTCTCTAGGATAAAGTAATGAACAATCTTTTGTTGAACTGTTATTGTGCCAAAATAGTTGTCTAAAATGCTTCTGCTCTCACAGTGGTTAAATATTCTGGCACTCCTGAAGTAATTTAACAGCTTAATTGTATTAACTGTTTTACTAAAGACGAAATATCTTATTTGCACGTTTTGCAGGCTAGTTAACTTTCTACTTATTACATGTCACTGATAAAATTGGATGTCAAGCCAATTTTAAGGCAAAGGATTAGATAGGATAACTGGAAAACTTTAAGCTGATAAACTAAACCCACAGATTCGAGTTTTGTGTTCTGAGAAGTTTGGGATATTCTGCCATGCAGTTTAGGGAAGTCTCTGTGACATGATAGAGATAAAGCACATTATGCAAATAGCAGATCTGTGGCAGAGTCTTGACAATCGTTCTCTCTCTGCACACCTGCAGCTAAAATCCTTCATTGAGTTTCAAACTATCTGAGGAACCAAGTTCCAGGTGGTTGAAAGTAACACAAAGCAGCCCTTGAAAGTGTAGTTGTGGCAGTTTTAAAGACATGAAACCATTTGCAAAACGCTGCAAACCTCTAATCAAACAAGGTGATGAACACTGGAAAATAAGTCTTGAATGGGCAGTGTAGCACTTTTATGTAACTGAAGTGGAGTCATAAAAAGAGGAGACATTTAATCAAAATGTCATTGTTTGTTTGGATTTACTTAAAGCATTCTTCATATATTTTTGTTGAGGTCAACAGAAGGTAAATTTCCCACATCACTCACCACTTCCTTGATTTCCCCATACAAGGCTACGTCGACACCTGGTCAATATGCAGAACTGATGTAGATGAAAACTGTTGTGGGACCTCTGTAATCAGCCACTTTCAACAAAAAGTAGTTCAATTCTTAAGTTCATGATATGACATTTTATGTGTTCTGCCTAGTGTCAGCTGGTTTCAGCCCTTTGTCCATTTGCGTCTCTCCTAGTCTCTGTGCTTACATATGCAGTATTTTAACACAGGCCAATTCCCAATAAAGTTGTTCTCAGTTACATGTCTTTGTCAGAAAACAGAACAAGTATGGAATAGAAACACAACCCATTAAGACTACATGTTAACCAGCAGTCACTCCCAAGCCACTTCTCATCTGCTTAAAATCCTGATTTGATAACTGCGATCACGGTCTAACCTCATTCATTAGTCAGTCAGTCAGTCAGCAACATTCATGCTCAGTGAATAATGTGACCATCTGAATGGTGCAGGGGTAGCAGGTGAAATACAAAGGATACGGGTGGATACACAGTCAAAGTGAATTCCCCTAATGCCTCTTTTAAACCTTTAGAAGCCTAACACAACATTCATCAGGACTCAATGAGGCCTGAAGCAGCAGGAGCAGCTGTCAGAGCCCTGACAGAGGTTCCTGTGTTTGACATGTTGAGCTCAGGGTACATGAACTTCCTTCCTTGCTTCCTCTCTTCTTTCCTCATTTCTACTCATTTTTTTCCACACAAAGTACAATTAGGATAAAAAAAAAAAAGTACACGAAATGGTGTGGAAGCTACAAATTTGCATATAGCTAACACTGTATTTATTGAATTGCTCAGGTGTTCTTTATCATGGCACAATACGCCTGAAAACATGAAATGAATTCATTACACAGACTATAGTGCTTTGTCTTGATCATTGTAATATCTTAATGATAGCCACAGTATCATAATTGCATAAGGTGCATTTACATAATAAGTAATGTCCTGTTTGTATTTCCCATACAAAACATCTAAAAACATTGCTGAAAAGCTTTCTTCAGAGAATATTTTTCACTCTGAGATTCAGGTTAATGAGTATTCAAGTCATTCCTCTTGACATTTTCCTCATGACAAAGGGCGCAGTACGCAACCCTCATTTCTAACATTTGCATAATCTCCCTGTCGTCCCTGCGCTGCTCTGTGCTGTCTCTGCCCTCCTCCTCTGCTTCAACTGTCATATAAGAGAAAAAAATCTGATTAATTAAGATTTGAAATTATCCACCCAAAGAATCTCAGATGGTAATATTTCAGTGTCATGTCCAAATTTGGGAAAGGGAAAGCACACCAAGAGACGGCACTAAAAATTGTTTTACAGTTCCCAATTGCCCTAATACTGTGTCACCACCTGACTATGTGAAATCTGCTAAATTTGACGACATAAGGGATATAATCGCAAGGTGTACAATATCCACTGAAAGAAAATCACACTACTTTTCACAGGCTGAGAATAAAATGACACAGTGCGTCAGCCTCCATTACTGCAGAGGACTATACACTCTCTAATAAGGACACTGGAGGAACAACAGCTTTTGAGAGAGAAGCACAAACAGAAGTCTACTGAGAAAGCAAAGAATTGTGGATCAAGGACAGTCTTGCATTTCAAGGGAGGCAACAGCAAGACATCATAGTGAAAAACAGTTCCATCCCTCTTCTCTTGTAATCATCCTCCATAATGACACTCTAGCCTTAATCCCAAGGGGCGGTTTGATAGATGTCACACAATGGAAAAGACCCAAATGAAAATACAGCTTTTTTGAAAACGCCGTCCCGAAGATGGGGACATTTCAGTGACAGTCCAGCAACTGCAGATGAAATGTGTATCTGTTCTGCCATTTGACAAACTGTCCTGATGATGACACCATTGAGCATGCCTAAATTCAGGGGCTGACACATTTGAGAGACCCATGCGAATGGGTTCTGTATGGGAAGCTTGCTTGGTCTGGCATTAAACATTCATGCCTTCCTTCCCTGTTCTGCAACTTCACTGCTGAGAATTCTTTTACTCAGTGTGCTGTGTACTACACCATTGAAAATAAACCAGTGAATAAGCAAATGCTTTCTTGCCCTAACTCTATCATTTGCACAGAGTACATTGTGTTTTGGTAAGACTGAACTATTTCCTGCATGACCTCCTTTAGTAAGCAGTGAACCTTCAATAGGTTTCCCAAAATATAACCAGTCAGATATTTTAACCCGACAGTGACCTTATAACTTCACTTTGCAGAATTTTGAAATAATACACATTTATGCAGTGCACAATGATCATGGTTACAAAAAAGGCGAGTAGCCTAGTTTGATACCGGTATGACTTTATAGTCTCCCTAACACAAAACCCAGAGTGAAAAATGGCTATGGCAATGTCGGTCAGCTGGATAGTACTGGAAGTACATAGTACTTGTAGTACAATGTTGCAAAGTTTACAAATCGAATTAAAACCCAACAAGGCATGGTCATCAGAGAAAGAAGCCTACTGAATTACTGGTCCCATCAATTTTCTGGTTTTATTCTGATGGATTGCCATTAAATTCGGATCAGATATTCACACTGCCCAGAGGATGAATCTGAATGATTTTGGTGACTTTTCCTTCATGTGCCACCAGCAGCTTTCACTTTTCTTGTGAAATATGTTTACATCTTACAAGATGGATTGACTCATAAATGTTTGTACAGATGTTTGAGGTCCCCAGAGGGTGAATCCTTATGACTTTGTTGATTCCCTGCCTTGTGTGCCAGTGTCGTCATTAGGTTCACAAAACCACTTGCATGTCTGTTCACTCTTGACTACGAAGCCAATAAAATTACAACAGGTAACTTATTTTTCAAAGTACTGTGTTGTCTTGTGATTGATATCACATGGGTATAAAATCAGTTGTGATACCATAGTTTGTAAATCAAGACAAACAACAGTAGCTTGCCAAACATCCCACCTGTGGTAGGCAGTCGAACATAGCAACACATTAAGTAAGTTATCTCTCATTTTTTGTAGTTTGCACATCTCCCATGTGTTTAAAATAGAACCGAAAACTACTCAGAGAAAATGTCCTGAGGAGTCATGCTTTGTGATTCACAAATAAGATTATTTGTCATCCCAGACAAATGTTGAGGTTATGACTTAACCACAAAATGGCATATGTTGACGCTAATGCATCACAGCATTGTTAGCTTCTGATTTGTTGCCACTGCAGAACAGATTTGTGAAAAAGCTGTTTCAGTTGGATTCAATAGCCTCATACATGGTGAAGGAAGTCTGGCTGTTGATGGGTGTGAAAGGACTGAATGATTCAACATTCTTCTGCATAAAGTAGGCTGCGACTGAAAAAATAGTAACCTTCTAAAATGAACACTACAGAAGACCTTTTGTCAGAAAAACACTATCTGCATTATCAGAACCCAGAAAGTACAAAACTGTAATTGATGATTCCACAGCGCAATTTGAACTGATGCTAAATTTCTTCTCTATTAAATATACAAAAGACGAGGCCATCTGGGGAGCATGCTGTTCCCTCTCGGTTGTCTTAATTGTTCTCACCCTTTGCAGCTGGAGTTCATGCTTGTTCTCAGAGAAACACTAAAGGTTATTCACAACCTCCTCTGAGATATCGACTGCCCTCGAGTCAAACTGTTTCTGCTCCATGGTGCTGATACTGAGGCCAGCCAGTCTGATCAAATGCTGTGTGAGTTTCCAGTTAAATTCTCTTTCCACTCGAAAGCCCGGTAAGCTTGGATCAAATGATATCAGATTCTCTAGCCAGCAAGACCTTTGTCATCTTACAACTGACACAACACTTCAGCAACCACATCACGACCCCCCCGCCCTGCCAAAACCAGCTCTACATACAAACCAGCTCTACATACAAGCCTTGGATTTCAAGACTTTGTAAACAATATTTATATAAAATAAAAAAAGCAACCTATAACTGGTCTGTGCTCTTTTGAAAGTCAAATATAATGATTTTATTTCAGTCTATCCCCTTTTGCCAGAAAGCAATTGGACATTCAATAAAGCTAAATGGCTATTTGAATGGTCAGACTATTCTTGATATTTTGATTATTCTGTCTTTTATGTCACATTATGGGCAAAATGTTTACATTCGTCCTCCAGCTAGCCTTAAACAGAAGCAATAAACTGCAGGGTGCTTTGAGGAAAAGGATAAATTAAAAATGTCACATCTTTTATGAGACTTGCTGTGGAAATGTAACTAAATTTCACTACAAAAGAACAACATGACTACAGATGACACTATCATTGCAATAAATGAATAAATAAATATCTTCATTTTAGCATTTACAGTTAAATAAGACCACAAGTCTAAAACACCAAAGATATATGTATTGATTTGTTTGCATATCCAGTTACACTGGAATCATCATGTTTCTCTTGTTTTTAGATCTTACTAACTAAATGATGCATGATTATGCATTCAGCAGTCATGTGTAAAAATATTTTTATTTGAAGGGTGTAAACATTATACTAGGCACTAATAAATTAAGCTCACTGAGTTAAGTGATTCCAGCAGAGGAGTTACAGAGTTTGTTTTCAAGATGTTGGTAATTGCAGTCCCCCACCCCAAAAACAATAGAGATTTAACACTAAAAGAAAGAAATGTGTAATTTTATACAATAAGACTAGAGAGTCTATTGTATTTTTACCTGCATCATGGAAAACAATTCTGCTATTCAAAGCTAAAATCAGCTTTCTCCAGACAAAGCAGCACAGTGCAAACAGGGCCACTGTGACATTAGGTGGGCGAGACTGCCGCTCACTATGGCCTTTGGCTGGTTAATGAGACAGAACATTTGGCCAGTTCTGATCTGGCTGTTTTATTATGTGAACAGACAACTGCGGAACCCATTTAGCAGCCAAATACCTGTGGCTTTGATTTTGACGGTGTGTGCCTGCATGTCCTCTGTGTCTCTCTCCCATAATCAATCAAAACCTGAACTGGAGGGAAGGACATGGGAATCAAACAGCATTTCAGCATGTGACTCGTAGATGTTTTGTTCAGATCGTCAGAGGCATCAGATTAGAAGCAGATGTAGATAAGCTGACTTGTCAGAATTTTGTGTCAAAATTCTTGTTTACAATTGAAAGGCAGGGAAAAGATTGCAGTGTTTGTCTCTAGGCAATGGTGTTACTTGCAAGCTTTTTGTCTGATATGCTGTCATTTACTGTCAGGTGGGTAAATCAGGTGACAGTGAAGTTTGAGGGAAAGCAAGACTTTGGTCAAAACTCATGTTATGCCCACTTGAGTTCTTACTTGAGATTCAAGAAACCACATTGCATATCTACAGATGTAAGATCTTCTGCGCTGAGGTATTCAAAACTAGATACCTCCTCTTCTTTGTTGTGTGTCTTGGGAAATGTTCATTAAACCTGGCAGGGATCAGACTTGTGTAAATTATATACTTAAGATGAGGCATCACTCAAATATCCCCTGTACTACTGTACTTCCACACGTGACAGTAGTCTGCTGACATCGCTGCATCATTTCTTATTTGAGAGGATATTTATTCTTAATGTACTGTTTTAAATTACAATTGGAAATTGTAAATATCACCTTGTTATGCATCTTGTGTCAATTTCCATTTCAGACATTTGACCTCGAGTTGATGTTAAAAGGCGTAAAAAGAAGCATGTGGATGTACATGTACAGTTTTGAGAAAATTTAATTTCACAGTGCTGAATGAGTGAAGACCATTAGCTCTAAAGTGGTTCACCCTTTTTGTTGTGTATGTATGTATATAGTATGGCTATATTATATATTATGCTGCCGTTATTTATAATGGAGAATTTCTTTTTTACCACACTTCAATCAAAACAGTGCTTGTTGACATACATGCACAGATGTCGCAAAACTTTGTTTCCTAATGGCAGTAGTATAATAATATATAATAGTAGTTAAATCATGACTGATGAATCATGACTCGGATAGATGGACATAAGATGTCATTAAACATTGATAAGGCCATTCGGAAAGCAGTCTGAAAGACATAAGTTAAAGATTGGATTCTTAACAGCAACACATAGCTGCATACAATAGCTGTATTTTATGAACTCTTTTGAGGATACTTTGTAAATTGATACAATTTTTTTCGGTATCGCCTACACAATGCAACAAGCATATTGCAACTCTCCTTGGAGCCTTACAAAACCTTTCTAATTAAGGTGTGACCTCGGGGGGCACACTAGTCAGTGACGTGATGACACTAAATGCAGTAAAACCCCTTGGAAAGACTAAGGTATCTGTAGCAGGAAATTGAAGTTTGCAGGGCTTTAAGCATTCATGACTCAGTGAGGGCTTGATGTAATGAAAGGCTGTGCTGAGTGTGGATAGAAATGAATTGGAGCACCCCAACCCCCACCCCCCACCTGGCTCCCAGTGAGACATTTTGAGCATAAGAAAACAGCAGATCCAGAAACATCCACATTTAGTGGTTTGAGTTCAAACTGCATTAAAGGTACCCATCAGAGTTTTCACTTGAAAAAGGAAAAACTTTTTATTTGTTTATCACCAAAATGGATTATATACGTTCTCACCTTAAGTCCTAATGGAACCTTTCCAACTCATAAAATCTTTTTATTTTGACATTTTGACACTTGAATTGTTAAGAGTTATCTTGTGATCTTCCAGTGCAACCGTTGCTCAATTATTTGAGGTTTGATTCAACCTTTTACAGAAACCTAGTTTTGTGTAAGCCTGTATTTCATTCCTGTAGAAACATGGTTTTAAATGCAAAAAAGAGGGACTCACACTCTCAGTTAAATCAACAAACAGACTTTGGATTTCAGCTGTTAGAAATAGTTGCATACATATTTTTAGGTCGATTGATTTGAGAACCACTCACCCCCCCACCCATATAGAGGATGATTCCAGTTTCGACATAAATGTAGAAGCCTTTGTTTCCATTTGTCTGTCCTTTTTTTGAGATATTTGAATTTTAAAGAACGCAAAATATTTCAATTATACATGCAAGGTTTGGCTTTATTTAATTAAAAAGTGGGGGGAAAGAATTAGAGAATATTTTTAAAAATTAGAAAAAGCTTAAATCATACTGGAGCATCATGTTGGGTTTTGAGTCCCCTTTGTGTGGTTTGTCGGCAAATAGGTAGCCGAGCTGGACAGACTGCTCTGCAGGAGCAATTTGCTACTGGTGCCACTCTAGGATGACTGATGATGGGCAGCAGCTTCGAGCTGGCAGGAAAGAAAGGGATGCAGTGGCATGACGAGTACTGGACACGTCCGTAGTGATTACATTCTGCTTCAGAAAGGGTCAGGGGTCAGATTGAGTATGTGCCGGCAGCTTATCGTGCCAAACTGACTGTATTCCCAACACTGTACAATGCCATCTCCTTATATTGCCCCGGGCTAGCACTGCAGCCTTACTTTCTCACTGTCACTGCTTCTCAATATTTGAAAATCAAATTCAGTTTCTTCACTGAATACATCTGTGTAGCAGCTGCTCCCCAAAAGTAAGAGTAGAGGCCTTAATGTAAAGTCAGATCCCGGGCAAAACATTCAGATTTCAGCATTAATCCTGCATAACTGTCTCTGTTTTCCAAAAAATAAAAAACATTTACATCCATCAGGAAAATTGTCAAACAGTGATGAGGCAAATTTATCTTTGAATTCCTGGTTGCACTATTGAAGGCAAGTGTGAGATGTTTTGAAAGGTCCCTTTATAGTGCAACAGAAGCTAGTTACCTCAGGACTAGCTTCTAGCACACAGGATATGACAAAAGCATTGCATTAAACATTAAAACTTGGGTTTCCTCCATTTTGATCTCTGCAGTGTGACTGTCTCAAAAAAATGGGAAGACATTTTGCAATTCCATATCAAAGTTAATTTATCTTTATAAATGTATCTGTTCATTTTATTTATTATTATTTATTTTATGTTATTTTATTATGTTATTTTCATGGTTAGGCAGACAGAGAACTAAAAGTTTCTGGCCATTTTCCATCCATATACTGGCTGGTATCTAGATTATGCTGCTGCTTTATTTGCTAAAATGATGCTATGAAAAAAAAAGCATTCACAGTTTACATCTTCACATTCAGTTCATCAAATCAAGGAGATTTGATTGCCTACAGTTCAAAATAAAAGCATAGCATCTTTTGGCAACAAATAACTTATGCTGCTCTCTAAATAATAGCCATCAGGTTAACTAAAATGCAGCACTGTAAGCATAATGAAGTAAATTCTTTATTGCAGTCAGCTTTGTTTACATGAGTTTGCTTCTACAGTGTTGTTTTTAAAAAAAAAAAAAAAAAAAAAAAAAAAAAAAAAAGTGGTCCACTCACAGGGAGACACTTTGAGTGCACATAATGAGATTCCCATAGTGTGAAGCACTTTAACATCAGTCTGAATAAACTCTACAATGTTTGAAAAACTCACCATCCTCTCTAGACTTTTGAATAAACGCATCCACACCACTTTCCCCGTAGTTTCCCTCCGAAGCCACGGTGGAGACATAGTTCCAGCGCATGGCTTTGACAATGTCCACCATAGCCTGGGCCTGGTAGGTGTCTGGGGGCACCACCCGGGAGAAGAAGTCATAGCGGGTGTTATCACTCAGCTCTGGAGCTGTGGAGGCATAGCTCACCTGAGGGATCTAAGAAAGGGGGAAACAGGAAGATGTGGTTACACATTGGGGAAATGAATAAATAATAGGCTTTGTGTAAAATAATTATAAATACACCAGGAAGATTCCTTGCACTTTTATGTACAAATACATGATTATTATATGACACCTAACATCTGCTGAAATCTCTCAACTGCTCCCTGGTGGTTATTCATCCTCTACAGTTGGCACGCTGTTGCTTTAAATAGCCTTGATGATCACAGGCTTAGCTACAATACCTCCTGAGAAGTATTTTCCACACCAGTCAAGCAACACTAATCTGTTCATGAATTCACACTTGTCTCTAACAAAATGTGAGATTTATTTGGTGTTGAAAAACATATAAGAACAAGACGATCTGCCTCGAGAGCCGAAATAATACCTAATGTTCCTGTCAGATTTCCACAAAGCCATTATTGTACAATGGGAAAACTATAAATATAATATAACCTTATTGTGATTAACAGTTTGAATCAAAGTAGAGCCCAACTGAATGGCGATTAATCAAAAGCAAGTCAAACTTATTGAAGTGATGGAAACTGCCTTAGATGATCTTGAGAGAGTCACTGTGGGAAATTACAATATTCTTTTAATAAATCATCTAAATTGACATGTAAAAACTGCTGTAGTTAGTGAGTGCAATTCTGAGTTCTGCTTGTCTTCACATGCGGCTGTTCTAAAAGGTTTAACTCCCTCTGCTCTTAGTTTCACTACAGAAGTCTTTCAGAAACTGTCTCCAGCAGGAATTTCTTAGTTGGTAATCTCAACTTTTGCTTGCTCAAGTTATTTCAGATTTATGGCTGCCATAGCTTCTGTGATCTTCCGACTCTATGGCTTCTGTGTAGCACAGTTTGGAAGTTAACTGACCAGATTTTATGACATTCAATAATGTCTTTCATGGTTTAACTTCAAATATGGACATTTTTTTTATGCTGATGCGTTTTTTTTTTTCCCCCCTCCCGATTCCCCAGGGCTGATGAATTCAGGCAGTAGATGTCGAAGGCAGAGTCTAAAAAGAAAATAGTTTGACTACATTTGAGTCAGTGGGTGAACATCCTGTAATGTGCATGAACCAGCCCAGTATTTAAGTCAACTACTTAGGCCAAAGTAAAACACAAAGCACTGAAAGCAATTCACAAAACAAAAGAAAAAATAACTGCTTGGTGTATTGTTTAGTTTTTATATTCATGTGACTTGTCACCATTTGCTAAAGCCAATACCCTGCTGATCTATGAATAATCTGCTTTTAAAAATCATTAATCAAACAGTGTCTTTCCAATGATAATTTGAAGCTGGAATAGTCGACTTTTACTGTGCTTTTTCATGATGACTGACACATGAAGGAAGTGTTGCTCATCCTTTCCAAATGCTGTTTGTCATGGCACCTCAGTGTAGCCCTGGGGATTTTGACAAATGCTGTCACCTATGAGCCGACGGAGAGGAAGGGATGTGTGGATGGAGGGGTAAGCTGAATATGACACTTTGAAACTTGCAGTATGTTAGGACACCATTCTCTTGTTACAGCTTAGAAGGCGTATGAATTTCTGCATCTGCTTTTTGTGAATCTGAATGTCAAAATGTGGTCTTTTGGGGGGGGGGAAGCTGTACATGGTACCTGTATCCAGCAATGCTACATCAAAGTAAACTTTATCCTCCAGCAGTCCTACTTTACCAATATTTACTCCACTAACTGCATACAGTCCGCTGTGGAGGTGATATCGTCCCTTCCTCTCTCCCTCACTTCACACAGCCGAGGCCTTTGATGTGGCCAGCTGTAGCGCTGCACTGATCCTTCTTCTACTGTGCTCCCTGCAGCCTGTGTTAAGAGCACAGCTATTCAGTCTGTGCCCATGACCTACAGCTCTCAACAACTCGTGTATCTCCACACCAGCTCTCCCTTTTTTTGCCACAAGCATCCGATGGACAAAGCCAGAACCGAGGGACACACGTGCAGAACATGTAATAACATCAGATTTCTGAGATCCAAATACAAACACACACTGTACATTGACAGTGCTTCAGTGCAGGCTTTGCTTTATAGATAATGACTTGTGATGCAGCAACCATGCCGATCAAAGGCAGCCTTGTTAACTCGATTCCTTTCAAAGAACAGAAGAGGCAGACGGGGGAAATCTGTGTGTGTGGAATAGACCATGTGCACGTTGCATGTCAGCTTCCTGACAGCCTCTCAGTAGCCCCAGACCATCACAGTGCGGTGTCCACACAGCCCTTGTGCATTGGTTGTCTTGTTTTGAGCTGGACTTCCTTGTGCAAATTGCGTTGCTTCATGAACTCTCAGCACTGACGTCGATGTTGGAGGCTGACATGCTTCCAGCACGTGTTCCTCTGGGATGCTCTCAGAGACACAGATCTTGATAAGGTCTGTGTCAGACTTAGAGTCTGCACCCTGCGGACTGGTGGCTGTCAGCTGACATGTTGATTTAACACCTGGCGGTAACAGCAGGCTAATGTGCACCTGACCCCTAAGTTTGCTTTCTTTTGCTTTCTGCTGTGGTGGTAGGCAGGACTGTTCTGACTCTTTACATCTGTGTCCCCCTCCAACACACACACACACCTTAGAAGCAGTGAAAGTGTGAACCAGTTGACGTCATGAGGCTGCATGTAGCAAACTGAAATTAAAGTGTTGTGCAAAGGTGTTTGGAAGGTGTTAACGATGTCTTATTTTAGATTATTCCAGTCTTGGAGCACACAGCAGCAGTGAGAAAATTAGCCTTTTAGCCATATGCACCTACAGTTTGCTCCTCACCTGTGCTTATATCTAATTGGGCAAATTCATTATGTTCATTGAAATAAAATATAAGTTGATAATACGTGTATAAAAAGATCTGTGGCATCTCCTATCTATTGCTATTAAAAAGCAAGAACGACAGGGCAACTAAAAACTGAATTTAAAATTTTTCAGAATAAAAGTGTTCAATGCTTTAAAATAAAATCTAGGTGAATGTTTTGCCCTGGAATTGTTTTTTGTTTTTTGTTTTTTTTTAAATTTCTCTTGTGTATGTGTGTGTTTTTAATTTTGCTGCTGTCATGTATTGTGGTGCTGCTGTAACGTGTCGGGTCCCATATCTGCCAAGTAAGTGGGAGCAGCAGTGAAGCTATCCTATGTTGTATTTTTCACCTGAGGGATTTTCACTGCTGTAACAATCACACAATTTCAGCATTCTGTCAAGAACCACGACAGGCAAAGCTTATCATGTTTGTGTTGGTGCGATTTCTTGCTCACTGGACTACAGCGATAGTCCTGAACAGTGTGCCTGCTCTAATAGAACACAGTCGCTTCTTAGCATTGACTCAAGAAATTAAACTCCCCAGCAAGGGCCCCTTCCGATCTCCCTCTAGAGAATCAAGAGAAACAGGGACTGGGAGAAAAATAAAGATGTGATGTGTTGTAAAAAGAGAATGTGCCATATGCAGCAGGGAGAGAATATCTTGGCAGGGCTTTGAGATATGAAAACTGCACTGTGCAACTGAATTTAGGATGGCTTGCCATACTCGCAGCCAGATTCAGTGGTAAAGATCTTAGTAGGTTGTTTAAAAATGTTCTCGTAGCTCCATTTTAGTGATGCTGTGTACACTTGCCATCTGTTCAGGCTGAGACTACAGCAGCTGAGCTTCCTGTCCTATGATGTGAGCTCTTTGTGACCCAATTACTTCATCAGAGTATACCAATACAGTGTACCCCCCTTACCGCCCCAAGTTTATAGAACTGCTTTAATCTGCACCCCCTCACCCCAGCACTATCCATTTAATTTCTAATGGGCTTTGGAAATATGTTTAATTGCTGTGATGTGAGTTTCAAGCAGATTTTTGATGCAGATTTAATGTTCAAATCACTTGCTTTAAATAACTGTGCCTTCTTAAAAATTCAATGAGCTCATTTGGCACTGCATCAATGCAGGAGTAATGATGCTCATTAGAACTATACAGAAATATTATACATCTCTACTGTTTGCTGTGGAAGAAAAATCAAAAGCTTTAGTCAGGCCCTGGAAATGTTTGAGTAAATACTAACTGTAAACATCTTTGCAGTATATTTTTGATCTATGAAAACAGAAAGAAAAGGTTTTGCATGAACTAACTTGTGCGTTAACCTTACTAATAGTAATGCAGAACTGCTTTTACTCTGTGTGTGTGTTTACATTTCATCTTAATGAATAGTATTATAAGCTAAAACCTGAATTGAGGCATTTTGTATGCTCTTTTCAGTGCATCAGATTCAGCAGAAGCTAAAACTGACCATTCACTAAATCTCTCCCCTTAGTTGCAACTGTTGAGTCATAGCTTAGCAACGGTAGCTTTGAATGACAGGCCTGTTGAGCTCTGCGTGTCTCCACATACCTAAGTGGTGTTTATCAGACTGCAGTGAGAGGGATACTTAATGGTGCTACTCAGACGTGTGCTTATTTGTTCTAACGTAGGCTACAATATATGCATGTACGCCTAACTAGGTAGTAACTTAGCCTTGCTTCAAGGAGCATATTAGTGGTGAGTAATGATAGGGGTTCTGTCCTGCTCTTTATTTGCTCTGGGAAAGTTTAGACTCCAGCCACTCCGGTCATACTTATTTATTGAGATAGTGTTAAAGGTTCCCTTTGGAGGCTTCTTGTAAACAAACAAAACTTGTGTTAATATTCAGTGTTAGTCACCAGAACGCATTGTGTGTATCCTTGAGGTCCAACAAATGTACTGAATGCTTAAGTCTGACAACAGTTGTCATTTCAGCTGAAAAAAATCAACTCGTACTCGACTAGAGATGAGAAGCCAATTTTTGAATGCCTCTGTGTGAAATCAAAGCACCATTGTTTCAAAAATGACTCTCCTCTTTGAGTGGTAAATGTGGTTGTAGTTGAAAACCACATACAAGCGAGAACATAAAGCTTTAGAGGGGAAGCTGCATTAACTTTGAGGAGCAGGGCTCAGCAAACAGTCTACCCCTTTGCCTGTCAGTATTCTTGGGGGAAACTGTTAAATAGGCCCAGTAATAGTGCTGTAGCTTCCAATTTACAGTACAGTTTCACACACATTTTTCTATGTTCTAAGTGTAGTTGTGTATGTTTTCTGGGGATGACCCGAGAGCCACTCAGCAGCACCTTCAGATACAGTGTAGTCTTTACCATTCAATTAAGAAGCAGCTGAATGTTAAACTGGACGTTATCCAAGGTCAAATCTCCAGTCAGGGAGTCCCCACGGCGTAAATTTTCATTCTTACCTAGTGATAAATTAAGCTATTCTCCTCTTGGCATACTGATTGATCAAACCATTCTATTGCAGACAATTTTTATGTGCTTTCTTATTTTCACCTACTCAACACTCTGTGTTGTTGTCATTAAGACACCTCAATTCTGCCAAGTAAAAAAAAAAAAAAAAAAAAAGGGTTGCTTTCTCCGCAGCTTGGCTTGACCCTGTGACTAACTGCAAAACCAATCTGCTGAGTCATAAAGCACATTGAGATCTTTCCACCCATTGTTACTGAGATCAATATGGTGAGACTAAAGTGAGCAATGCATGCTCCACACAGATGCCAGGGCCAAGAATCAAACTCTGATCTCCTTTTCTGCACCGTACCACAGGTGCTTAGTTCTTGTTTTTCATTCCCGGCTTACAGCCTAGTATTTCCTCTACACTAGATCAACAGCATCTCAAGACTATTTTTCATGGGGCAGGATTGCCTTTGACCTCCCACATGTCCTTCTAGTATAATAACCTTTTCGCTTGAAGGGAGGAATCGGGAACAAATTCACCCTATTTTCACTGAACCTTGCTGTTCTGACAATACAGAACATTGTTGTAGTGTATCAGGTAAAGAATGAACGTATTTATTACTGCAGTGAAATTATTGATCATTAATGTGCAGATTTTCTACATGCACAGATTATCTCACTGCACTGGCTCTGTGATCACTATTGTAACGTGTGCTCTTTCTACTGCATGCAGTGTTATTGTAAATGATAAGTTAAGAAATGAGTACATTGAGAACAACTTGCATTTAGATTGGCACAATTTGTTATTCTATTAACTGTGTTTTTCCTTTACCATTTCGTTCATTCCACTTTGCTCTTTATACTTCCTGCTTCAGCCACACTTTAATTGGGTTCAGGACAGTCCAGTGCACCAGGCTAAAAATAAAAAATAAGTCCAATCAACATAAAGGTAACTGAAGCAAGACTAAACGAACCTTCCCTGCAGTCAGCAGAGTAGCTGGCTAGCAGCTCAACATCAGAGATGCACATCCCACAACTTTTTAAAATTCAGTCCTTTATAGATTCAGGAGACTCTAAAGGCCCAGACAGACTGAAAGTGTCAGACATTACTGTCAACAAATGCACTTATTGTTCTCAAAGGATGGAAGCAAAGCAGAGACATTAAGAGCTGTGCTAAAACACTTTGGCACTGCTCCGAGCTTCAGTCCACAGTGAAAGTCCACTGACCCCCCGTTAATGTATAATATTCACAGTGAACTTGGAAAGTATTCAGAATCCTTTCATTTTTTCCTTATTTTGTTATGTTTTTTGTCAAAAAAACAAAAACAAAACATTTTTCATCATCAATCTACAATCAATACCCCATGATGCAAAGTAAAAACAAGCAATAAATTAAAGCAAATTTATTCTCCCATTTCCTTTTGATTAGGTGTAGAAATGTCACACTCGTGGTCACTACAAATGATAGAACATAGGTTAAGGTTTCACGACTGACAGTTCATATTGGGACAAAAACCAAGCCAAGAATTGGAAGGAACTTCCTGCAGAGCTAAGAGACAAGATTGTGCTGAGATCTGGGGAAAGTTACAAGGCAAAAAAAAAAAATGCTGCTTTTAAGGTTTCCAAAAGCACAGTGGTCTCCATCATCCTTAAATGGAAGAAGTTTGAAACAATCAGGATTCTTCCTGGACATTGCCACCTGACCAGACTGAGTGATCAAAATAGGCACAACACAGTGAATCTACATATGAATCTAACTATATCCTATGTATTTACAGGTTTGTGATATACAGTGAAGAATCTACAGAAATCAGCTGCCATATGTTTGGTAGTGTTTATGATTTTAAAGGGCATATAAATAAATATTATTAAAAGAGCAAAAATAATGACATGTACATCATTTAATGCTACAAATCCTTTGTGCAGAAGATGGAGAATTTACAATCATGTGACTTTACACCAGTCACGAGTTTCCTTCTCACAAAACAGTCTCAGAAACACAAAAACAAACTGAAAGAATGCTCACAACAAAGGCAATTTACTGAACACAAACGCGTGTTGACTTCATGTCTTCATCAGGTAATGTTCAGCTTGTGACCAAGATGGTTCACATAAAGTTCACTGATTCAACGCAGGTGTTCAGTCGATCACATCAGGGTAGGTTACATGTGAAATTGTGAACAATATTTACAACACGAAACCCAGAGTTACCAATTCCCGATTCACCACTGAATACAATGATGTAACGTCTTTTTGGGGAGCATTTATTTAGTGTGTGGACGTTCTTTGCTTTGGAGACTGTTTTTGCCTTAGGCCAACCACCTTTAAAGACACCTGGGTGATTGATTGCTTGCTATACGGTAAAATATTAAATGTCTGTTAGAGAATAGTAGATGAGGGAGTGATTGTGATTTTGGACACAGCTAGAGATGCAGAAATAAACGCCACCCGAATGAGCATTTGTCACCCCAGTATCATTTTGTAATCTGAGAGACCATGCACTTTTAGCATGTAGAGGAAAATAAGAACTGGTTGGAGTTAAAAAAAAAAAAAAAAAAAAACATTTTTTAAATACACGGGGAGCTGGAATATTTATTTTTCCATAAAAGCTCTCCCTGAGCGAGCTTATCACTTTTCACATTTGCTTTACAGTTAAGTCTTTGATGCAGTGAAGCCTGGGAAACTGGGTTTGAAATTGCATATCTTCAAACATTCAACCTTTGTGTTATAAATTAGGGTTCATAGGCAACCGGATACACAAACATGGCAAAAAACAATGAACAAAAACTCCACTGCATGTTTCCTCTCCATACGGTACCACAGTCCATTCTGACAAGCCAAGGAAAAAAAAAAGCATTCAAACCATGGAGCCAATGCTAGTGCCAGCATTATTATGTAATTACATGAATAAAGCAAAAATCACTAAAAATAATGTGCTACATCTCAATGACTCGCTGCTTCCCTCTCCTCGCTCAGCCCTTGGCACTTATGCTGTTCAAATCCATAAGTGTGACAGACATGTTTACAGGGTACAGGGTAATAGCAGATGTTCCTTGATGCTGTGTGTTAAATAAGGGTTTTATTTATCAAGACAATGATTAATCCTTGAGGCACAGTCAAGGTTTTACAGAAAATTATATTGAAGCGAGAAAAGAAAAATTAAAGTAGAAAATGGTCCCTCATGGAATAAAAGTCACTGTTTATACAGGTGATGTTTCATTTCCTGTATTATCATAGACTGCTTCCCTCTTTTTTTTTTATTGCTTTAATCATATCATACACATCTACATGTTTTTCCCTTTGTCTTCATTTGTATAAATTATGTACAATCAATTCAATCAGTGACTGCTAAAACAAGTCGAAAACGGCAGCTCACATGTTTTCCTGAGTGTGTATTTTAATTTGAAAATTGTGAAAGGAACTCATTTGTAATGTAATATGCTCCTAATAAAACATTTAAAATGGTGGTTTCTCTACAACACAGATGTATTATCTGCATCTCTGAGGTTGAATATCAACTCTGTGGCAAATGAGCCCCATTAATTTTCAAATGCTATCAATAACACTTGTGGTTAGAAATGTGTTAGAGATTTTTCAGTGAGCTTTGTGATTGGGAAGTGGGATGTGAATATGCTCTTCCTTCATCAGCAGAAGTGAAATATGTTAGCCTTTAGTTTGTCTTAATATTTTATGGTGAACAATACATTTACATGTTTGAGGATTGGAGCTGAATTGATTCATCGGGTGGTGTTCATCGGATGTTGCGTAAGCTTAACTTAATTTTCTGCAGTTTCACTAAGAGGTTTGCATTTCGGCACCAAACATCCCCAGGTTTCCTCCACTTCACTGTAGCAAGACCCGGTACACATGTTTTGCACTTGTGAAAGCACTGGGTGTGATATATGTACAAAGCAGTCTGCGCAACTGTTTTTGTCATCGTTTGTTTATTCAATTGTGCACTCGCTCGCATGCACGCACCAAACGCAATACAGGCCAGTAGCCAGAAGCCATTTCTTCATTGTTAAAGTTTGCATAAATCTGTATATCTTGAAAAAGAGAACAGACAGGCAAAACTAGATTAAAATTTATTTCCTATTCTTCCAGGCTGTTCTGTTTCATTCTGACCTTTTGTCACAAGTAGGTAGTTCATTTTTCATACTTTGCCTTAGAAAAAACAAACCAAACCAAAAAAATGTTGTGGCAGAATTAAATATGTGATGGGGCCCTGGCACCTATTGTTTACCCCCCTATTCTGAAAGCCACTGTATGCTGTTTCTACACAGCGTTGTTATTCAATTTGTAAAGCTGTGGCAATCATTAATTTGGCCAGTGGCAACTGTGATTAATTATCTCATTAGAAACTGAATTATTACGTGTGTTAAACATGCAAATGATCTCAACTAAAGGTTGTGAATGTTTTGATATTTGAACTTAATGACATTTTTGATTAATGAATCACTGCATAAATAATAATGCACTTGCTTACCTCAAAAATTTGAAAATAAGTTGTAAAATCTGCAATTAATGCTAAGTTTTGACTGATCCTCCCTCTGATTATACTAAATAAGCATTAAAAACCACACAAAGTTGAAGTATGTGGTCGAAATACCAACTTTTCATATGTGGATTTAAAAATCCCTCTCTGTCTCAGGCGAGTGATGTTATATCAAATATCACTAAGCTATCAAAAGCCAGTCTCTTGTATGAGATGTCTGGGAGATTCACAACAGATGATTAATAAACGGGAAATATAATGAAATGTCTGGATGTATTTGCCGTTAATATAATGGATATCTCTTTTGTATTCAACATCCCAGAACTGGTGCCCTCCTCTGTCTCCTCCCCAGGCGACAGACATTTTCTACTCATTCCACCGTAATGGTTCAAAAGGCATCGATGAAGGGAATAGGGGAGATTCTCAGCTGTGCCTTGGGATATGAATGGATTTAATATTTCTGTGACGATTCAGAACAAGTCTTGCACGCTATGTCAGATTCATACTTTATTCATTGATCTAACTCAATCTTGAAAGTGTCTTAAACATCATGAGATCAGTGGCCCGCGAACCTTCTACTGCGTATTGAGGTGCCTGCTGTTTCCGCATGTGAGCCATAAATTCATGAAGAATTTTACATTGAATTTATTTCAATGCCTCACGCCAATGAGCACTGCCAGTTTTGTTGGATAGAGCTTTACCAGAAGCAGCCAATGATGCCACAGCAGTGACTGTTTTCTCTCCTCTAGGCCGGTTCACAACTTCTTTGTGATTCTTTCTTCTGTGTCACTGATTTATGACCTAAAAGAAATCCAGCACAAGCCAGTTCATTAACGCTTTTGTATTTGGGCATCTATTTTCTTGGCAGTAACCATAAACATTATTAGCAGGGCACAAACATTTGTTGACAGACAGCAGTGTTATCGGCAAAAGTGATGATAACAGAGTGAGGAGATGGAGGTAATTAAAAGCAATGAGTTCACAACAAATCATATTTTCCTGAGCGAACATCCTAACCTGATGGGAAATCAGGTTCAAAAATAAAGAAACTTATCTCCTACACATTCAAATAGGCTCATTTACGGTATTGCATTTCAGATGTGGCTTATTTAACCAGTTCCATTTTCCCCCCCGCATAATAAGTGTGAAATTTATTTTAGATTATTATATTTCTGTGTTGAAAGCTATGTTGTGTTATATAGCAGGACTGGGACAAAAATGACATTTCTCCTAATATCACTAACCCGTGGCCTTAATAGCCAAATATATTAATGCA
This sequence comes from Rachycentron canadum, assembly GCA_038496675.1. Lineage (NCBI taxonomy): Eukaryota > Metazoa > Chordata > Actinopteri > Carangiformes > Rachycentridae > Rachycentron > Rachycentron canadum. The sequence continues at coordinate 7,595,303 of CM076651.1, forward strand.
TCTAGTAAAGAAAAAAGTTTGTAGAGAAACAACATAAAAAGGCAATCTGTGTGTTGATTCAGTGTTTGAAATAAAGGCAAGCATTGTGCTGCTGGCAAATAACAAGTATTGTATTTCACAGAAATATATATATATATATATATATATACTCAAGCTACACAAGATGTGATATGCAACAGCAGTTGTAGTGTGTATTATATTATTAGTATGTTTAGTACGTCCCAACACTGACTGGAAATCACTGAAGCAATGGTCCGGTGATCAGTCTTGCTTATTATAGCGTTATAAACAATTCTTGGCCATACAAGCAGCTTGGCTTTTTGAGTCTGTTGGCCCATGTGTCTCTCAGTCGGTATCTCAGTCAAACGCTTTGGTTTAGATTGAAATCTCTGCAGCAATTGGATGGATTGCTATGAAAGTCTCTGATCATCTGACTTTCCCTGTAGTGCCACCACGAGTTTCCTCTTTTTGTGGCTTTTGAGTGAAATTTCTCAACAACTATTTAATGGATTTTTTTTTTTTTTTTAAATACCTTGACCTTTCATCTAGTAGCTCAAAAACATTCCCATCATCCTCAGCTAAACTTTGTGTTCAGTGCTAGTCAACAGTCAATGTTAGTATTGTTTCATTGTGAGCATACAGCACACCAGCGTTGACATTTAGCTTGAAACGGGGGCCACTAACTGTAACTGGCTGCAGAGTTTTGTTCTTGTATGTAAATATACTTAAATCTAGACACATATATTTTAGTGTTATGTACATATTATGAATACAAATGTAGAAAGTGTGTAACACTTCTCACCCTGCAGCTCGCCTCTTTGAGGAAAAGCCCTTTGGGAGGACGTTGAGATAAGTCTTGTTTTAAATCTGAGTGGTTTAAAAGAAGTATATTCCCTCAGGCTACGTGACTCTTGAATGGTAAACCTCCTTTAGGGCACATTCAATTTAATGTTTAGTTGTCTTTGTAATTATTAATGGTTTGCATATTTTTGATATGTTTAAGTTATTTAACCTTTTAATTACATCTCTCCTGCACCTCAGCTGTACTGTTTTTAGCTTATCTATACATGGTGTTGTGTTAAAATGTCCTATGGCACAAACATCAGTATGTTTGTGTTGCATGACCTAATTTCAGCGGGTGTAGCAAAAATGTAAATGCCGTTTAAGTTGACATATTCAAAAGAAAAATAACTCCTATTATTAGTAAATGGGTTCATCTCTGTTTGTCTCTCTTCAAATTTGGCAAACGTGTTGAAGAGGATCCAATGAAGTGTAGTGTCTACTGTGAAATTTTTTTGGATGAGTGATTCTCAAGAAAGCCTCAAACATTGCTTGTCTACATGATACGTGATGTGAATAAAAAGGGAAGCAGCGCAACACCTGTACAACTTACAGTGTGTGCCCGCCAATGGACATTTCACCTCTTTCATTGTGTTACATTGTATTTGCTGTCCTTTTCACACACAAACCAAGTAATTTTGAGGACATGGATCCAAGGGCACAGTTTATAAATCCGAGGGCATGGACTATGAATTTGACAGTACAGCTTATCAACCGTGCACACAGATTTCTAAACCTAGAGTATAAATGGATCTTTTTTGCCCTCACCTGCCCGAGGGGCGCTCTGCATCTCGTACATTTGGCATTTTTTTTCCTGAAATGGGTAATTTTGCATACCAACACAGGGCAAGCAATTATCAGGCACACTTTGAACAGACACTGCACTAGTGTTTTAAAGACAATGTAGAAAATGAAAGTTTACGAAATACAACATGGCAGCACTGCAAGTTAACGGTACATGGGTTTCTTTCCACTGATACATCTGTTTATATGGAAAGATAGACGCCATAAATAATTTAGGATTCCACCTTGCGTGTAGAAAAGTGACAACATATATCCTATCTAGAATGGATGAAGACATCACAGTCTATGGTGACTAGGAATTCAGATAAGTATTCCCAGCAGGTGGCCCACAGGAAGACATTTCCAAAATTAGCCATCACCAGCTCCATTTATCCATTTATAGAGGATATGTCACATCCTTCATCTCCTTCCTTCTTTTCTTTTTGACTGCTTATCCTACGTCAAGAATCAAGTCAGGTGAGGCAACGTAAAGCATTAACACAGCTCTAACAGCTTTAGCATAACAAAATGAGATGTCCATTAAGTCACAAAATGAAGAAAACTGTATATTATTTGCCATCAACTTTTAAGCGACGCAACCTGGGTTTCATGTGGACACTCCTAATTAAAGGCTCATTTTAAACAAAAATAACACTCTGTAGCTAAATGCATAAAATAGCATTTAATATAAGTATTATTGGTATTTTTGTTCATTATGTACTGCCTTTTTATGCTTTGTCTTGCCTAATGAATTTCTAAATTCTTGTTGATAGATGCATGTACTGTGGACCCCCCAATGTGTCTTCCCTGTCATATAACAGAGTAACTCAGAGTCAATATGTTTGATTTTTGCCTTTGACTTTCACCATTGGAATAGGTGCTCAAAACAACTGGGTGGCTGAGTGGGTGTTAATCCATGTATGTGAGCAAATTATCTTGTATTTTCCTTTTTCTCATCTTTCATTCACACAGTGGGAAATTGTGCCATGCTAGGCTACACTATGTGGGTTAGGTAGACGTACTGTGGAGAGGTTGCCCACAAAGTCCATTTTCAAGTCAAGTGCTATTACAGCTATAAAATTTTCAATAGATGTAACCTAAAATAAACTTTTAGTCAGTCCACTTACATTTGTGACATCTCTGTCAGCTTCCTCCTCATTTCAGTACAGATACTTTATACTAATTTGCAAATTTTCAAAGTTAAGCTCTATCTTATCATTTCTCTCCCAGACAGGTATGCACTAACTATATAAATAATGAACTCCTGTGTGTGCTCAATACCTAGCTAATGGCAAGAAAGTATATATATTGGAGCAAATAACTGTTTGTCTAAGGCAGCATGTTCTATTCATTAGGCTTCCCAGCAAGCTTTGATCAGGCAGTTTTTAACGTCATTACTGAGTAAACTTGTAAAATGTGTCAGAGAGCCTTTTCCATGGAGGAATAAGAAATCTTAAGGGGATAGAAGAGCTCAATTCTCAGAGAGGACTAAAGACAAATAGAGGTCAGAGAGACCACTGGTACCCAGTTGTTTTGACCACAAAGACAAACTAAAAAGCCAAGCAAAATCGAATCCAGGGTGTAACATGAAGCCTTGTCCCAAGTGAACAAGGTAAACAAGTGTTGTTGTTGATGTGAAGAGCACAAATTGGCACTCTTTTTTTTTTTTTTTTAATCACCCAGCATGCAAAGCCAGCACAGCTCAAGCACCTCTTAAAATAAATCTAAACCCAAACAGAATACCTGAAAAAAAAACAGAATGTGGCTTTGACTTAATTATTTCCTTTTCCTGCCTAAATATCAAACTGTACTCATACATCACAGGATTTTACCTCTCTCTGTTTCAGACCACAACAGCCAGTACTGACAGATGAGCTCGGGCAGTGTACCATATTTTCTGTGTTGGTTTCATCAAAGATTAATGTAGACTACTGAGCCTGATGCTGCAACTTTTAAATCTGTAAGGGAACAAACAACATAGTTTTGATCTAATTTAGTTCCATAAATGTGATAACACGTACTCCAGGCAACTTCCTGCTTCTTTAAGCATTACATTAATTGTGTTTGTTTTGCACTGAAGTAACCTGAAACCTTTTGCAATTTGGGGGTTTATTCAAGGGAGGCTCTTCCGCTGCTTGTTGAATCAGTTAAGTGTGTACATTTCCAGACAGTATGGGTCACTTTATTATTTTTGAATGGGCCCCCATAGGAATTGTGCCCTTTTGTATTGTGAATGGAAAAGATGAAGGGAATTTCTACCAAGAATGAGTCAAAGACAAATAGTCCTGGTACCTATAAAGCCTTCTTAACAAATGAGTACTGGTGTTTACTGTATGTCTTTTTCGTGATCCTTATCTTAAATGTTCAGGAAGCAGCCCAGATTCTATTTCACAAAAACACTTTTTTTTAATCTTAAGTTTTTTAAGGAAATGGTTTCATTAGTGTAGTGATATCACTTCTTCTACTGTTATTCAAATTCATGTGAACTTCTATCATTGTAAATGTCAACTCGACCTGCAAGTTGGTATTAAAAGGGTCCAAGCCCCCTGAGCCACTTGCACACGGTGGCCAGTTGAGGCAACACAAGTCAGACCTGCAGGTCAATGGGCGCCATTTAAGTCTCAGGTTGATTTGCAGAGACTTTTCACGTGGGTTGTTTCATTTCACCAAGTTTCTTTGGTGCCAAAATTGACCAAATTTTGTACAAAACCTCAGTGTGACACAGCACTGACCACAGTTTTGTGTTAATTGGAGAAACCTATGTAAAAAAATAACATCAAGTACAATTCTTTCCTTTGCATTTTTTTTTAACTCATGGAAACTCTTAAGACATCGTCATTGTGAGAGATTCATGCCAACATCCAAACATTAGCACATTATGGTTCTCTGTACCTTAACAAAGCTAAAAGACAAAAGCCAGTGGTGCAGTTTGTGCTTTTACCTATGCTGAAAAGAATCAGGCACACACTGACTCCAAACAATCAGTCTCAGTGAGTCACAAAAAGTATTTAATTGCGAGAAAGAATATTAGAAATATACAATACTTCCACATTGTACAAACAAAAACCCCTTTCTCTGGTTTTAGGTTCCTATTCATGTGCAGACAATGATGAATAAATCAACAATGAATGTGATCTAACACACTCTCACCAGTTTCCAACAAAGAACCATTGACCAATCACTAGTGTTAAAAACCAATAGAGTCAATAGGTTTTCCCCAATTTTTTTTTTTTAATATATATTTTATATCCATACAATGTATCCTAAAGCAACAAAACATTCTCCTTTCTCAGAGAGATTCATTCTGTGCATTGACAAATTCAGTATACAAAATCAACAGGATTACATACGACTATCAGGCATCACTGCTGTCTTACTGTGAAATACTTTTTTGTGTTCCTCATATCCCCTTCTGTAAGATGCAAATCCCAACAAATGATGTATCTTTCTCCAGATGAACTATTCACACCTCCAGGGCCTTCCAATTCGGGGAAAACACACTAGCTCAGCAAAAAGCTTCTGAGATATGGCTGTAAATAAGAAAGTGATGCAGAAACAGGGAGGAGGGATGAGTGCTGATGGGCAAGCACAACCTCCTCCTTACAAGACAGTTCATTAAACACCTTTCACAGCCGCCATGGCAGTATGCCTGGGATGAAAAGTACGATATAAGCTCATGCAGGTCAAGGGGTCAACCTGCTATAGTCCCCTGATAAATGCTGAGACAGGAGCGAGGAGTGAACAGGCGCACACAAAGCATGAGGTTATCAAGGTATAGAAATCACTTTATCTCCACTGGAAAACATCTGGTCGTCCACCTTGTTCTGTCTATCATATCTTATCACTGTACACTTGAATTGGAAGATGGTACTGAATATGAATTTGAAGCGTTTCAACATTGTGGAGGATTGGGTAACATTACGTAGATGCTGTGAAAGCATGGAAGTGGGATGAGCCCTGAAAATAAGTTGGCTTTGTCCTATTTTCAAGAGCAGTCAGATCTAACACGTTATCACTGTGGACATTGTTGTGGGATCATTAAATTTTGTCTGATACTAAAACAAAATATAAGGGGGTCATCTGTCTTTTAGGCTTCTTCACAGCATTTGTCATGACATAGTAATTAAATGACCTCTTTCTAATGAGAATTCACACAGCTATAATTTCTAGTGTAACGGATGTAGCCGTATAGATAAGCAGCCTGCAAGTTTTGATGGACTTTTTGTGGGGCATACCACTGACAGAGAGGCAAATTAATGACCTCCCCGGAGAGTTGGACTGGTGTAAGGGGAGGCTTATAAATAGAGCAATGGTATGATGGAAAGTCTGTGATATCTGTGTGTGGCTCCCACTGATACTAGACAACCCACCAAGACTAGAACAAAAAAGTATTTTTTGGCTGAAGCAGGTGTATATTGTTTCTTCAGATTTAGCTACAACTCAATCTGCAATATCCAGAAAAGGCCTATTTTAACCTGCTCAAAGGACCCCAAGATGAAGAGTGTCAGAGTTGTGTTGATGCATTTACGAAGCAAAATTTAATACAATACATTGGACTGGTATATTCTTGTATAGAGTTAAACTTCAGTAAGCTTTCACTCACAAATTTGCACCGTTGACCAATGACCAATACCGATGACCTGAAAGCTATCAAAGGTTACTAGCTGTGTTGTACAATTACTTTTTATTTGGCTTCTTCTGCAGGCGTAACTTCTCCAAAATAAGACTTGTTTGCTCAAAGTTATGAGGCAGGAGTCGGTGGTGCAACCACTGTGTCTTTTGAATAAACGATGTGAACTTATTGTCGTGTTAGTGGCTGAGCTAATGAACTTACTAAGTGAGTGTTAGCAAGCAGCCATCAAACCCATTACTAGAGTCTGACTGCCTATTGATAAATTGCCAGTCTTATTCTATCGACCGATTTTAATACATTTTTAATAATCGCAGATTGACCAGAGAGCACTACAGCTCCACTGTTGGTGAGACACTAATCCCTGTGAACACAACTCAGCTGGCTACTGTGTAGCAGAACATTTATGGCTCTGTATATACCTCGATACCTCATCAGTATAGTATAAGCAGTTGCTATAAAATGCATGCTTGCAGGTTATGTGTGGCTAATTTAGCCTAAGTTAGCCATGAAGCTAACTAATGACATGGTTTGTCAGGGTTAATGGCTGGAACTAATCAGCCATTAATGTGCAGTGTTAGAATCACTCTGTTTAAATTACCTAATGGTAAATATATCAATAGATTTAAATTTGGTCCATTGGAAAAACATACCAGATTACCAAAGATATCATATTGGTATTTTTCCCCGAGTTGAACAAGAGATGTCTTTTCAGAGTAAACAGTCACATTTCCAGACAGCGGGCTACAACTGATAATAGACAGCTTATTAGACCAGTGGAAAAATACTAAAACTACGTAAAGTGCATCCACATTGAGAACATTTTTTACAAAAGACTAGTAGCCAATTTATGATCAGATTTTTTTTTTTAAACTCTCCAATACTGAAATTGGCATCCACCTTAAAAGTCCTGTTTTTACTCTTTTATAAAATTGACACTTGAATGACATCATGAACAATCTTGATAATGAAGGGAAGAGTAAATGCTTCAGTACAGAGACACATAAACTCAGAGAACTATTGTGACTGACTAGCATGTAAGGGTTAGCTCACCAGCTACAGTACTTTACCTAGTTGCTTTGCGAGTAATCACTGCATAACATGGATGAATTTTACTATCTTTGATGTAACCAAATCTGCAGGCCAGTTGGTGGTTGAGATTCATCTGATCTGTTGTCAGTGGACTGCAGATTGTATTGGAGATAGTGTAGACTCACAAATCAGTAAAATGCACATTCCTTTTGGATGGCCTGTTGTAGCATAATTTCATGACTACTTCAGTTCCCAAACAACACCACCCCCCATCAACATGGGACCTGAATCCAAAAAGTCTAAGAGTCCAAGCCTAAGCAGTTTTAGCCTAGTCTAAGGCCCTACTCTTGTGACGAATCAATATACTTGAGGGTGGAGGACAGAGACCAGGGGACTGGCAGTTAATAGGAAAGTGAAATGAGAGTCTCCTTAAGTACCTCTGCACCCTCTGTGTACAACAGGACTAAAGTGGTCCCTAAAGAAAGGTTATCACATCAACTTTTCTATACCGTCTTTGATGGGTTACAGCTCAAGAGCTTTCACTGATATCCTCTAGCCATTATTAACATGTGAATGTCAATCTGTGTCAGTCACTCAAGGTGCTGCATTCATTGGGATTTTCTTGGTGAATTCATGACTTTGCCCCACACACAGATTGAAGAAGTGTTGCACTGGAGATACCACTCTGTCCTGATTTGAACTAAAATGGCACAATGGAAATTAGAGTCAAGTTAGAGCAAGAGCAAGCAAGAGAAGATAATTGAAATAAGATAGGTGTTGTTTATTTCATTTCCAGGTGTCAGGAAGCAAACTAGCACGGCCTTTTTTGTATATTTTCTTTATCATTGAGTGGCTATATTTCTCTGTAATGTCCCATTGGTTCCCACCAAAGAATTACAATTTGTGTCCAACATGCAGACACAAGCCAGGTAACACTGAGCTCCACAAGATGTCACAGGGTTTTGTCCCTGTCCCAGCAGTTAGTGGAGCTTGATTCCCTGCTCACTTTTATCTTCTGCAGCATAGGTGGGATTGTCTACAACTCAAATTCTGTGCTTTGTGAGGAAAGTGTAGAATCTGTACCTACACTTGAATACCTGGAGAATAATAAAAGAAAAAAAAAAAACCCTAATTAAATCCTTGTTCACTTTGATTAAACTGTGTTCTGGCAGATATTTACTTGCCTAATATTGGAATGGATCAAGGGTGGCATGAAGCACTTGCAAGTCATTAAACATGACCTTTTCTACACTCCCAAAATCAATCACCTCAAAGTCATGGCCCAGTCTTATCAATACTTTAAGCAAATGAAAAGTGTCATCCAAACGGAGGCCTTTGTTGAATAGCTGTGATCCTTACAAAACATCAAAGAGTCATTTAATTAATGCCTTTCATTGCTCTGTGGTTGTGTGGTATAGAAACAATAGAGGACACGTCCATACGTTATCAGTAAGAGTTCAGGAAATAATGCACCATCTTCTAATGTAGACGTGGGCAGCCTAAGACAGCGCACACAAGAGGGATTATAAAACCCAATAGACTACAGCTTGTTGTTTAGTTTAATGATATTGGTTAAGGACTGACGCTTATAATCACTGCAATGAAATATGAGGCTGGTGTTAGACTCAGTCTGTTATCTATAATTTTAAAAGCAGGGTTAACATCAGTGCTTTTCATGAAAGCTAAGGCAATCATATTTGGATTACTGATGGAAATGTGTCAAAAGCAGACGTAAACAGAAAATCTGCAACAGAAATCAGAACCGATAATCCTGCCCGTCTTTTATGACTAGTTGATCCTTAATAGAAGAGACCTTTGTGTGAACCTCTCAACGTTTTCCTCTCCTATTCATTCCACACAACTACACTTCAACTAGTAATATGCCTTGATATGGTAATTGACCCTTGGTAAACATTATTTATCCTGCAGCTGCATTGGGAAATTGCAATTTGAGCAAATCCTTCTCTTAAAATCTGTTTTCATCGTACAGCTTTGCTGGGGGAGAAACATAACTGAGTTCAAACCACAGTTTAAGGGCCTGCTGCATCTGTAGCATCTGAGAACAATGAAGACAGTTTTCTGTCTTTCTTACTGTCACTCTGCTGGAAACAACAACCTCTTGATGCACAGTTGCCTCTTACCTAGAATGTCTGTCTGTCTAGACTGATATCAGGGTGCCTTACACTTTGTCTCTGTGCTGGAAAAGAAAACTTTGCCACATGGCTGGTAAACACGCTTTGGGTGGCAGCTTCTGAAGCGTCTGAAGACTGTTACGTCACATGGTTGAGTAAAGAGTAAATATCATGGAGTTACTGAAATAAAAATGCATTTTTGTCTTTTCAGAAGTCTGGTTTTGTGATTACACAACTAATTTTCATGTTACCGGGCCACAGACTAATGTCTGATTCATTCTTTTTTGATTGCTTTCTGTGGTGGCTGTTGACTTCTGGCCAAGTAGTTAGACTTTAAAGGAAGTTAATGGTCACATATTGCAGCAGCCAATGTCCTGAAACTAAGTGTATTCCTTTAGTAAAGCATTGAACCTCTAGCTCGTTGTTTAAGTTATTCAGGAAAAGCTCCGTTAAGCTTTGTACCTGTAGATGGTTGAATCACCTATTCATAGTGCATTCACAAACAGAGCATCTACGTCGGTATCTCTTTTTAGTCATTTATCTTACGTCTGTTTGATGGAACACATCACTTCCATTTCCACAGAGCTCAGTCTTCCAGAGTCTATTTGTTTCCCCACTTAAATTCAGCACTCTATCTGAAACCTCAGGAAAGCAAGTATTGTGACCAAACGATAGACGAGAACAGCTTTCTTCCCGTTATCCTCAAAAATATTTTTTTCCATGGTTATTCTCCTAAACTTGAGCAAGGCCTCAAAAATTCATGAAGTGGTCTGTTGTTTTTCTTTAATGGTAAAAAAAACCAAAAAAAAAAAAACAAAAACCTTTTTTGCATCACATATACTCCTGCCCTTGAAGGCACTTTCTGATTGATTGAGACTTGTCTCCAGATGATTTTTACAGCCAGTGACATTTCTTTTGCGTTTACTGGGAACCCTGGGTTACAGGGGTTGAGATATAAGGTTTGCTGTCCAACCATGAGGATACCAGAACAACACCATTGTTCTGGGAGAACAATCGCCAAGCAACGCCCCATTTTCTTCATGTTCCACCTCCAGCTACACAGAATGCTGAAAACAGCTTCAGCCCTTGTGGTATCTTACAAATGGAGGGGCCATTAATCAATACACTCCCATGGTTCTGCTTTCCCTAGAGACATAATGCATGCTTGGTGCTGAGGTGCTCAAAGCATTGCACATATAGTAGAAATTGACAGCAGCAGCATGTCTGAGCTCTGTCAGGATGCAGATGATGTCGTCCTTGGCTGTATTGTTGTCAGCCACTGAAAAACCATATTTTCAGTGCATCCTCTGCAACACTGAACATAAGAGACACACGACAGAAGACTATTGTTAATTCCAGTTCAATTTTAAATAATAAGTATCTGTGAAACTGGATCTGCAAGGCCTTTCATTTATGTGGGCTTCACTTAGTTTGATAAAACCGAATTATTTAATCAAACAGAGGCAATAAATTGACTTTTGCAGTATAACCTCACAGTGACCTTAACCACCCTGACAGTTCTCTATGTTTATGAAGTGATGAAGGGGGAGCGAGCAACAGAGGTATACAGAGTTAGCGAGAGAGAGAGCACTGTAATTCTACAGCCAGAGAGATCCCACTATAGCTACAAAGAGCGATGACATGTTTGATTACATTTATGTTTGATTGAGTTTAGTGCTCCCTTAAGCTAGCTTGGAGAAAATGAGATTTCCCCTCCCAAAATATTACCCTGCATCTTTCTTCCAGGCTATCCATCAAGGTCCTATACGCTTTAGCACTTTGCCAATTTTACAGATCCCATCAGGCACTCTCAGCCTTACCTTCTCTCCCACACATTGCACTCATCTGTCCAAAATGCGCTGCCAAGACCTAATAATGATTACATTCCTTGAAAGTCAATGGGACCCTTCAAGCAAGCTCATGCTGTGATACCAACTCTCTGCATGTTCTTGTACGCTGCAGAACAAACACAGCTCTTTAATTATTTACATTGCAACATAAATTTTCGCCGTAACGAGAGGCTGTATGCACTTACAGCTCAGCAGAAATGCATGCTGCTGGGTTGCAGCAATACATTACAGTCTACGTTATGTAGCAGCAATGTGTCACAGCTTGAATATGGCACCCTGCTCCCAACAAATGGAAAGAAATACCACATGCCACTCACACTGGCTGTTATCTGTCATTAAAATGAAGTAGAAACTGCCCAAGACAGAATGCAACTGTTATCTTTTAGTACATGGGGTATAGATACACATATATACATAAACTTTCAGTTTTGTTTGTACTTGTACATTTTATTTGTAGTACTGTGAAGAGAAGGGAGCAAAGCAAAGAAAAATGACAAACATATATTACCTTTGATTGCATCAGGCCGTATACAGTATGTGCTCTCAATCTGTCACCCTTATTGTAGACATCCATCTGTCTCTCATCAAATGGCTGCAGATTGGAGGACACTTGTATAAAACTGCGCTATGTGGGGGAAAAAATTATTCTCTTTGTCATTTATTATGGCCTGTTTGCATGTGTTCATTGATTCTTCATTTTATTATATTTCATTGTGTTTCATCATGGTGTTGAACTGTTCTCATCTTGTGTCAACCCCCACAAGGACCCATAAGTGGATATCAGCAATCCCTTGTGTACCTGGTTTGTACAGAGAAATCATGAATAATCAATGACAAGACAATCAGCAGTATACAGTGGCGATTGTCTTGTCAATGGCTATTTGTTTTTGGCTTGATCTCACTTTGGCAACATTGTCCCCCTCTTAGCACAAGAGGATCTATTGTGTTGTTGTTCCAGCATGAAACACTGTGTATTCACCACCATAATGGCCATTTGATTGATAATTCATGTCAAGTGTGTTGTTATGCTACCACGCTGTATGTTTCAGTGACAATCTATTTTCATCTATTTATTCTCTCAGTTAACCATATCCACTTTAATGGTTACAATTGCTGATTCCTTTTGAGATCTAATAAGTTAATAATTGAACATGAAAATATCCAAACTTTGTCTTTGACATGGTCACTATGACTTAATTTGACTAAAAATATATGTGCGTAATCCACAATATATATACATATAATATATAAACACCTCGGGCGAATTTTTTAAAATTCAGAAGTGTTCGCTTGGACTCAAAGATGGAATTATTAAAATTTGGAGTGGTCAAAGGTCAAGATCACTCACAAAACACATTTTTGGCCATTACTCAATTCATATGCTAGAAAGACACAATTTAACAAGAAAGTATTAAAAGAATAAAATATTTGATTTTATATCTAAATGGTCAAAGGTCAACTTCACTGTGACATCACAATGTTGCAAAAATGCAAAAACACTTGCCAGCTGATTTCCTTTAACTCGACGGGCAGAGGCATTAAACAGTGAGCCAGTAATTCTAGTTTTAAAATAGACTCACTCACTTAGCAAATGCATGGTGTATGTTTTTGTGCACATGCATTATTTTCGTGCGTTGGCCTGAAGGACATTATGAAGCCTGCACAACCACCTAAAATCAAGGTGAAGTAAAAAGGAAAAACACATAAGGGAATGACACATAGTCTGTTGGGCTGATATCTGTGGACGAGTGTGTACCCTCAGATGTGTTGCCAGGCCTTACTTGACTGTGTTCTCGCATGCCTGATGGGTCTCTCTCTACCCATAAAGCTGGATGCTGTTGGTTACCTTGACATGAAGGACGTACATAAAAAGCACATTAGTCTGGGTTATGGGTATCTGTTCTGTGTGCTACTGCAGGCAGTGTAGAAGTCATTTTGACATGTAGCCTCCCAAGATTTTCTTCATGAAGATCAAAAAGAAGAAAAATATTTTGTCTTGCTCAATATCAGATGAAATCCTGGAATGATGACTATAATTGCAACAATTATGACTAGATTAAATTGTACCTATGCCCATTTCCAAATATACATTTTCGTAATAGACACCACATATTGTGTGAATGCTGAGGGCTATTGCTCATTGACCTGTCTTTGCACCACTCTTGACTGGTGAGTTACTTCTTCTCGTGTTAAGTGCAGCTTCCCTACCTCCCTACAGCAACACAGTTTGGATCGTTTGATCATGTCTCAGCTGAGGCTTCTTGGCTCTGCTAGAAATGCTCACAGATTGCCATCATATACAAACTCCCTCTGGACTACTTGGGCAGGGGATTTGATTAGCTTATCATCTGTGTAGAAACTTCCATGCAAGTTGATTATGCCACAATGCACAACAGGCTTGAGCAAGTCTAGATGTCATTGTTACCTGACATTATCACCTGAGGAACAACCAAGAACTGATGCGGTGCACATGCTGCAGCATGTTTCTAATACCATCAAATGCTCACATTGATGTCAGGACTTTTAATGAACTTGCCTGCATCCAGAAATAACACAGACGTCAGTTCTAGACAACCTGTATGTGATCGGGGAGAAAAAAAAGCCCACAAAAATATTGTTTTTATAAAAATCTGCTTTAACAATATAACTCTTCCGATTAATCTTATTCCATTCTTGTTCTGTTATTTTACACTTCTACGCAGGCAAAATGGCACACACAAGTCAGGCCGGGTAAACAAATGACTCTAAATTATGCAATCTATCAATTCAAGAGGGACCTGCAAATACCAAGCTGTCAGCGCCAAATGAAAGCCATTAGTTTGCAGCGATCAGAATACCTTTGAATACCTCCGACATAGACGACCTGCTGGAGTGCTGTCAGCAGCTATTCTATTAATAACAGCTATGACGGCACCTGCCACAAAGAGATAGTGATCAAGGTCGTGAAGCTTACAGGTGTTCGCAGTAATCTCTTATTCAATGTGTCTCTCAATTCCAGGCTACATATTAATGATCATTTTATTTCTGTGAACGGAGCAAAAATATGTGTAATCAAAAATGTCTATATGTATGTTGATTTGGAAGGTGGGGCGAAAAAGGACATCTATGGCCAGTGGTGAGGTAGTCCCACCTTCAAAGAGCTGTTTGAGGGTTAAGACTTGGTTTTCTACTTTAAAAGTAGGTTTAGGTTATAGTTAGCGTACAGGATGGGGTCAGACATTTAGTTGTAATGGTTTAGGTAAGGGACAGGGGAATGCAATATGTCAGTGAAGGTATTTGCAAAGACTGTGTGTCTGTGTGTGTCTCAAGTCTCCAACTTTTAAGTTGCCAGTAGATTTCCAAGGTCACAGTCAGACCAAGTACTAAGACAGTGTTGTCTCAAGATATGTATTGAGGATACTTACGTCCTTATTACTGGATATTGTTGAAGTGGGACACAGGCTTGAGTCATATTCTGGGTGTAAATATACATAAATGCTGTCTACAGATGCCGCAGTTTGGAAAATTTCCCACAAAGAAACTTATGACACCACCAGTTGTTTCCCATCACACCAGCCAAACAATGCGTTGGCTCAACATCTATAGATAAAGTGTTACCTCCAGGTGCTGCCGCCTTCATCAGACAAAACAATTTGCAGATTTTGTCATTAATATTAGTTCATTTAAGACATTTATTAACAGTTGATTTATTGCTTATAAATTATAAGACTTATAAAACTTAAAATGAGTCCAGCAATACATGTAGCCTGAGATGAGAAATGGCGCATATGATGGACTAAAATACCTATACCACTTAACATATTAAGTGTTTTCTGTTTTTCAGAGTCCTAGCACAGCCTCCTTCACTGGTGAGTGTGATCTGAACATAGTGAGCACGCTTCCCACTAAAATGTCTCGCATCACCTTACTAAAGATTCACGTATAGGAAAATATTTGACTTTATTTTACCTCTTGTAATTAAAAGAGTGAATATCCACATTTTAGAGGATGAAGCAGAAGAATGAAGCATGCTTCTTTTTTTTTTTTTTAACTGAGTGAGCATTAATTAAAAACTCTGTATGTGAAACCCACATTTGAATCCCTCAGAGCATCACATCCAGCACAGAACACAAAAATAACAATCTACCATCACCCAGAAATCGTCCTAACTGTATGTCTCGAATGTCTCCAGGGCTTTGCTGTTCAGTATCCAGTTCACCATTTTTGAGCTCCCCATCTAACTGAGCTCCTATTTTCTTTCCACATTGTTTGATTTAATTATGTTATCTATATTTGTCTTTGTCTGAATTTTTGTGTGCGCACTGCAAAAGATAGACTCTTTGTTAAAATAGGGCACCTCACTCATTAGACACTGCCAGTAAAAAATAAAATAAAACTGAAAGAGGGTTTTGCACTTCATTATTATTCTTACCAACAAGAAAGTACTCTTCTTTTTTTCCTAAATGATTAAGCAGGTCCTCTATGGCTCAGCGTATTTAACTGTGCCACTTTCAGCTGGTTGTTTTGAAGCCATTAGTGGAGGAGGAGAAAAAGAGGAGCCAACATTTAAACAAAAATGCTGCGCACTTAGCAGCAGCATCATGTTGTCTCTTTCACCATGGATTTCTATCAAATTTCGTTGCAGTCCCTCATACCTTGATTTAAAAAAACTCACACACAAATAACACTATCTGTAATTTTAATACACAAGATTCCAATTTAATATGTGGTTTTTATTTATTTAATGAGCAAACTGCAAAGAACCAACTGTTGGCATGAGCAAAGTAAGCAGAGAGCCCCTTGTGAGTGATTCTGACACCTGAAAATTTACATGAAAAGAGAGAAAAACAGGGAAATGGAATTTTAATTAGATGTTAATATTTGGGGATTTAGATGTGAGAATGTTAAATTGTGTTTCAATGACATAAAGGGAGGGAATGTGTTTTGTTTTTTTTTTTCTACTGTGGGATAATGCTGGCTGCCCTCTGAATATTTCTGCCTTTTGCATGGAGCAGCAGCACAGAGCGATATTTGTGCAGCCCTGGTCTTACAGTTGTTATGTGTGCGAATGATCATTTACACAGCAGATACAGGGCCAGAGGGACTGGCTGTGGGATTATTGAATTTTCTTTAAAGAATAATATGAATTTCAGTTAAAAGCAAGAATTCAGGGTAGTGTCACAAACTGCACGTAAGAAAGTTTAATGTCTTTTGAATAATTAGGATAATTAGGTTTGATTTTCTGTGTTGAAATAATCAGGATTTAACCTGTTAAACCCTTCACTGACTAACATTAAATAGCATAGTGATGTTGTTTACCTTGTATTTATAGAACTTTTAAGTATTTTTGATCTATTGTGGTCATCTGGGTAAATATTTTGTTATGTAAAATCCATTGTGATTAGACTGAAGGTGTTTCAAACAATGCGTATTGATGGTGATTTTGGACTAAAGAGATCTAAAGTGATACCAGTACTTCAGGCTTCTGTTGCAGCCATAGACAAATGAGAAACAAAGTCAGAATGACACATGTAACAATGTGAGACTAAATTAGTCCCACTCAGCAGTTTGTTGTGTGATTTACTACATATGACTTGATAAAAATGTTTGACATGTTCGCCACGTCACTTGTTGGCCATCACCATCTTGTTTTTTTTTTTTAAACCATAGAAGAAACCATATTTGGAGGAGAGGGTGGAGCTGAGGAGGAGTGAGGGGTGGCTCTGCCCTGCTCTGTTGTATATCCTGATTATCATTCAGGTTGCTGTTTCTGGTACAGTCTGTCAATCACAGGTTGGCTACACCCTCATTCATATGTTGCTTTGTGGTCTATTTTCCACTAAATGGATATATAATTAGAAAAAAAGAACATCTTGTTGTATTGAAGAAAAGTGAGACAATAAACTCATTAGGAAAACAATAAATCAAGAGAGAAATTTTCCCATAGACTTCTATACAAACTTCGCAACCAGTGGAGTCGCTGCCTCATGGTCAGAATGTAGTTTTAGGGCACTTTAAAGTTTATAGTCATGTTTTATTTTTATTATTGTTATTATTTGGGGGGCATTTTTATGCCTCTATTTGACAATTGATAGTCGACAACAGGACAAGACAATCCTCCCTGGCAGAGCATGCACCGCAGACGTTGCTGTTCACGGCATGCACTTTAACCTCCAGGCCATCAGGGCGCCCCATGCTGGTTGATTTTAGTGGGAGGAGGTGTTTTTTTTTTTTTTTTTTTTTTTTTTTTAATGCGAACAGATTAATTGCTGTTTGACTTCAGCCTCAACTAATAGGTGCTGTATTAGATGCTCACTTATATTAGAATATGGAGATGGCACTAAGTTACAGAGGTGGGACAGCCATTACCCCAGAAATGTGCCCACAAACAACCAGATATTTGCTAAAAAAAAGGCAAGAATAAAATGAAGCCCAAAGCATTTAAAGCTCATTGTGTTGGAGAAGAGCTGGGCAATATGTTTAATATGATGGACATCATAAACAGGCACATGCAGCTCTGGCTAATTGGCATTGTGATGTATAGCAGATTTTATGAGGTTTTTGGATGGCAATAGAATGAAATATCTGGAAGAGCATGACATTTAGTTACTGAGCAGCACAATTTAAAACCAACTAAATATGAACAGCTGTCTTCAGTTTTCTGTTAAAATTAATGTTGATATTAGACGTCACCTGACATCACAACTACATTCAACTAAATGTCAGTGTCCATTGGTTGCCAGCTGTGTCCCTGCAGGGGAGGACTCTCACTGGTCTGCATTTTACTGTGTGTGCTCTCAACATATGGCTGCAATAAAGGCAGCAGAACAATTGGTTTGTTTTTGTTTTCGTTTGTACTGCGGGGTGATCCTGGATGTCCTCTAAAGATTTCTGCCTTTGCTCAGCGCAGCAGGGAGCCACAAGGCACACAGGGAGACATCCCTGCAGCCAGGCCTTGCAGTTACTCCATGTGGGACCGATGCGTCACACAGGAGCAACTGGGGCTTGAAAGACTGGCTGCTGGATCAAAGCAACACTGTCAAACTGGGCTCCAGGAAATCCGTCCCTTCAGCCACATATCCCTAGCATAACTGAGCTAATGGGACTTTCTAGGCAGGATCATATGAGTTTGAAAACCTCAAAATGATGGGAGTAGCAGGGCCACTGCACTGCCGTCTGAAAGGTTTAGATCTCAGCTCCACCAGAGATTTAAATTCCAGCAACGGCAGCATGCTGAGTCAAAGAATTGCCTGAGTAGCAGTTGCTGTTATCTGAACTTTGGTAATACCCCTGTGACTGTGACTTAAAATGTATTTTATAATTTTTTTTTTGGCTAACATTTATTCATCATATCAGTATCATAAGGTCTGTCACAGCAAGTTTTTAGATAAGAATATCCCTGGGGCAGACAAAATGCAGACAAAATGAACTTGCCCTCAACAGATCCTGTTGAGGGCAAGTACTGCAGATACAGAAAACGATACACACAACATACAGTATTGTCCAATGCGGCGTGAACTTCAGCACAATTCTCCTCTCCCTCTGTGTTTATTGGGCACTCCTCTCTGCAGACTCAACAACTTTACACAAATACCTCATATCAAGTAGAAAGGGACAGGGGATAACAATTTCTCTGAATGATTAAAAAAAAAAAAAAAAAAAAAAGGCCAAGACACTTTAATTATTTGGGTATCAGAAACAACCATTTTCTGCAGAGATTGGTAAAGGGTTAGGTTTTGGATTTTAGTCCACGTGTTTAGAGTTTACTAAGAATAGCATGATGAGTCAAACACCAGTCCAGTTAGCTGTCACTCGGTGGACCAAAACTGCCTCATTATCTGGAGAGGTCAGGGGAGAATGGCAAGACCTTTGTTATCAGGAAAGCTAATAAGTATTCAAGTAAGAGCTCAGTACAGTGCTGTAAGTGCACAAGAAAGGATTTTAGGTCAAAAACACACAGACACAGTAATGTTTGCAACTTCACAATTCACACTGAACTGAGAATGAAATTTAAAAAAATAATAATAATAAAATTAAAAGAAAAAGAAGTGGTTGTTGATACTGTACTGAGGGAGTGGGCAGGACTGGTTAACGTCCTCTTGAGTACAAGCTGTGCTCAGTGCTCCACAGCCTTCTTTTGGCATGGATTGCATGCAGCCGCACACTTTACTGACATTGCATACAATCTGTCACACACAGCGGCAATAACAACACAACACAAGATAAGGTGGAACAAAAGTCCCGCGAGCAACAGTGCCCCCAGATTTGAGAACCACTGGTTTATTTACTGATGTTGGCTGCTGTGATATCTGCTGCTGTGGCAGTCTGACATTCTTGCTGGAGAACATGGCCTATGAACATGAACATATTTGGAATAAAAATGAATATATTTGGTTATTTTTCAAGTTGCTTTTTAACTGCCTGTAGATCAGTTTTCACACCTTTACCCCTTAGGGAAACACAATTTCCACATTTCATGATCCAAAACTGATTTGGCAATTATTGTGCTGGCTAATGAGACTATTTATCCTTTATCCTTTCAGGCAGATAAACCACCAACCTGCAGTGTTTAATTCAACAAGTCTATTTTTCTATGGACTTGAGAGGCGTTTGGCTTCTCTGGCTATAATGCATCTTCACCGGTCCTAATAAATGGAGAAATCTGTCTGGCTGTTTTTTCATTTTCCTTGACAGCTGCTCATCCGATCAACTTCAAACTTGGCAGCTGTATTGCTCAGGGCCTGAGGCATTAGTGTTCCAGGCAGAATAACAGGGACCACCCTAAACAAATTCAGTCTGCGCTCACATCCTGACCTTAGCCTCAGGTGGCATGCTTAACCCCAGACCTTGTCAAACATCCCTGTTGATCTGTTGTTTTTCTTTTACTGTGTCACTGCTGATTTCTGATATGTCACTGCTGTTCTACTGGCTTATGACGGTCACAAACAGTATGTCACTGACATGTTACTGTCATATACCACTTGTGTATACAGATGATGGTTGACTGTCAACCACCAGAAACTGTACCAGTGGTGCCACATTTGTTTTAGTGTTCTGGGGTTTTACATCGATTCACAGCGGTATGCCACTTTGAGTAGAAGCATGACACTGGTGTCCAGTGGCACATTATACTCCATGGTGGCTTTTGATGATTTCTTTAGGTGTATGCCACTGCTGATTTAGGGTTGTGTATTGCTGCTATACAAAAACATTACATCACCTGTGTTCCCTGTGAGCTTTCACTCCACGAGCTGACAGTGTTTATAGCTCTTTCCATAATGTTGGAAGATAACTCACTGATCACTGATATAGATTAGCTGTGCTAGCTACATAGCTACAACTGGACAAAGTTTGACAATTAATGTTAGCTATGTGCTAACCATTAATGAATGATGTAGAAATAACACCAATGTACAAGTTATTTACAACAGCAAATATGTCTTGAAAAATGTTTTCTCTTAAGATAATGAGGACATTATGTTTATTTAAGTAGTTAGTTGCAAGTTACAAAAATGTTGATTCTGAATGTGACAGTAAAATATTCAGGAATGTATTTGTTTTGCGATCTTGCAGAAAAATGTCCACATGTAGTGACTTTGAGCATTATTACTCTTTCTTTATCTCCATCTTCATCTTTAGGTGTTCACAGCACTTGATTAAGATTAGAGAAAAGTTTTGGTCTGGTTTAATACAGAAAAAGTTACAGTGACTTAAATGAATTTTTTATTAACTTTTAACTAACAAACCTTTTCAGAACCATAAAACAACCAATTGTTTTTTTTTTGTTTTGTTTTTTTTTTGCTTGAACATAATCACAGGTAAGAGTGATAACTATATGAACCCTGGTCTCTGGTGGGACAGTTGTTGGCTACACCTCCTTAAAACTTCTCTGCCATCAAGAAATATAACATTTCATTCATGAAAAAAAAAAAAAAGCCTCCAAACATAATCTAGTCAGGGATAATGTTGCTATTATTGTGGTGGAAAGTTTTGTGAGAGAAAATCAGACTTTGAAGTTTCTGGGGCAGAAGTATTTATTTAAGGCTTAAAGGAGAAAAAAATATGAGCAATACTGTTTCAACAAGTGAACCGGAGTAATTCCATAACAATTCCTGAAGATGTCTTGTCCAACAGGATGTATATAAGCCTAGGTATCACAAGGTTACAACACATTTCTGCACACCAAATAAGGATAGTTTTTAACAATATTTGAACACTTTAGCAGTCCTCTAACCCTGCACATGTCTTCATTACCGACTGCAACACACATCTTCCCCTTTGCCTCGCTTCCTTCATCCTTGTCTAAAACTGGATTTGGACAATTCGCATGTTGTATTTCTCTCTGCATCTTTATCTATAGGACTTTGGTTCCCATAGCTACAGAGATATAGAAGTGGCTCCATCTGGACACTATCAATGTAACAGAAGCCAAACAGTGAGGCACTGTACAACGATGAGGTCTTTATGATCTGTATTTCTTGTGTCAATGTGTGCCAACAAAATAAGAAAAGTACACTGAAGAAAAGGAAGTTTCATCACAACTACTGGTCTCCATCATAACTGGGAGTAGAACAGTATATGAACAGAATTTCTTTGTGACAAGGTTGCAATTGAAATTATGTCATGTCACCTCCATAATGTAAGAAATTATACACTGTACCTCTGTGCAGTGTATTCTGTATACTCCATTGCCACAGCAGCGACATATGCTGCTTAAGAACTGTTTTATGCTGGTGAACAGCAATAGCAGCAAAAGTTGAACACCAGTGACATGCAGTTTTCATGTGCCATCTACAAGCCAGAGAGAGTGACACAGCACTAGTTAAAGTGACATACCACAAGAAGTCGGCATGTGACACAAAAACAAAAGTGGCACTCCACAAGTATGTCATGATATCTTCCACGAAAACAGGAGTGACAACCAAGTTGTACACAGCAGCAGCGTATCATAATCATCCATAATCTGTACACACTGGTCTAAAGCAGTATATAGCAGTGCCGTATGAGTGACAGTCTAAGATTTTAAAAGCGATTACTCCAGCAGAATAATATGCCGTGTCACTAACAGCCCTTCCCGGTGCTGAGTTTTCATACAGCTCCCCTCACTGTGTCAGAGCAAATGTCAGACGCAGGGGTAAGCAGACGGAGAAAGAGTAAATAATGAAAGAGACATGGAAGTTGATTATTCAGACACAATGCCTCCCAATGTTTGTCATAGGGTCAGCTCACTAATTAGTTTTATGGATGATACGGTGGAATAAAACAAACTGTTAACCAAGCTTACTCTCTCAGTCTGTTGAGAAGCAGTCTGAAGACATGGATCTGTGGTCAGTGTAGTGCTGAAGCAAGCGCATATTACACCACATAGCCAGTATATAAATCAAAGCTGTCCTTCTATTTTGTGTTCGATGTGTTACATTACTCTTCTGGGAGATTAGTAGCTCGGTTACCGCTATGCTAGCAGGTGCTCCAGCCTATCATCGTGGCTGATTCAGCCACCCCCAAAAACCCTAAGGAAGTCGCAATGTTTATCATGATGATGAGCATTTTGTGCCCTGTGAGTCATTTCCTGAAAACTATTAATATGTACTTTTCCCTGAAATTAAACCTTTGTGGTATTCAAGTTGTTCTTAATGCTGAATGAGTTCAACACAGGTCTTACAAACATGGGTTGTTAAGTCCCCAGACTTCAACACAGCTTTTCTTTTTTCTTTTTTTTTTAAACAATTGGGTGAAACGGTGTGTGTGAATTTACTGCTGAAGAATCTGCTGGAGTCAGCACTGACCAAGATCCCAATGGAGCATATCCAGCACCCTGTTGAATCTGTATCGGCCTGTTTCCGAGGCAACAGTGGCTCCTGTTTGGTGTTGGCTATAGATGGATTCAGGATGAGAACATAGATACGTGTGCTGTGAGACTGTCTACAGTACAAAAATACCAATATTAATATTCTAGTTGTGTTGTGTTCCTCTTCCAGCTGTCTGGAAATCTTTGATTTGAAACACTATCTTCGTGTATTTTGCCAGCAAACTTTAATTGCAACAAGATGGAGTTGGCAGATTTGAAAGAGTTTACCCAATGCCGAGGATAATGTATACAAACAATCCACCAATGTTTGCGTGTTTGCAGCTGTTGTTGCTGATACATGTATGTCAGATGTTGTTTAGCTAATGATGTGTGTGACTGCACAGTGACTTATTTATTTTTTAGCATATCGTGTCATTATCTTTATGCACTACATACATGATTATTTCATAAATATATGAAATATTGGTAAGTTATGAGAGTTTTGAAAACCACAATGGACAAATTAATTACATTTTAATTCATCTGCATATTCATCAGTTTAAGGTTACGATAGTTAACTGAGGTGAAATTAGTTTTCCCAGTGCATTCATGTTTGAATACACTCATATCATTATGAGGGCTTAGTCTTTCTTCAGTAAATGGTGGTTTGTTGTTTGATTAATTGATTTAGTTGAAGAGATTTACTTCCTCCCAGCTGGTAAATAGTGCACAGGGGAGGGGAGAAAAACAAACGATAGCTCTGCTGATATTTCTGCTGAAGGGTAGAGAATATAAATCCCTTCCTTGGAATGCATGACTGCACATTTATTTCAAATCATAACTCAACACTGCCTACATTTGTTGAACATTGCTGTACCCTCGTCAATAATACTAACAGAAACATTAATTTATGGAAATGAGCTGATATGTGTGAGAGCAAGCCATTATTGTGTTTTGATAGCCCAATTCAATCTCCCAATTGAATTTAGATTTTTCTCATTTATCTGCTCACAGTCATTGTCAGGCTAAGGGTGCAGGTTGGGGTTATAGCCTTTTTCACAAGAATCATGATTTTCATTGCACAAAATCTCCTACACTCCCCCTCTCTTTATTATTAGTCCTATTATTCCAGCTACTGTATTAGTGAGTCTTAACCAACTTCAGATCAGCTTTAAGAAATTGCTACTCACAACCAGGGAAGAAAAATGTCATGAGGCTGTGCTGGTGTGAGACTCATCAGTGTCATTGTTGTAACTTCTCTGGGCATTTGCCCAAATCAAGAGATATCATGTAACTTCTGTCTCTTTTTGAGATGACAGCTAGAAATACTGCAGTTACTTTACTAAATGTATGTTCCTGTTAAAAACAAGTGAAATGATTCATTCTGATGGAAACTTCAGGCAATCCATATTTGTATTGAGGAATAATATCAGAACTGAAAATTGCTCCTCTGCACACTTCAGGGTCTGACAAAGCTTTTTTCTCTAATACTCTGCGTTTTTTTTTTTTTTTTTTTTTTTCATTGGCCCAGTGGTTACTGTATGTCTGACTCCTCATGCTGAATTTTAAAGCTTGTCTTTGCCTTAGGTGTGTAAACAGTGATGAAATCGTGTCTAATTTGGTGAAATAAGTTTTGTACCATTCCCCACAATGTTACACCCTGAAAATACTAAGACTGCCATCTTGAGAACCCGTTTTGTCTAGCAGGCATTTACAGTAAATGTTTTCTGATGTGTGAAACCGCAGCTGAGCAGCCCATGGAAGACTGTAGGTGTAAGTATTTTAGCAAAATGTTTTATGATTTCTATTTTGTTTTGCACAAATACCCAGAAAAACTACAACTATGACAGAGATTGAGAAACAGCGAAAGACCTTTGTTTTTCTAGTTTTTGAGTGGCAGTTCCTTACAACTGAAGTTGTTGAATAATACATTGTGACAAAATTGTGTACTGCTGTTTGAATGAAAGGATATAAAGAGAGGGGGTGTAGCAGCTTTTGTACAAAAGGAAATGAGACAATTCAATGATGGTACTTCGTTACTCTCAATCAAAAAAAAAAAAAAAAAAATCAGCAGCAGTTTAGATGAAATTTGTGGATTTGAGGACAAACATTTAATGCATCTTCAAAACCTATAGATTCAGATCTATATGTGTTAAAAGATAATGAACATTGCTGAGAGATGAAAAAACATACAATCGCATTGCTGAACCACCAAGTCATTGATATTTTCAGCACATGCACTCAGATCTCTTGCTGTTTACAGTTCAAATAAGATTTAGCCATTTAAAGTGAAAGTCTCAGACTTATATGCAATTAATTTAAAAACAAATGCATTTTAAAGAAAATATTATGATATAAAGAGGAAATGTTTATCTACATATTTGAATATATGGTGAAAATATGTCAATACTGAGCCAGACAATATATTTGTTTTTCTGCTGCATCCAATCTTCAACATCCACTCGTAGTGACTGCAGTGTCACTAAACCTTTTGAATAATGGAGGGCAACACCTTTGAAACAGAGAGGGAAGTGGTTGTAATGCCCCCAGACAGCTTATTATCAAATAATAAAATACATCATTTTAAAAATTGGATGGACCAACTTTGCATAACATTTGTTAATAGAAATGCATTTAATTAAAAACTAACATGTTTCCATTTGAGTGAACTGGCTGAACTGTTTTGCACTTTTTATCAGACACACTAACAAAGTGGATCAATCCATTGCAATGTCAGTCTGTCTGCTGGTTGGTCGGATGTTATGATGTTATGCTATTTGATGAATTATTATCAGAACTGTTTCAGACATTCATGTCCTCCATGGAATGAATTCTAATTACTTCGGTGACCACAGGCTTTTTACTACAGCATCATTACCAGGTACAAATAATAATAACGTTCCCATAAGTCTCAGTTGCACTTTCTTTGCTCATGAGAAACTTTCAGCATAAATTGCTAAACCTACATGATGAACATGATAAACACTATGTGTAGCTGTTTGTAAACTTTTTCATGGTACTACATATACACAGTGGGCACATTAACATGGTCATTGTGAGCATGTTACTGTCTAGATATTCATTAGTATTTCACTCAAAGCAAAGCTGTGACCAAGTATAGCCGCTGTCTTGTTGACTAAAATGATAAATGTGACACCAGCAATGTGGCTTTCAGTTACAAGACTACAACAAGTTTGTGATAGTTACAAAGAATCCTTATATCGTATAACCTACTTCTTCAGTTTTTACACGCACACAATTTTATTTTCCTGTGCCTGTGTTTATACTTGAGTTTTGACATGATACTGCCTCTTGACTCTAAGTTAGAAAATAAGCTAAACTGCATAGGAGGAGGAGAACAAAATAAATAAAGTAAAACTACCCAAGTGGCACACACAAACAAAAAAAACAACAACAAAAAAAAAGCATTACTGACAACCTTTTGCATCAAAGAATCAACTGCTGCAAGTATTTGCTGTTAACAACATTCGCTCTGTGCCTCAGCTTAATGAGCCCTAGTGAAGCAAACATTAGCTCCACTGCTGCTGCCAGTGCAGCAGAGGTGGTGTGTGGGCTGCCGTGCCAACAGATGCCCAAAGCCAAGGACAGGTATATTTTAAAGCGATGATAATGAAGTTGAGCAAGGTGACAAGCAACATCAAAACATGACAAATGACACCATATCGATTTATATTGAATGAGGAGTGACATTAATTTCCTTAAGCTGGATGAACAGCTCCAGTGTCAGTGTGCAACTGTTGCTGTGTCCTTTCATTCACACACTGCCTATCCTAAACTTATTTTTTTTTATTTAAACTTAATTAAATAAAGACTTGAAGACTAGAACTGATAACAGTAGCTGTTATTAAAAAACAAACAAACAACTGTCAGTTGTGATACAAATGCTGCAGATATGTATGGTGTACAAGTTATACCTGCATAGCCATCCCAGTATCCGAACATGACTCTTCAGTCATTAAGATGTACCAGAATACTTTAGAAATGTATTTTTAATACATATAAGGCAATTTTAAGAATAAAATAATGGACATTGGCATACAAATTTTTACGTTTAAAAGTTAGTGTACATGTAACACTTCTCTCCACTGCAAAGATAAAATGCATTAGTCATAAGACTGGACTGAGGCCCTTTCTCATTTCACACAAGCCAGTCAGTGAAATCATCATGTGCCAGACTCCCTGTAAAAACTGTTAAATATTTTCTGTGACTCCTGTGGGAGCTTTCTTAAGCCTGAAAAAATAAATTTAGTGATTTGACATTTGAGAGCTTTAAAAATCTAATATATCAGCCAGTATTTTTACATAAACAAAACAACCTACTCTAACAAGAATGCCTTGAATTTTTGTTCAACTATGTATAACAGATGAAAAATAAACTTGTCAGATGGACAAAACTGTTTAATGGAGACACTGTTTCTATATTCCCACGAACTGTCTTTAGCGTTTATGTCCTGCAATTTCTTCTTACACATTAGCTGACATATTCACTGATAGAGCTATATCTACAGTGAGCTGATGTCTGCCTCTATCCTGGACCAGTGGCTTCATCAGTCTAGCTCTATTCATCATGTGGGGAAACTGACCCTATCATGGTGTGTGTGCATTGCAGAGGTTTCCCATCTAATGTGGACTTAACCACTATACCACCTACAGGCCCACATTTTGGGACCACCATCTATTTTGTGTGTTTTTTTTCTTTAATTCATGAAGCAGCAGCTCTACTAAATAACTGAATCAAGATTAGAATTCGAATAGAAAACAAACACACTCCAAATGTCTCCTTCCTGGATTTAAAAACATATATTCTGTTTGGTAAGCATGTGAGAGATTTGAATTTATTATACTTCCTCTGTGGATAAGCCCATCTGATTCATCAAACAGGGTATCCCTTCCTTTTGATTGTATAAACTCCATCAACATTGAGCAATCCACACTCAGCCTCACTGCAGTCTAATCCCTATTCACCTCCCGCAGTCATTCCACCGAATCTCTGAAATTCACAAATTAAACAGAAGTCACTCCCAGAATATAACTCACACTTCGTCTTAAAACCCCAAAAAACACATTAGCGGAAGCAGACTTTCCTTAAACGTATGCCTGCTGATGAATTGAGAAGCATATGGTGTTTAAAACGGTATTTATTATTCATAAGACAGTAATTTTAGTTTCTGCTCCAAAACAGACTGCAAGTTTATTAAACCCATAATTTGAACAAGACTAAAGACCATGCAAAGACATTACATCCTATTAATAGTCAAATACTGTTGTTGATGGTCTTGTACTGTATGAGTGTAAAACCATGCCACCCATTCACAATGACGCACTTTCTGTCTGCTGTTGGAGCTACAAGGTGCTGCATTGCTGGTGACAAGGATGTCAATGCTAATTAGGAGCAAATGGCTAATTATGGCCTGATGTTTACTGTTTTGCTATCAGGGTTTTTCATGTTTTCAGAGTCTAAAGCAAACCAATTTACAACAAAGTCAGGTACCTACATTTCTCCAGCTGTGAAGTGGAAGTGACTGACAAATGAAAGATAACTGGAACAGCTAAAGGTTTCATACCCAGATTAAACGATTTTGTGTGTCCATAATTAATACGAATTAAAATGACAGTGTATTCAGCAGCAAAAAATTTCTGCATGTAGTCAAAATCAATGATATCTGCGAGTTTACGAGGATATAGACCCAAGGCTGTGGTTTGTTAGATTTGGTTGGAGAGGTGAAAAGATGGTGTACAATGAACTTCCAGATTATACACTGGATCGCGACTGTTGCCACTGAGTCCACATGGCTTCTCTCTTTTAAAATATTGTCAGTGGTGGCATCATATTTGGCTTGAATGATCAAAAAAAATTGAAAATTATTGCTGTCAGATTATGAAGACCACCTCAATGACTTTTTTGAGTGCGATTGTTGAGTGTAAGATTAAATGCCGATCGCCTCACGGAGTGAATGATTGCAGTGTTCTGCATGAACAAATTATATGCTCCATTTCACTCAGAAAGCAGTTGAATTTTCCGGTCAGGTCTCTGCTCTTCACAATTTCTCCAGTGAATCCAAGAAGCAAAATAAAACTGTCCCCTGTTTTTTCAAAGGAGCATCCCTAAAACAATGGACCAAACACCACTATTGCCACCCCAGTAGTTAATGAGGAAACATACTGGGCACCATGCTATGATCAAGACAAACTAAGGTGACAGATGACAGAATACCAGATGGTCTCAGATATAAGACTTAGAAATGAAAATGTGTCCTATGTGTGCAAGTATGATGACTTCAACTAAAATGAAGTATTTTTTATCAATGTTGACAACTGCCCAAAGTCTAAATGAAGTCGTGACTGGATTAGTGCTCTGGTCAATGCTGTTTAGACACAAGACTTAGTCAGATATGTCCTAAATATACTCTTACACTCATATGGAGCATAACAATTTCAATATTCTAAATTAATATTAAATGTTTTTACTCTTGGATTAAAAAAAAAACCTAATAAATGCTCTGTTTCATTAAATTTATTATTGCCCATAAAGTTGTGGAACATGAATTAACAAGGAACAATAGCAACAACTGATAATGTGCAGCTCGAGCTCTGATGTAAAGGCATGGGTTAAATGGGTCTACTGGGACTGCATTTCCCAGCAGTCTTTTCTGCTAAAGAGACATCTTTGTATCCAAAATTCCTTTGGAAGTGAAGGCCCTGGTGTCTAATGAGTCAAGGGAAAGTGTTTTCTATGAGCTCCTGTGTTTAAGATCCAGTGTTTGTGTGGCTGAGGATGGAAGGAGCAGGGTAATGAGCAGTTTCCAAGGCCTGTAGCAAGATTTTATGACTGAGTGAGGCCTTGATATAATGAAAGGCCGTTGGCTTAAAGTAATCCAGGTTTGGACTTTTGGCTTCTTAGCGAGTGTCACAACAGACACTTGCAGCAGCTTAATTAGTTACAGTGCCATGTAGCTACGTAGTAGTGAGTAGCAAAACCAGAAACCGCACCAAGGATCAGCAGAGTTAGTGTGTGCTGTCAGCGTTTTAAAACCACCTCATTGATTTGTTTGAATTGGATGATTGGTTACTTTGAGTCAGTTTAGAGCGGTTAGTTGATGTGTGCATGAGGTTACTGATTAGCCTTGTGAACATACAGTAACACAGCAGCTGTTTTAGGTCAGAGTTAATGCCAGTAGTGATTTCCAACCTCACTTCATTCAATAATGATCCCAGTAACCTACCAAGCAGTGAGCTGCTGTCCTGTCGTGTTAATTAGTTCAGCATTAATGGTAGCTTTTCATTCACCTAATCTAACTCGTATACATGGTGTAGGGAGTCGCGGGGGAACTCGCATTTTCAGTCTGTTGGGCTCAGCATGTCCTCCAGTTTATTTATCCTGTAAGCAAGGCCTGAATCCCCTTATCCTCGACTTACTGTATAACCTTGAACATCCATCCTTGCAAGTCTGCGTCAAAGCATCAACATATCGATGTCTGCTTTTCTCCTCCTATATGTGATGGGTTTTTTATATTAACATTTTTTATTCAAATTAAAACTATTGTTCATACAATAACATAACATTTCCAGAGAAGCAAAAACTGGCATGAATAGTGATTAATAATTGAAGTCTAACCCTGAAGCTGTTTGTAAACTTTTTCATGGCAGATTTCGAGCCGCTACGATCTAAACTTTTATATTAGTAGTGCCACTTGTTTGTGATATGGGTCACTTACAGTGATAAAACCCTCAGAGTTATCAGTCTCCTTCAGCTTTACAGAGCCTTCAGTGTCTTTCAGCTCAGTTCAACTGTCTCACAGCTCTCATCAGCGTCTTTTAAAGAGGCAGCAGGCAGCTGTTTTAAGTGGGGAAAAAAAACCTCTTGAATCACTCTACATGTTACATGTAAGCACAGTGGAGCATTTTGCAGCTAAAGTGCCAGATATTTCCCTCTGGGTTTACTGAAGACCAAAACAGAGCTAAAATGAGGGTGAATATTAGACTTGAATCAGTAATGGAGTTTTTGAGAATACAGCCAATATTGCGAGTATGGCTACAGATCATATGGTAAAAACCAGAGGTATTATGCAATATAAAGGCAAAACGTTATATTAAACATAGTGGCTCCATATGGATTTGTGCTGGTCTAGTATTTGGCCTCCATTTAGGCCTCCCAAATAGAATTAACAAAAGTCAATCAGCTCCAAATGTGTCAGCTCATGTGGGTCATTAAAGCTGCCAACATGAGCTATAAGACAGACATGTCAGCAATCACCCCCCTTTATGCAAGCGCTTATAGTACATGAGATACATTTGGCCTAGGACTCCTGAGGGAACTTACAGTATCATATCATGAGGTGTCTGCATCTCTAAGCAATCATTTAAAGTAATATTCAAAGCACAGCTCTCATCTTTTAAATAAATTATAATCCAAAGGAATGGTTTCCTCTTCACCTCATTCAACATATACATGACTGTGAATTTTCAGTGCTGCCTAATGCATCCTGCAGGTTCTGGGCCTAAACTTTCAGGAATACAGACATGAAGGTAATATTGATGAGAGATGAGTATTTCTTCAGCAAAGCCACAGAATGTGAGTTGACAATATCCCATATTAAATGAAGCCGTGCAACTTTCCACTGGAGATAAAGGAATAATTTATGCACCTCAGGATTTCAGGAAGCATCAATAAGAATAAGATGTCAGTAAGAATCTCATTAAATTTATTTTTGCATCTGTTCCTTCCATAAGGTCCCATTTTAAAATTGATGGCTGAAAAGATGATGTCAGCTGTCAATGAACACTTGTGATGGAGCCTGCACTCAGGGTAGCAGTGGAATTTGAAGTGCATGTAGTGAAAAATTTTGCACATTTCCATATTCTTTTATTCCACTGACAGTTCTCTGAAAATAACATGTTGCACTTATAACAGGATATAGGGTCAGTCTGTAGACAGCAGAGAATTGTGTGCAAGTAGGGTGAGTAAACAAAAGTGACTTAGAGATGAGGTGTTGAAACTTGCTTGTCATCTGTTGGGATATTCACAGGACAGCAGTTATTCCTGCCACTTTCCAACCCATCACAGCAAAAAGTACCAATACATCCGCTGTGTAATCTATATACAATATTAACGAAAGTCACCACTGAAATGTCAGCAGGTAATATGTACAATACCTGCCAGTAGTGGTTTTTATTCAATACTAGTTCACCTGGCCATATTTTGTTTTAAAAAACATCACCATATTTCTGCAACCACAATCTAAAGTTTATGTTAAATCCTTCCTGACCAGACTGTTACGCCGCCATTTTTTCCATACCCTCAGGTTTGCCAGTGTTGTTGCACTAAATTACAGTCGCACTGGACTGCGATGCCAGGGGGCATATCAGTAACAGTCTAACTCACCAGTGAAATACACAGGCCTCACATGGCGACAAAGAAACTCTAAAATATGCAGTTCTTTCTCAACCATGATATCACTGGCACCAGCACTCTAATCCATTACCCTAGACGCCTACACTGGAAGGGATCTGTGGATGCCTGATAAACACAAACAGAAACAAAGCCTGAAGACTCTGCCCACATTTACTGTATGTTTTCCCTGCCATTATCGCTCAGTGGTTTAGTAGGAGGAAGTAGAATACATGCCATTATATACAACCTCTTTTTGCTCTAAACGTTAGGGGGTTACGCGACCCGAGGAAGCCATTTCACGGGCAGCTTCAGCACTTCAGGAGAGTTTTAGGACTTGCAGGTGGCTCCAGTGACTATGGTGCCCTTTCTCCGCCGTACTAAGCAAGCCGCTCCATCTCTTAAAACTCATACACCCCCCCACCCCTGCCCCTCCTGTACCTTGTGCTTTTTTGTTTCACTCGCCTCTTTTCTGACAAATAATTCCTCAAAGATAGCCTCAAGCGACAAACAATCCAGAGTCCCTTCATTCTCCAAGGCAACTCATTATCCGACCACTTTATAATTGGTCAAGAGCCATTACAGATAGCTAATAAAAGTGGAAGTTGATAATTACTGTTCTGTCGTGGAGTGTCACAAAATGAGGGATAGTTGTGGTTTGGAGCTGGGAGAAGAGGGTTGGAGTTCCCGGCTAAGGAGCAAAAGCTAATTAGATCTGGTCTCCCCGAGCTCTGGCTGACAAGTCTGAGTGTCTCAGTCTTTTGGAATAAATGGGAACAGGTGTTGACTCAAATAGGGCTGAGCACATTTTTGTGTTGTCCACTGTTCTGCCATCATCTCGCAAAGCAATTTCATCAAACAAATTCAGTTGACTGTATTAATTATATGGTTTCAACAAGACGTCAGAACACTTAACAGTGTGTGATCTAATGACATCCCAAAACGTGATGGGGGTCGACTCTGACCCTGATCAAACTGTTTTCCCAGCTATTTTGTGGTGGCATTGTAACATCCACAGACTCATTTGAGGTTGAGTTGGGTGACAAAAGCACTGTGGCTGAGGTTAGGGAAAGCTTTGGTTTAATGTGATCAAAGACATTGTGTCTGAAGTTTTCTGTATTAAACCAGACCACAGTCTTTGTCTAAGCTTCACCAACTGCTGTGAGTGTGTACACATAAAAAAAGAGCACAGACTTTTGTCTGTGAACATTTTTGTGATATGTTCCCCATTAGTTTGATAAAAAAGTATGCCACCATATTCTCTTTAATATTTGCAAATTAGTTATACAAGTGTAATTTCAAGGAAACTGTCTCCCAAAAATTCAATTTTTGTATCTTTTGGATTTCGCTGCAAGCTTTATTGTCAGTTGTTGAAAAGACTGTCACAGTTTTGTATTGTCAAGCATGTTTTCTAATGAGAGTCTAAGTCATTTTGTGTCTCACGCATATTACGGCAACACAAAATGAACATGAGCTGAACATCTGCTCTCTGCATGAACAGAGTCTCAGCCATGAATACAACCTGTAAACACATCATGTAAACATTTGGTCCAGATTAAAGCTGACAGCAGTTCTCATTTACTGTGTTGTTTAATTTAACTTTGTTTTAACTTTCTTTCAGCTCCTGCACATGCATTTTCGACTTATATAAAAGCTAAGTGATTTATTTTTATTTTATTCATTTGCCAATTTTTCTTCCCTCTTCATCTACAGAGTTCTTTAATCTCTGCTGTTTTTTTTT
This sequence comes from Rachycentron canadum, assembly GCA_038496675.1. Classification (NCBI taxonomy): domain Eukaryota; kingdom Metazoa; phylum Chordata; class Actinopteri; order Carangiformes; family Rachycentridae; genus Rachycentron; species Rachycentron canadum. The sequence continues at coordinate 7,629,487 of CM076651.1, forward strand.
TTTTTTTTTTTTTTTTTGTCAGTGGAAAATGACTCAAGAATGTTCAGAACACTAAATACATTTGCCAAGGGAAACAAAATGGACTGAAATCTGATTCACTGTTTGTAGATAAGGAGTAAATCTTCAACTGGTGTTGATCTACTGTGAGTTGCCAAGTATCACGCCACTCAGTACAAAATGAAAAGGCCCATGTGATTTATCAGTCTTGTTGCTGACATTGTAAATGTTTACACTTTCTTCAAAAAATGTTGGCTAATAGCAAATGTTTGGTAAGCATCTGAATTGAGAAACAGCTAATATTAGCCTTTATTTGTCAAAATCATGAAGGAAAATGAATCCGTTCCTGTCCCTCCTGTCGTTTTCTGAACTCTGTCACGTCCAGGATTCCTGCTTTTTGTCGTCCTGTCATGACCCCGACAACATTCACAACCTCATTTCAATGCAGACATGTGGAGTCTTGAGCAATGCAGGCACCCTAACAATGCAGTCAGAGTCGTGCGAGGACTGACAATAGGTTGCGATCCACAAGGTGGATATACCTATTTTCTCGGAACCTGCCTGTTTTCTTCTCCTCCAGTTTATGATTAGAGTCTGTATTTTTGTCCAAAATGCAGCTTTGTGCTTTCCAAAATAAAGCAATGATTGCTGGGTATTAACTGGTGGTTAAAGCAAATTTAAAGATAATGATATTTTAACAGTTTACTGATGTGAAGTGTTACACTTCACAAATCTCTTCTAAGATTAATACATGGCCTAGCCGCTCGAGTAGGTCCACTTTAAAGCGAAAGCCATATATGCTCCTGTGTATCTACTGCATATGAGGTTAAGCACATTACATATTTCTGGAAAATTTAACCAATCAGTAAATCCATTATGTAAAATGTGGCTCCATTTGTTTAGCTCAGTGGCTGCCAAACCTTGTTAAAGTAAAAACCTGGTATAAACATTATTTAAATAGCATCCACTGATAAGTCCTAGGTCTGTTTTGTTGTTTGATGACATGTTATACTTATTTGTGTTATTAGGCGGCCAAATGTGTTAAGTGATTGCTACAATAGACCTGAATGCAGGATTCTAGTCTGACTTTTTTCATTTCATGTTTTAACTGGAATGAAATTTGTTTTGTTTCCCCTTTTTTGCCTTTGATATTCCTTGTTGTAACACCAATTCAAATAAATAGCTCATTTCACATAAGAAACATATATAAATATTGGTAATAGGGATTGTACAGTGTCATGTTATTTCTATTCCCAGTATTAACCTCACACAGATAGAAAGTTATGAGGGAAGCACGACTGTTGTGATATTTTACGTCTTGGTCGTTGCTCTTTAGAATGAAGCTGCGTAAACACCCTGGTCAGCGCAAAAGCAACTGACAAATCCACAGCGCCATTGAATAATTCAAAGCACTCTGCCATCCATTCATCCTGCCAGCCTTTAAAGCCTCTGACTGCACTATTGATCTGTGTGCTTTGGCTGTACCCCATAGGATGTGTATTGAATGACCAAAATCAAATGAACAAGATTGTTATTAAAAAAAAAAAAAAAAAAAAAAAAGTTTGAGGCTTTTAAACTGATACAGGTGAAAAACATCCCGACATTACTGAAGGCTTATGTCCCAATGGCAAGTTTCTCAGCACAAACTTATGTAGACCATATGCTGTCATTCAGTAACTCTAAAATGAATCTAGGGTAAGTTTCGTCTGTCCTTTTTAATATTATGGGATTTGATTCCCCTCTGAATATCCTTTAAATACTTGAAGGCAGGACCATTTAATTATCTATCACAGAGCTATTAAGAACTTATCCTAAATATATATTAAAAAAAAAAAAAAAGTAACAGTTTTGTTTCTTTCCTTACTGTGACAGACCATAGAAAAGAAAAGTATATAAACCAGTTTCTGGATCACCTCTATAAGGTCAACTAAGAACGTAGACAATAATAAAACAAATCTTAAAACACTCACCACAAAATGAAAGAAATGCATCTTATTGTTTAAATTCATGTTTAGATGCTTTGAGGGTTGACACAGAATTATAATCATGTGTCTGCAGTGTCGAGGGTGGCCTTATCTCCCATGTTCCACAGCATTTTAATTGCCGATAACTGTGCCGTATAAAATGTAATGCGAATTACATTTCATTTGCCCAGATTGCTCAATCAAATTAAAACCCATCCCACAGAGACCCATTCAACAGAATCTTTTGGAAGCATTGTCTCAACAGTTGAAACTGGGGTAAACAAGTGGGAGACGGCCCACTCTCGTTGGCTTGACTCATTACCTGAGCCAATCGGCCCCACCTAAGTGAACTAAATTGTAGTCTTTTGCATATTTTTCCCCTCAAGTTGTGTTTCTTGATCAGGAATTACAACAAGGTCAGCTTACACCTACATGCCTCAACTTCTCTGGGAGTCAGAGAGCAAAAGAAAGGCACTCTTCTGCAAAGCCCAATAGTTGGTTTTTAAATATTTCATTACTCCTTTTTCCAGCTTAACTTGCAGAAAAAAGAAGTGGGGCGGTGAAAAGCATTGATAGCACAAGCAGTGTGCAGCAGTTATGAGACAACAGAGTGGGCTGAGTGAGTGCCTGCAGTTTCTCCTGCTCTTCAAGCTGTGCCTAGCTAATGTCTGTAAGCAGTGCAGGCTGATTGCCCAAGTGTTTCAATCTAGTCATTCCTGTGTGTGGTTTGACATTGATGCCAAAAGACAGCTAACTTCTCCATGTGTAAGCAAACCAGGCTTTTCACCTGAGGCAGATCTTTGAAGTTTAGGACCTGCAAATGGAAATAAGAAGAAACATTGGTGTAATACTCTTGATGTGGCTTTTACAAAGACTGACGGCAGCATGAAATATTTATAACAATAAGTAAATTTGCTGAAAATCATAAAACTCTACAAACTACAAACTGTTGTAGCACTGCTTCACAGTCACAACTGATTATTTTATCAAAACTGTTGCTGTTGATGGTTTACTCCTGGTAGTGGTGCTTTTAGCTGATCTATGTCGTAATGCTCCAAATACACTGAGATTATTTCAAGACATGACATCCCACTTAAAAAGTGTGGCTGTTGAAGATCTTGGACTCGGCTGATATCCATTAAAGCTGCAATGGTAGACGTATGCACTTACCTTACCATAAAACACATACAGTAACGTGAACATCTCCACAGTGAACTGTGAAGAGTTTTTAGCATTTTCTACCTTGCATCCCATATTACTTATTAGCCTATGTAGCATTACATTAGTGGAAAATGTATTCATGCATGATGCTTATGTGCACATGTAGACCCTTCACCAAAACAATTCTGCCACATCCTCTTGTTTAGCGATTATAAATGCTCCTGTTAAAGTTGCGATCTAACAGATTTAGTGCTGCTTTAAAGACTATTTCCCCATCATTTGTGTAGACACAACATGAACACCATTTTGGCTGACCAGAAATAGCTTTTAAAACATTTAACAAATGTGAGGTAAAGGGGGGGGGCACTCTGCTGCAGCTGCAGGATCACTGAAGGTGTCTATGTCAGGATCTTATGCCACCATTAACACTGACTAGTTGATTAACTGAGAACAGTACACTGGCAGATAATGTATTCACTGAGTCGATGGTAATGGCTTTTACAAAAGAGTGTCACTGTCTGAACAGGTAATCTGTTTTATATAATGGCTGCTTTTGTTATCATAAACATTTTCCCCTTAAATAGTTCAAATTGTGGCAAATTTGGAAAATCATTTTATAGCTTTATACTAGATATCTGATGTAAACCGTGTCATCCTCCTTATCCTGCCTTGGCCCTTATACTGTGCAGCTGATACACCCGTAAAAAAAACACACCGAATAAAGCCAAAGTTTCCTCAGGGTTTTTCTGGAACACTCACAGCCCACTAAGCACCATTGAAACTAATTTCTGTTTGTGTAAAACTAAGTTTCACCCTCATATTGGGCATAATTACCTGTTTTCTTTAATTGAATATAATTATCTAAAGCTTTTTCCCCCTTGGCTGCATAATTTCTTATAGGGAATATTTTCAGTTTTACTGCAAGAGCCATTACTTTCATTAAATGGAAAATTATATAAAATAAATTTTGCACAGCATATACATCTGGAATATCTGGTATCTGAACTTTTATACAGAAAAGTAACAGAGAAATAATGTTGAGAAGATTAAGACACAATTAGCACTGCTTGTGTGATTCAAATAATACATGTAGAATATAAATCTGCACTGCAAGATTTGTCATATCCATGTTTTCTCATAATACACAAAAATAAACACTATAAGTGAGTTCATGACTCTACTGAGCCATTTAATAAATAGTTTGACACAATGGGAACTCAGCTATTTGCATCAGCAATATTTGTATTCTGAACATATCAATGCCAGAATTAATAGAAAGTTTAATTTGTTATGCTCATTTGCAGATATTGATTCCTGTCACACAAACTGCTCTATCATTCAAATCTAATGGCACAACACCTCTGGATGACTTTGGAACAAGTCCATCCACTCACTGTATTCTTCCCCATGTCGATATTGCTCGGGCTTTAAGTAATGGTCATGCTCCAACAGGGGTCAGTGGGATCCTCTGGATTTACCATCTGTACCGTTGACTTTGCAGTGTCATTGAGACATATAAGACAGTAAATCTGGGGTAAAACTAAAGACAGGAGATTGTGATATTAAAAATAGTGAATCCTTTTCCTAATTTAGAAAGTCATGCATGCCAAAATTAGGAATATGACATTGTATAATGGGATTAAACCACCACTCTGTTGACATTTCATTTAGAACAGCAGAGTTGTGAGACACTGGCAGCTCTCAACACTGCAGAGGCCATGGATCACGTCTCAGTTTTTGATATTTCATTGAGGAGGCCAAAAAGGAAGACATCTCCACCCTGAGATGATATCACGTTTTATGAAAGCACTAAAAGCAGCTTGAGCACATTGATCCCAGAGCTCCTGCAGTTGCATCTATAAACCTGCAGAGTAAAATCTCAAAACAATTAAACATTGTGTGCAGGACGTGCAAACAACACAGTAACCTTAACAAGTAGTAACTTCTTAGCCGTAACTACAAACTTTTTCTGAACCTAATGAGGTTCCACAAACCAGTCCATGTTTAATTACTAGGTCCAGTACACTCGTTGCTGGTATGCTCCTATGGTCGTTTGAGCTGCGCTGGTTAATGATGTTGTCTTTCAGTAGGAGGGCCAGATGAAGCAATTTCAGACAACATATTTTGTCGTTGAATTAGGTTTTAATTTATTTAATGAATCTGCAAACTATTTCAAGAAATATTCAATCTTTACATCTGTCTGCATCATCTGTCATCTGTCGTGAGTCTGCTGTTATATTAATTTTTTGCAAATTTCAGCATTGAGTTAAATGACTTTCGTACATACATTCATCTAGCAAATCAAATTGAACAAAATTATAAATCCTGCAACTTTTCATCTTCAAAAATGCAAAATTTAAAAAAGTGAATGTTACAATAAGACCTTTACACATGGAACTTAGTGAACATGGTCTAATGGTTTTTGGCTTTTTGTACCATCACATGTGAAACAGCACCAAATATTCAAGCCTCGGTTACACATTAATTCATCTTACATCCTCATTATTACCGAGGCCCATGTGGAATTCCACGTTCATGCATAAAGCACTTGAGGGGTAGCCAGAGGTCCATAACCATGAGCTTTAATATGTTGCAACTAAAACTGGATCAGATGACCTACGAGATTTGTTACTTCAGAGGCCACATTTCATGTGTAACTGTAACAAATTATATAATATAAGACAGATCAGCAGTGACTAATATGAAGCACCTCAGGATACAAAGCATTACTTCAACTTGAAATACAAAATGCTGGTTCCTAAGAACAAGGTTTCACAAAGAATCTGTGGCTGAGCAGCCTCTTGAGAGAGTACTGAAGACTTTTTTAGTACTGCTCTTACTGTTATTGTCAGAACTGCAAAGCACTACATGAGACGAGTCTGTTGGTGCTATGGGTAAAAAGATTATAGAGCGTTTTAAGCATTAAAACTACCCACAGATTAAATTATTACTGATATACCATTTCATAACAAGAATATTGGAAACAATCCTCAGAGAACGTGTCTGAGAACAGAGATCTAGAGAATTTGCTCCTAGCGTATAAGCAAAGGAAAAATAGGACGTGTTTGTGTTCATACAGACAAAAATTGTTTGCCTGCACAAACTGAAACTTTGGGCTACAAACTGAAACCCAAGTTCACGTATTTATCTAAAGTTTAATATCAGCATGTCACCTTTTTGGAAAATCGATAACAATATGTTCCAGGTCCAAACACAGACTTTCAGCCTCAGAAAGACGGGGTAAACATGTCAGGAAATGAGGCATGTTGTCACTACAGCTTGAAGACGCCCGGTCAATATCCAGGTGTGTGTTTGTAATGGAAGGTCTTCAAATCTTGATAGTTTAATGATTGCAGGTTAAAGAAACAAGGTGATGGGGTGGTGACAAACAAATACTGTGTAAGGATTTATCGTGCTTTTTCCGAGTGAGGGAACTCTTGAGAGACGATAATTAGCCTGTAAATGAGAATTGATCCTCCTCTGCCAGCTGCTAATGTGAATGAGTACAAATATTTGGAAAGTATGCATGATTGGTCTCTGGATTCAGTCTCTATATATGCACCCAGTTGGGTTGTGCACTGATTTTAAATATCAACTGATTTAGTCTTTGTTGGAAGACTAAAGGGGAGTTTAAGCAAATTCACAAGATTAGTGCGATCATTTAAAAAAAAAAAAAAGTCTTCAAAAAATAGAATAAATGAATAGTGTACTGCCACTACAAGGTGATTTTTTTTATCTCATGTTTGCCTATATATATATATTAGCTGTCACAGTGGTTGAGACCATTTAAATTCATGCTGATTTGTGTTGACTCATTTTTACATCCATCAGTATTTTTGAAAGATTCAATAACCCCATTACTGATTTTCTTGACATGTCTCTAAAAATCAAGACTTTGCAGAAAAGAAATGATAAGAAAAAACTCTAGATGTAATCAATGTCATATTCATGCATGTTTTGGATGAGATTATTTTCATCTGTAACAATGGTTTATTTCAAGAAAATAAATGAAATTACTGTACAAATTCATTACATTCTTGAAATTAGTACTCATCATTACATCATTACAGTACATACAAATAGTAAACTACTGATACATACAGTGTTTGGAAATTATGGTTTTGTTAACTGTTGCATTTCACATAATTTATATTTGCTGAATTGAGAGATGCATGACTAAAAGCAATTGTACCTAGTGCTCAGTGCGTGGTAGCTTTTATCATGTCTAATATCAAGTATGATTGTCAGCGTGGTTGATGCGTTGCAGTTATTGTTGTCAACCCTCGCATCATGTGTCAGTATTGGTGAAGGATTATTACCATCAACCTGTTGCGATGTGTTTTTAGTAAATCAGTCAAAGCTTTTTAACCATGTTAGTTACATAATACACAGGATATGTGGTGTTGGCCACATTTTAGTGGATTTCAAGAAAATGTCTTGACAGCTGTTGGACAGATTTCAGTCAAATGTGGTGCAGACATTCATGTTCCCTATAATCTGATTTGTAATAATAATCCAGTAACTTTTTGAACCATTTGTTCAATACTTTAGTAGTTTATGACTTAATAAAAAACCAATGACATCCCCATCAGCTTCAGCTGCAATTTGTGTTTGGTGTAAATTGCCATACAATAGCATGCTTATATGGTAAACTAAAGCATTGAACATTGGTAAATGCCAGCATCATCATTGTCCCTGTGAACATTGACTCTTAGTTTATGTAGCTGTTGACTCTTAGTCTTGCTCCTGCAATATAGCAAAATACATAGAATGGATGATTCACAGTAAAGAAATGGGAAAAAAATATTTGTCCTTTCTCGGATATAAAAATCATAATATTCATAATTGCTGTCACTTTACCATATCGGTATCAACACAAAACCAAATTACAATGTTGAACGTTTTGAGTGAACTTGTGAAACCCCAGGTCTTATTTATTTCAAAATTATACTGTTAATGTTCTGTTTTCATTGTAAATCCAGCCTCTGACCACAAATTAAGTCCCTTTGTGTGACACAATAGTGACTCATGGGAGCTTCACTGTTGTCTCATGTGCTGGAAGGCTGGATGATGTCCAAGCTCCTTAGCCTGAAGGCGGCCAAACTTTCTGTCCCTGCTGCAGGGTAGGCTGAGCATATCGGTTGGCATTAGGCTGACAGAACAATCCCCCTGAGATCTCAGGCAACTTTACAGTGACTGTATGAAATTTTATTGTATTGACCTTTTTCTGTGCGTATGTTTTATATTTATCAGTCAAGAAAAGTGCGCAGAAGATCGCTGAGCTGAGATTAATAAATAACTGAGCTCTCGGTTCATCACTCATTTTTCACCGCTGACACTGTCACTTTGACTGCTCAAGTTAAACAAAAATTAAATAAAGATCACTCCTCCACAATCAATATGGAAGCTGTCATGGCCCATAGATTCCTTTTAATTTAAATGTGTTTGAGCTACTCAAGGTTTTCTCCTCTGGGGCTTCAAACCTTTAAGGTCTGAGTAAGAATTTAAGAAGCATAGCCTCACACAGCAGGACAGTGATGGATTGATGGGCTGATGGTGAGATTATGCAGGTGAGACAGCTCATAGCCTTTAATCCCACACTCTTTTCAGGGAAACTATGTGATGGTTGTGCTCTGTTTATTGGATTCTTATTAGAAACTGTGAGTTTCTTAAATTTTTTTGGAAAAGTCGGAGCAGGGTGCCAGATGCACATCTAAATATTAGAAAGTGGGAGATTGCAAACGTTGTGGTCGCACCAACACAGAGAACATGCGCAAACCCTGTTGATATTTCTGCTGTGCTCTTCACTGTCCCTCTTGGCTTTGAGCATTTCACAGCAGCGCTCAACAGAATGAAATCATACATTTGAAAAAGAAAAGACATTTTTCCCCTCCTGCCAGCATTTCCTCAGTAGGCTTGTTAGTGCACACTAATTAAATGCCAGAAATTAATTTGAGTGAAACCTAACATATCAAGAAAGAGAATGCACAGGAGGACACAGCCACACAGTATCTCTTCTTCACTGTGCTTGGTGATTACCAGCAGGAGTTCGGATTGCCTGCTGAGGGATTTGCAAACGGCAGGAGAAAGGGGATAAAATAGTGCCAAGAATAAAAGACAAGGTTCTGGGCAGCCCTCACTCATGACTGTCCTGGGAATTGACCGCTTGGGCTTGGGTGGGCAAAGTGAGTTGAGTCGGAACTAATCCTGAACTAAAGGAGCTGTTCTTCTGTAGCCAGAGCATGGTAGACGAAGGGCTGCCTACAATCTGGGGTCGAGAGAGACAGCTTCATGGATTTTGTCTGCTCAGTTGTAAAAGTCAAGTTGAGGGGCACAGATAAACCCATGGAAAGCCCACTGGTCTGTTAACATACTAAAAACAATTGCTTGTTGCTTGTTTTTAAGGCATTTATTTAATTCGCTTTTCCGTTTGTTTGCATTGGTTGGACTTTGCGGGAGTAAGGGATTTCAGCGGGTACATGGGATTTGTTGGGCATGGGTGGGTGGGTGGGAATGGGTCTACATGAATAAACTAATGTAGCGTGGTGTGCACCAAATTACACTGCACAGAATCAAGTTTCTTGTCCAGACCCCTCTCTCCTCAAGGGTGTTAAGGCTTTGTGAAAGTCATAGACCACACCTTGGGAGCACTGTCCAGGCGTGATGAAGCACTAACAAGTGCATTTGGTGTAGCATTTGGGTTGGGAGTGTGCGTCCCACTAGAATATAACAATTACAAAATATACTCTTCTTGAATCACGTGAGGTGGTTGAATCTTTGCCATTCATTCCAGTTCACATCTGACCTGTTGTTACCCAGAATCATCTTGGAGGACTTTGTTGGAAACTGTTTGGAAAAGGGCAGGTGCTTTCAAAAATATATTGTACATTATATATAATGTATATCACTATCATGGCCTCTCACTACCAGTAGATCCAGTAAGTAAACTAAAGTCTTGCTGACGCCAGTCAGGAAAAAGAGCGATAGAACTGATGCTATAGCAGCATCTACACTAATCTCTTAAGGAGCAGTTATTATTGGTAATGAACACTCACAGTTCATCATAGGACGCAGATTTATCCAAACCACTGTGGTTTGGCCACAAGTGACCAGCTTGGAGTCTAGCATGGTAGACTCTCGCTTGCAAGAAATTAGGCTGCAAGGTTAGTTCACATGCCCATGAATCAGAGGACATTATACAGCGTTTAGAGCTACACTAATATGAGCGATGAGAATTATGTGAAGGAAGTCGCTTTACTGACAAACCCACAGAGACCTATCACCAAACTATGTGCAGCTTTGTGCAGCAAGTTTTTTTGCCTCTTTCAAGCCATTGTTTTGGTTTCACAGCCCACAACGTTCTTGTTTTAAGTCTTTTCACTGATCAAACCAACCTTATTCTGTCTGTTTTCAGCAAGAAACTTATTTTAATTTTAATTTAATTTAATTTTACCCAGCAAAAAAACGCTTAGTTAGCATTTAGCAGCTAAAAATAAATAGAAATTGGAGACGTCTGGGATGTGTAAATGAACAGCAGTTTGCCACCACTTTTAATATTTGGATTCTCTTTGTTTTGTCGTGATTTTGTGGACATCATTTTAATTTGACACCTTTCAAAAACACCTGTCACTTCACAGCAGCATTTTACAAGCAACATTTTATTTTAATGCTATTTTCATTCAGGTCTGGCAGTGATGGAAAGTGATATTTACCTCTATGGCTAGATGAATAGATTGACCATTAACAAGTGCAAGTAAAGAGCAGCTGTGTACATATTTTTGAGGCCTATAAAGCTTTCAGTGTGTCTTCACTGCAGGCTGGTGGGGTAATCCAATAAGAGCCCTGTCTCAACACAGTGAAATGCTGAGGGGGAGTAAGGCACTGTGCCTGAGGGCCTTCTCCTCTGTCTCTAATGAGGGAAGAGAGAGGCGGATGCAGGGTCTGTGCTTCACAGACAGCACAACAGGAAACTAGTTAACCCTCTTCTTTCTGCTCACAGTATACCTAGCTACTATCTCTCCTCCTCCACAAAGGAAAGACTTCCTGCACTCTGACTGTGCTTGCTTGTAGCTAATTTGGAGGGCTGCTGTGTGGAAGTTGCTCAAGCTATCCGCCTTTTGTCTGGAAGCTTATGATTGTCTCAGCAAGTCAACTCCAACACCTGAAACGCAGTTGATGCTCCTGCAGTTTCTGACTGCTGCAGCATTATCCCTCAAGCCAGCCTGTATCGCTGTTTTCAGTGATGAATAAGAGACACAATCAAAAGTCTGGGGCTTTAATTATCCTCAGTCTGTCTTGAGTATCATAAGCAACCAACCACTAATTACTTCAAGAGCTGATGCACTTTGCTCCTGCTTATATAGCAGTATAAGGATCCAGCTGATGAAAACAGACCAGGAGCTGGACCCAGTGAAGAAAGGATGCAAAGAGGGAGCTTTCAACCCCAATCCCTTGGCGTAAATTACGTAACAATATAGTAAAATATTCATGACACACCATGGGGACGGAATCCTGCCTGCTCTGAAGTGCTGAGCAAACACTTTGCCCTCAGCCACTCAAAGACTGTGTGGAGGATAAGGAAAAGCTCAAAAGTAAGGAGCTGAAAAACAATTGCAAGCAAGAAGCCAATCGCACCATAGTCGGAAAATATATTTTCGCCTCTTGAGGGTTGTGAGCAGTTCCAAAATTATGTTAGCGGTATATTGTTTGGGTTATATGCTTTCATTCAAATATGTCTTTGTATGTGTCCAATTGATGAGTAAATATAAAAACTTGATGAACTAACAGTGACAAAACACTTTGGGGAAAAATGATCCAGCAGACACAAAGTCAAAAGCAACTACTGACCACAGCACATAAGGGACGATGTTGTAGATGTATTATCTGAAAAATGAGATTCACCATCATCAGTTTAACTCCAACCCTGCAGCTCAGGTGAGGAAAAGAAATAAGTTGAAAGGCTGAGAGAAGCTGAGCCCGACTTTTGAAGTCATTAGAGGGGAGCGGCGAGCAGTGAAGCTATTCTTGCTACTCAAGGGAAACCCTTGGTTGTATGTTGACTTTAATGATGGCCAAAAGAAACACAACCTGCTGAGCCTTGCTATGCAAGAGTACACCCCTAGCTTTACTTATTAATTAGCATCCTAACTAAGGGGTTTCTGGGGGGTCAGATGTACCACAGTGTAAAATTGAATAAATGTATGAAAGCTCATCATAACATTTATTCCAAGTCAACATCTGCACGAGGGGTTTCTCTTCTTTTATTCTTTGTAGCTCTTATCTGTGTTAAATGAATTATCCTTCAGTGCACCCATTCTCCAACAAACCGGACTCTTCTTCATCTTCTTCAGTTGACACCTTTTCTACTTCAGTCCGTGATTACCTGCATTTCTCACAATGCCTTTGGACAACTACGAGAGAATGAGCATAATTTTGTTCCCAACACACCAGACGTTCATGCGTTTCCACCGGAGTTGAGAGAAAATGAAAACTCGGCCAACTAAATGACCAATTCGCCTAGTTTGCATTTTAACTGCAGTCGGGGCTCTAGATATGTCGTGTGATACATTTGTTGTTTTGCTGTAGTAATGCATCACAAGCAGGTTTATTTTTACCTGAAGGAAAATGCAATCATCAAATTGATTGAAAACGTAGAAACGTGTTTCTACTAAGAATCACTCCACTGGAAACATGTCAAGGTAATTAAATCAAACAATGTTATCAAGTACATTTAGAAAAATACAAGTGAGTAAAACAGTATTTTGGAATGTGAGAGATGATCTGCTAAAATATGGCACAGTGGAAATTGTTTATTTTAGTAGCATCATTTTATGTGCATGAAGATTAAATCCTGAAGAGATAAGAAGGGAAAAAATTACCCAAAACAAACACTGTCATGGTTTACTACAGTAAATTGAACAAGTGGTTGGTCAACTTCATGCATATGCAATGTCATCTTGTCACCCACTGTAGTGTTCATATTATTAAAAATATTAAATCCTGTATTATTCTTTTTACCTGGGGGCAGTTCAAGGCCCCATACAAATCACATTTCCATGGCTTCTGTTTCTCTCTAAGTGTGATTCATAAAAATTGTTCCGCCTGTCGCAGCCCAAACAGGAGATAAGTTGATTAAAGGATTTTTAAAGCTTCACAGTTCTCTACAAAAGTTTATATGAAGTACTAGAGGAACAAATGTCTAAAGACCGATGCTTTAAGCAAGGTTACCACCATTGTTGTAACCAATTTTTTTTTTTTTTTATTTACAATCAATATTATGTCATATATATTTTTCTATGATCAGTAACACTGGGAGGTGTTTTTCATAAAAAAAAAATTTCCGTCAGTTTTCAGTTGTACAAGCAGAGTAACTATCCATACACCTGACTGGAGGTGATCCAATATGTGATGTAAAAAAAAAAATTCCAAATACAACCTGGAGAAAACATTTAAATCCGAGTAGATTATATCACACAGGCTTCTCTTGTAGATTAGTCATGGAGCATGAGAACACCAAGTTTCCCTTTTGTATCAAGTAGCAAAAAATTGTAGCACGACAAGTAATGACAATGCTGAAACTATATCCTTCCTTCTCTATTGTGAGTGTAATGCTGAGCCATGTTGTTGCTCCAAAGCGAACCTGAAACGTTTTAGAAATCTCTCGTATCCTGACTCTACACTGACACAAGACTTCTTGATAATTTTTTAAAATTGCAATGATGTGAATTATACATGTACAGACTGAATACCCTGTGTTTTTCCCCACTAACCACCAATGGAGGTGGATGCATTTGCACATACTCCATCATCTAAAAGCCTGTTCTATGCTTTTCCCTCCTTCTAACTGATCCCACTGCTGATGCAGGGGACAGGACCAGCTCATGGTTATTCTGCAGCAGTGCTGTGATATGTAGAACATATCCAGCTAATGGCTGCTTTCAATTTTTCTGTGCTTGTATCATGTCAAGCATAGAATGGAGATTTGAAGATTTCACCCAGCAATTGGACAAGCTATCCAATGCTTGTATGACCAGCCCAAGAAACTGACATATAAACTCTCCAGTTTTTCTGTGAGAGACTTGTCTGTCAGTTCCAAGTATCAAAGTGTGTCAGCCATCTCTTGTCATAAGTGGCTTGGAGAGAGATACTTTAAAAAAAAAAAAAAAAAAACTCTTGAAATACTGTTGCTTGGAGTGAAGTGGCAGCATCCTGTAACGTGCTCCTCTGTCCATCAGTGGGGTTTGCCAGTCGTGCTCAAGGCTCTGTCGAGGAGGCTGTTAAAGCCCACTGGGCAGATACCTTTAAGGCCATTGTCCATCAAAAAACAAGGATTCCTGCTCAACTAGTTGTACTAGACTCACACAGAACTCACTCTTTGCCCAAAAACACTGAGTCTTGGGTGGTGCAGCTCGATGGCCTTTAGAGAAGGAAAAAAGGAAAAGCTAATATAATTTGTTCCCACTGCAGGATTTGGCATACTGTTGGGAACACACAACAACTCATTGGCAAAATCCTGCCTAAACACAGGCTTGCCAATTAGCTCTGTGAAGATGTTTCACAGGCCTGTTAGTGGACAAACCTTTCTCTGGTGGTTCATGTGCCCTTCACAAGGAATCTGGCAGCATCGACAGACTTATCTTGTGCAGCATTTGGGGTTGTAGAGTTGTAGAACAGCGCAAGGTGTGGCAGTCAGCCCAGGTTTTTAAGCAAAATCTTTCTGCTGCTTTAATTCCACTCTGTGATGAGGTTCTAATCTCACTGAAAGGACATTGTGTGGTATATGTATCCCTAACCCCTGATCACGAGCTGAGGCAGGACCAACCTGTGTTCGTGGCCAAACCCCTGGTTGCTTTTATGTTATTCAGTGAGCCAGAGCTAGTGAGATACATTATCAACCCTCCATCTGCTCAGTAGTAAGTATAATAACAATGAAGAATAGAATAAGAATGTGCATACCCATAATGTTGAAAAAATGTGTGATGGGTCTGTGCATGGCACTGTAAAAACAAAAGTGTGGCTGTAGAGGACAGGTGCTTATGATGGCTGGATACCGATGCCAGACTTGTGTCAGACAGTTCATTGAAAAAGACAGAAAGAATGTTGGAGTGCAGCATTTATTCTGGTTCACTTGTAACATATCAATCAGGCTTGTGACGTGGTGTATTGTACTATTCACCCTCTTGCCCTCTGCTGAGCAGTTAGTCTGCCCTGGAATAGCAGCAGACAGGTGAGACATTGTTGAATCAATGTCACAGCAGGTGATTCAGACCTCATCTTGTACAAGGCTCTTTTAAATGACGAAGACTTTCTGAACAGAACAAAGGCTGCATTTGGAAGCTGCTTGAAACCATGTGTTCTGCCAATGCATTACTCACTAAAGGCTAAATGGATTAGCATCAGGGAATGTAAGTCCATTATATACTTATTGTTTAGCGTCTGTAGGATTAGATAGATTCATATTGATTGATGGTTTGCCAATGATGTGATCTGTCACATTCATAATATTCCATTGTTACTACACTTTGATCCTTTGTAGATTTGTGTGAGCAGCTTTCAGCCGTGTCTCGTGTTTTTGAACCTTTTCAATCTGCTTTTCAGGCCTGTCACTCCACTGTAACTATACTTTGCTAGGTGGTAAATGGTATTATGTTTACAGATTACAGCTCTATGCTTCTCTTACTACCTTAGATTACTGTGTACTCGTAGACTCAAAAACCAATTTGGCATCTGTGGCATGGCTCCCAATTACTTGTATGAAAGAACATAGTGCATTTCCTGAAGTGATACTGTGTCAATATTTTCTGATGTGAAATATGAAGTACCTCAGAGTTCTGCTCTTGACCCTCTTTTTCAATATATGTTTTACCTCTTGGCCAAATAATGCACAGTTGGGGTAACAGTGGAATATGTTTCCACTGTTACCCTGATGACACCTAGCTTTATGTTCCTGTAAAGTGAAGAGTCTTTCTCAAATTAGAGGCCTGCTTGTCTGCTGTACAAAGCTGGATGTCAAAAAATTTCTAGCTCCTAGATTCCTATAAAACTGTAATGCAGTTTGGCCTCAGCAACTGTGATTTCTCAAAGTATGACAGCCAAGAACCTTAGTATTTAAGCTTCACTTCATCGGCTCCCTATCCATGTCCGATCACACTTCAAGGTGCCTCTCATGACATACAAAATCATAAATGGGCAAGCCCCCTCATACCTGTCTGATCTCCTTAAACCTTATATTCCAACCAGTCCTGTTTTTTCTCAGGATACAGGGCTCCTGTCAGTTCCCACAGTTCAAAAGAAGTCAGCAGGCTGCAGGGCCTTTTTTTATCTTATACTGGAACAATCTTCCTGCTGACATCCAACTGTTTGACTTCATTGACGGATTTAAATTCAAACTTAAAATTCATCTTAAGCCTTATCATCAGTTTGGTAGCTCATTCTTTGATTTCTCTGATTGGTCTCGGCCGCTTCCTATCTGTTGGCAGCACCTGGAAGTTGCTCGATGTACTCCCAGATCATTTTCTTTACTGCACTGTGAATCTACTTTGTTGCTCCATTCTTTCCACATGTCATCTATTGCATGTCCGTCCATCCTAGGGATATAGGGAATAGGGATCCCTCCTCAGTTACTCGTCCTGGGGTTTGTGATATCGGGTAATAGATATAAGTAACTAAGTATTTATAATAACTTGACTGTATATCCAAACTGTTAGCCAGTGGATTCAAAGAGCTAATAAGAGGTCCTCACCTGTGTTCATAGAGGAATAGTTTCTTACACTGTATTTGTTAATGCATGACAATTGGGATACTAGAAAATGCAAGACAACCTATTTTGACACAGTCCTTCTGCTCATTAGTTTGGTTGTATACTATAGTTTGGTTTGATGCCGCTGAGCGGGTATTTCAAAGGTCCTGTCATATGTTGTTTATGTTTTGCTTTCATTTGCACATTACATTTGCATCTGTTGAGTCAACACAATACAGAAGCTCAATTTACACACTATATTCAATATCAGTGCAATGAGCTCTTTGGTGCCATGCATGGCTTCACTGAATTAATTAGAAGAAGGCAACACTAAGGACTCTTGGCAAATTAATGTCATTAGTGTGGAGAATTATGGTGCAATGATCAGTGCCTAGTTTTCTGGACAGTGGTAAAAAAAAAAAAAAAGGACTGCGATTTAAACTTAGGAGGAAAATAAAATGAACAAAAAGGCAATAAGAAGGTGGACAGGGAAATGCAGAATGTATGTGATTGTGTGTGTTTGTGTTTATATGGTGACATTAAAATTCAAAGTTGGTTTTTTTGTTTTGTTTTTTTTTTAATTCCAAAAAATATGTTGCAAGGAATAAGCCATAGTGAATTTTATGAAATGTCTGTGCTTTGATATTGAAGAAAAAGTAAAGTAAGAAGTAGAAGAAGCTGACCTTGAACAGACGCAAAATGTTGGCTACCATGATTGACACGGAGCTGGCAGATGCACCAATCACTCCCACCACTCTCTCAGGCTTAGTGATGATGGGCGGCCCTCCGCTGAGACACTTGACATCAGTCGAGTCTTTCTCAATCAGTGCCTGAACAAATGTCAGAGACTGTTCCAGAGCATGGGTGTCCCGGGAGCAGGTGTCCAGGATGCGTGCCCCTAGAGTGATATTAGGCAGCAGCTCATTGTCATTATTGATACGATCCAGGGCAAATAACATGGCCTCCAGCCTATGGATCCCTTTCTCCTTCTTCAGCTCTCCACAGGCTTTGCCATCGTTCCCTCTCGCATGCACTGGGAACAGTCCACCCAGAGCTATGTCCCCATCAATGCGTATTGAATTGAGGTGTGTGTGGCCTGGCATTTTGGGTTTGGCTGCCAAGGCGATCAAGAAATAACAAGCAAGCAGCAACACCCAGCAGCAGACACTTCTGTGGCACCCAATCCACACTCTCTCAAAGCCTCCTTGCAGAGTCATAATGAAAGGCTAAATCCGCATCCAAATACAAATTCAAGTCCTTTGAAAATGAAAGACGTGCACACGCATATAACCACACACACATACAAATGTCCTGAAGGTTAGCTGCAATATTTTTCAGAGCACAGTCGTCTTTAGAAGTCTCTTCTCATGGTTTCTAGCTCTGACACAAACTCAGTAATACTAATTATGCAGCTTCGCTCTCTTTATCTCCCACCCTTTCTTCTTTCCTCTTTGTGTTTCAGTCTTTTTCTGCACCTGTGAGTGGTGGCTACATGCAGTAACTAAACAGAGCACAGCAAGCTGAGGCAGAGTCCACAGAGAGCTTCTCATAAAGCAAGAACAAAGGTGGGAAGTTTGCCTCTCTTCTCTTCTTCTCCAGAATCACTCGGGTGCATTTAGTTTTCCTTCAAGCAGGCAGAATGTCAAGAGATGAGCCAGTGGGCTCCACAGCATGCTCCTGAAAAAAGAAAGCAGAGATGTGTTAGAGTCTGACAATACAGCAGAAAGAACAACATCTAGAAATAAAAGAAAATGACAGATCAAATGGAATCACACTCATCTGATTTTAACAAAATGTGTTTTGTTGCGGGTGTTTGCCTTGTATTCATCTACAATACAGATGACATTTTGTCTCTTGTATGGAGTCTCCCACATCCACTTATGTCAGTGGATGGGAGATGAGCTGCAAAATCTTGCTTTCCGTATTTTAATGGAAAGAGTCACACAACACATTTGCAGTGGACAGTCCTAGAGTTTGAGTGCAGTTTCCAGATCCTAAAATTCAAGCAGAAATAATAGCTAGACCATGCATTCCACACAGGAAATCTGTTCTGTGTTGCACCCATGCTCTGACTGCTTTCAGAGCACTGCGATGAATTATTTCTGTGAGCCTTGAGCATAACTGATTCACTGCTGCTTGGCACCGTTCCATAGACTTCATAGCCACACGCTGCTCATGTAGATTGTCTCCAGAGTGTTTTACCAAAAGGTTATGAAATATAGTGATAAATTAAGAGCACAGGATACTGTTAATCAAAGAAACACTATTCCTCTGCTCTTAGCACATCCGATCTGCCAACAGTGGTACCGGGTGCTATGGTTGTTTGTGCGAGTGTGCGTAGTCTCTCAACAGTAGGTAGGCTTCCTCCACAGTGCTAGACTAATAGAGCAGTGGATGTGGCCACAGTGGGAGAGGCCTGCAGCTCGCTCTCCCTTTCTCTTTTTCAATTGACCGTCAACACACATATCTGTCAGGCTCTACTTCACGCTGCTTTTGTATGCTAACATACAGATTCCTGCTGTGCTGTAACAGAGGACACAAAGGGCAAAAACTCATTCAGGATCAGAAAGTTGCACTACATTGCAGAGGCCATCAAACCCATCACAGTGGAGCAGTGATATTTTGCAATTATTTTAATGCGGACAGAGCTGTAGTGGTAGCTGTAATGGCTCTTTCTCTGTAATGTTGCATACACATTTGGTGAACTGTATCATGAGGTGTCAAGAGATATGCCACAACTCATGAATTAAAGAGGGCTTTGCCATCTGCTAGTCACATGCGCATCTTTACTTTCTTTAACTTTGGACATCAAATCAAATAATAAAGATGCCCTGCTGTAACACTACACTATGCCCTCTCTCATGCTGCTTCACCCATCCTGCTGGGAACCAAAAGGAGATATTTATATCATCCTGCACAGATCATCCCCTTAAACCATAGCATCCATAATGGATGAAGGCCTACCAGTGGCTGCAAAACATCTCGTTCCAGGGAAAAGCTGAGAAGAGAAGGAAAAAGAAAGGGTGGCTACACAGGGTTGGTCTTTTGTAAAAGAGTTGAAAACGGATGAACAGGTAGAAAAAGCAAACTGCCACACTTGCTCAACAGGGAGACTGGGTAATGATGCTGGATTTGCTTTTTAACCACAATTAAATTTTTTACAAAAGCACCATGTAGCATGGGCCGTGATAATTCTCCAGAGCACTCTATGCTTTTCTTTAAGCCTTTGTTGCTTCATTTTTGCTTTGGTTTGCATGCACAATAATTCCCACAAATGATAATTTTCCATGAGATCATAATCTAAATCTTAAAATTGAGGAGAAGAGCTGTAGGGAACTCATGTGATTCTTATTTCAAATCAGCCCATCCTGCATCATTGTGATTACAAACTAATAAAACGACAGTAAGAGAAAAAAAATACAGTACACCATGGAAAAAAACAAGCGGATAAACATCTTCAGTGCTGGACAGGTTTTAGCCTTGACATCCTAGAGATAAAGTCTTCCCTGTCGCTGGAGATCTTGTTGAAAGGGGTGGACAGAAGTGCCCCTTCATTGTCATCACTCTGTGAAGCACTGCATGCACAGTGGCAGCTTTACCAGATGTTTAGTCACAAGGCCCAGATGGACAGAGCAGATAAACATCAGCTGTCTGCAGAGAGTGGGAGTTAGAGGGAAATTGCAGAATTCTCACAGCAACCGTCTCCCCTCACTGTGATGAGGAGGAACTCCAGCTTCCTCTGCACTCAACCATAGTCCCCTGCTGCTGTGTGCACTGCCAGACTGATGGCTGGAGGAGCTAAAGATTTCACTTACATGGAATTACTCATTGCCATAGAGCAAACTTTTGATAACAGTGGGGTTCTTTTTACAGTGTGTCTAGTCGAAGAGCCTTTTTGTCAGTAATTGTGTACTTGCACGTGGTTCAGTAATAAATAGCTATTAATTTAAGTTAAATGAATCACTATTAAAATCTGGCGGTTTACATTGTACAGCAAATTAATCAGAGTTGCAACAGTAAATAGCCAATAAAGCTGTCTCACCAGTTAGCGTCTCACAAATGTTCGGTTAATTTACGGCATGTTTTGCACTTGAAATTGGCTTCAAGGAAGGAGAAAGTAAACGTGGGTGAGCATGAAGTAAACAGTGATTTTAGCTCATGCCCTGCTATCCTCACACATGCAGTGATGAATTAAATAATAGTTGTGGAGAAGATGTACATAAAACTATATTCCTGCATTTTTCTTTCTTTCTTTCCTTTTTTTTTTTAGGTAAACACTCTTTTTTAGCAGCGCCACACACGCTCTTCTTCTGACATGTTAATTGGTTGCAATATTTGAATTTGTTACAAGCATGGAAAAGTTTAATGCCCACTAGGGAATTTCTCTTGGGGATTTAACAAAGTATTGGAGAGCTGGAAAAAGATTAAATGCTCAAATGAAGGGACACATAAGAACTGCCTCTGAAACAGTTCACAAAAGTACAAATCCTTTCTCTGCCAACTGATCAAAGATTCCCGACAGCTATTCTAAATTTTGAACCAGGCGTTGGCTGCTTGCCAGACCCCACCAAGCTACACAAACTTCCACCAAGCCAGACTGCTTCCTTCTTCTGAGGTTACTCAGCCAATAATTAGCATCTCCATATTGTTTATAGCATCATGTAGTTCATGATTTTATACAGACAGTTTAATTGCGGTTAATGTCCTCAATGCAACAAGAATGTTTAGACATGTTGTATTATACAAGAAGAGCTTTAACAATTAAACCAAGCAGTAAGCACCTATATGTCCACATCCACAAAGATCTTACAATGTGTAAAGCCATTCAACCAAGCAAACTAACTTCATTTCAGAAATATTGGTGCTGCTAGTGTACAACATTTTTAAAATGATGGGATGGTGTCATGTTTTTCTGTTTTATTCTCTCTGAACTCTGAAAAACAGTGGAGAAATAAAGCGGGACACACCCCTCATTTTTGCATCCTGTCATCTTTGCGAAGCTTCACAATGACATGAGTCCTGCTAATAGGTCCGTCAGAGTGGAGCTGGGCACCATTTGACACTGATGTCCTAATCCGACAGGGAGCTGCTGTTTTGGCCGTTACGCTTCAGCAGAGGAGATACTTAAGCCCAAAAGGCCAATATGATCACAGCAGAGAATAAAATAGATAAAGCCTTCAGTAGAGGCAGTGTTGCACTCCCTCTGCATGTCTGTCTGCTGGTCTGCTAAAAATACAGATGTTTTTTTTTTTGTTTGTTTGTTTTCAGCTTGTAGTTGTTTCCACATATTTTTATGATGTTCACTCGGTACATTTTATCTTTTGTGCACCATCAGGTACTCTATAAATTTACCTGCATATGAGGAAAAAAAGGGAGCCTGAGGAAATTATAAACTGATGCAGCAGAGTCTTCTGACTCAGAGGTTTGAAGGTACTTGTCATTGTAACATTGTTGTCTCATTTTTTAAGTCCAGAAATCCATCAAGAGAATTATGTTTTCCTGGCAGTTTCTGATAAAATAGAAAACTCAAACTGATCAGTGTGTGTGACCATTGTTTTTACACAATAAAGGCATTGGTTTAAAAAAAAAAAAAAAGAAGAAAAGAAGAAACCTGTCCTCAATTCCACTAAGAGTATATGGACAGATCCTTTGAAAGCAGTAGCATTTGAGAAGAATGTGGTTGATTTACAGCTCTGTGTGAGAAGAGGATGTAAAGCAGTTTTACAACAAGTTAGAAAAGTCTTTTTAACATGTTTATATGAACTTGACATTTGTGTGTGTGTGTGTGTGTGTGTGTGTGTGTGTGTGGTGAGGGTATTCAGTTTTGCTGGACCTGGGATTTTCAAATTTGACACCCACTGCGACACTCTTGGGATTTTTTTGTTTTTTAGTTCAAGTTGTGCAATATGAAGAAAAGTTCATATTATTTTTTGTCACCTCTATTATTAGTTTGTGTCACTTTGACTTAACTTTATGCTCTAACTTTATGTTAGTATGTCACAGTAGCCGTAGGAGTGTCTGTTTGCAGTACAGCCATGAATGTACAGATAAATGTCACTGTTTTAATACTGAAAAAAACTAAAATTTTTGATGAATGTAAGACAGGTTCTGTGCTTATACACTGTGTCTTTTTTCTCTGATGTCCAAACAGATTTACAGATATTTATCTGTGATAAACAAAATTGTGATATCGTCTAAAAGGGTAAATCATACTGAATCTAAAAATATGTGTAATGTGTCTGTGTTCAGATTTGATTGCGTTTTGACTCTGACAGATGTGTGTGGGGTGATCTTCGATTCCAGACAATCGGATGATCTGCAGTGTCAAATAGTTTTTCTTTAAGAGTGTGTAGCAAATGTAACACAAATCTCAAAAGATGTGCTGCCTTTGAACCACTGTCACCTTAGTTCTGTGTGAAATGTTCCTCGTATGATGAGTCATACTCAAGGTAGTGAAGACAAAAACAAGGGTGCAGGGACATAGCAAGTGCTTGACGAAATTGGAAAAGAGAAGGGGGTATGCACAAAGCTTCACTATATGCATTGTAACTCTATATACCAAGCTACCTGCATTCACCCCATTTCCATAACAGACATCAGACACCCTTCCCTAAGGCAACTCCCCTCATCTATATCATCCTCTTCCCTATTTCTCTGTCCATTAGCTTCCTCCAACAGAGCTGGAGATATTAGGGCCAATTCATATTCACTCATTAACACTTTCTTTATGCAAAATGCAGATTTCATTAACAAACAGTCTGTGTTTCTGCCCTGGGCTCCTAATATAGAGGAGCCAACTGGGAAAATGATTCAAGACTTCTGTGGAGAACATCTAACGGTGAAAATGCAGAATGGGACAAAAGAGATCTCTTAAAAGAGGTCATGGAGGCAGAATAATGACATTAAACATTCACAAGCCTATTCCTTTTGTTTTTATAGTGTATACTGCTAATTCTATGGTATCTTTGTTATTGAAAGTCTTTATGTGAGTTTAAATTACAACTCTATCAAGGCTGGCTGCATGCAAACAGAAAACAAAGAAGCAGTATACACAGTTAGAATAAATATCTTCTTTAAATATCTTCTATAGATTAGGGCGATAGTATTGTATCACAGAATTGAGCTGTTGGTCAGATGCAATGCCTCTTTATACAGATTCTGTGCTAAGAGATACAATTTCCTCCATATGCAGTTTTGAACCATGTCTTCTCCCCACTACATGTATGTAAAATGTGAATTATTCATGGCCACATCCTTCACACCTCTGTCAACATATGCAGAATTAATGGTAGAAAGATCGTAAAGGGTGGAGGAATAATATGACTTTGCCCTGGTGTTTCCTGTATTTCTAATTCAAGGTTTTTTTTTTTTTTTTTTTTTTTTTGTTTTTTTTTTATTTCTTTGAGAGAGAGGGAGAGAAAGATGAGAAATGTGTGTTTGAGAGGCAGTGAAGCAATGAACAAGAGGTACTGGCTAAAGCTTTGTGTGTGTCCCACTTTGCTAATTTTTCATGTCGCTCCACAGTTTGCACAGCAAAGCACCCATTGAGCTTTGCTGTTGAGGAGCCGGGTGCAGCAGTTTGTAAATGCTTGAATCTTAATGTTAGATAGATGTAAAGAGTGGACAGTGTGAAGAAGAAACCCATGAATTGTTGCTTGTTTGCTTCATGGTGAAGATTTCCTAATATAGACTCACTGATCTAAACCGCATTTGTACAACAATAATGTACGTGTTGAACAGCTGCTCCACATGTGGCTCTTGATTTGCCAAGTGAGAATGAATGCAACTGATCGAAGTGACTGATAGTCATGCCAAATGATGCTGTGACACTTCGATCCCTCAGATCAATGCACTTGTGTCATACGTGGCAGGATGAAAGATCAAAAAGACCTAAAATTTGATTTTATTTCTCAGAGTGAAGGCTGAGCTCAGGACTATTTAGAAACAGATTCAGACTTACACAATCATTCTGAGGCGACAATCTCTCTTATCATTTCAGGTACATTTCAGCCTATGTTATTTCGACACCAAGTGGAAATTAGATAGCTATTGGTCTGAAGAAAACAACAACAGCGCTAAGGACAAAGCCGTAAGGCAGATTTCCTTCAAGCGCGACCACTAGAATGAAACATTTCCAAACCAAACGAAGGAAGATGGTGGCAGCTGCCATGTAAAGCACCCTCTGAATCCCATAAATCTCTCTCCAAAAGCATCCTAATAGTCAAGTAATAGCTGGCTAACAGTGCTGAGCACATCTCTGAGTGTGCAGAGGAGATAGTTTTGTCAAAGAAAGCAGTTGCTACAAGTGCACCTCCCTCAATGGTGACAATGGGGGGGGGGGCAAAGACGTGTTTGTGGGGAATCACATATTTCAAATCACACATTGAGCTTCTAAGTATAGCCTGGGTTTATCTGTGCTCCTGGAGACTGAAGCTATGAATACTGCATCCCTCCGGTTGCTGCCATCCTGTCAAAGAGGGTTTCAATGTTGAGGCATGCTTGAATGGATAAAGTGGAATTTTTATCATGAGAACACTACCATTCACTTCTTGTGTGCATTTCTTTACATAAAGATGCATAGAGAGGTTGACTAGTCCTGTAGGGATCAAAGGAAACAGTAAGAGATTAAGGGTGAATAAGAGTATTAGAAACGCTCAAATCTTTCCTGAAAACCTTATACATCAGAAAGTGATGTATGATTGTCTCCACCAGCCAAAGTCCCACTTTAAAATGAGGTCCAAGTGTTCAACAGGGGAGTCAGGGAGGGAGGCAGCCTGTTTTCAGTGTTTGCGTCTGTTTCAGCTGGTAGAGCTTGGTTATGATTTCTACTTTATTCTTTGAACCAAAGCCTTACTACCAGGGCTTGGTAAAAACAGGCAAACTGGGTTCTGTCACTTCAGAGAAGCACAGCTCTGCATCCCTGCCATGATTCCACTGTTGAACACCTGGTCCTCATTTTCACTGGCGCTGTCACTGGTGGAGATAATCATACATCACTCTCTGAGATGCTGTGCTTTCAGTAAACGTAGAGTGAGCTCCACGCCCGCACAGCACAGTGCCAGTTTCTGCCAGATGGGTGTGGTTTCCACACCATTTACATTTAGCTCACAGGATGGGCATCCTGTGATGGTCTGAAACAGTGGCAGCTCCATGTGAAGCAAAGAAATCTGGAGAGCGGTAACCACAATTTAGTCACATGGAATAAGCCATATCAGAGATCACTTTTACCAGTATTTTACCAACAACTTGCCCAAAGATGAACGTACACTTCAGTCATAGTTAATTGTAGCCTTATAGACAGGGCTACAGCATTTTTATATGTTGTCTTGATATTTATGATATTTACCTGATACTAAATGCAGCTTTTTCATGAAGTCATCCCACAGCTTTAGCCACACTACCTGCCACTGTTTAATCATTTTTGTTTGATTGTTGGCTGGGATTTAATATAATACATGTCACTCGTCCGCTCTGAAGTGGCTTTCCCCACCCCTGTCACTACACAGCATGTGACCATGCCAGCATGCCAAGGCCAGAAGGCCTTGCCAGCGTGCCACATGCTGTGTAATGACAGGGGTGGGGAAAGCCACTTAGAGAATGAGTGGCAGTTGTTACATTTAATCCCTATTATCAGCTGATAATTAAACAAAAATGATTAAACAGTGGCAGCTAGTGTGGCTAAAGCTGTGGGATGACTTCGCAAAAAAGCTGCATTAAGTATCAGGTAAAGATCATAAACATCAAGACATCAAGTGAAAATGCTATAGCTCTTTCTGTAAGGCTTCAGGTAACTATGACTGTCAACATACACATTCATCTTTGGGCAACCTGCAAATATTGACAGTTGGCAAGTGTTGGACTTGAGTGAGTGTCAGGAGGTCACAGCAGCAAGACCTTTTATAATGTGTTTCTCTCCCAGTGCACAGAGCAAAGCACTGAAGCTCATGTTTCATTTGTCCTCTTTACAAGAGCTCTGCTGAACTGTCATGAATTTGAATGTGTTGGGATGTTCCTACCCTGTTATATTAATTTCTTTATTGCCATATTTATCGGTTTTACTGTTTCCCTTTTCAGTGAGATTATAGCTCTTGGTGTTTTTATTGATTTTAATGTTCTTCTATATCCATCTGTCATTTTACTTATTCTAAAATACCTGCAACAGTGTTTTGTAACCTTTGCGACAAAAGTCATCACCTCTACTGGGGAAATGAAATTAGAGATGTAGTTGTTGAGCTGCTCATAAAGATGCACATGAAGCCTTTTGCTATTCTAGTAAAGGAAAGTCAACTAATGTTCCAGGAAGTTACTTTCATACACAACTCATTTGCGACAGGAAATATGTTTTTGAAAAGAAACATTTGTAGTTGTGAACTGAACATGTTTAGAAAGTCACAGCGTTTTAATACTAATTTTATGAGTGTGGATTTGTTCAATATGAAATATTAAATCAAAGGTTTAACTTACTCAGAAATGCACTTTTTTTTTTTTTTGCTTTCACCAGTAACCTACTGGACTCCCCACTTGTTGCCAAGCAACTGATCCCAACCAAGAAATAGACCAACACATAACCCGGTGAAAAAAAGTCATGTTCGTTCTTACTCTTTGGTTTTTGTAGAGATTAAACATTTGAGATATAGCATGTTAATTAGGAAGTCTCAGAGGTGCTAATCCCAAACCACCTCCCTTTGACTGTTGTGCAGCGTAAGAATAAAAACCAGTGAACATAAGCCACACAGCAATTACATTTCCTCTAAAACCGATAGGCAGACCATTTAGTAGTAAATACAGTGCTTGTAATTTTTTAGGAAACCAGGTTGCAGTAAAATAGCGGTTATGTAAATCATCCCAAAAACAATGAAACACTCCAGAATAATTTCCCTCCCTCAGGCTTCTATGGACTAGATGTTCACACAGATTGCATTGTATTGTGGTACAGAAACCCCATGCTGTGCTGTGTTGTGCAATGGTGTGCTGATGTTGAGCTACTGGAGCATCAGGCGTCACGCTCCTGAGCTTGTATCAAAGGTCCCTGTCAACATCACAACTAGTATCCTTTCAGGCACACTCACTTCCTTGTGCTGTCATCTTCCCTTTTTACTGGTATCATTACCAAAAAAACTAGAGAGCAGAGCCCAGCTTACTTAATGCTATCTGCCAACACTGAAATCGCTTCTCTATTTTGCCATTCATCTCTTCTTAGAGGGAACTATCTAGCTTCAAAGGGTAGCGAGTCAGCCTTTGGTCTGATGACATGAATTTAATCCCCAGACTAAAGATTGTATAAAAGTGATTTTATTGCCCTTCTTCATCTTGTCAAATGTACATGCTGGGCAGCTGGAGTGTAGCTGAAAGACCATGTTATGGGTCTGCCAAGAGGAGTGGAACTGAGAGCTAAATACAGGAATACAAACAGTGAATCAAAGGGTATTAGGTTGTAAGCTTTGCATCATGGATAATTGGGTTGCCAGTGCGCACTTATTAAAATCTGCCACTTCTTTTTCCCCCGTTCCAAGCCATATTCTGTGATTTTTGGCAGAAAGTGCCTTGCAAACCATAAGAGAGGTACAGTAGAGCGCTGCAGGCAAATAGTGCATGATGATTGTTACAGTCAAAGGAACGTTATAGCAGCTTGGAAACGGTGTTTGTGTATTATCCAACTGAGCACAGAGTAGAAGCAAACCACAAAAGCATTAAAAGCAAGTTTAAGAATTTCTCAATGCTTAATCTGTGCTGGTGTCCCCTTGGCGTTCTCCTTTTTTGTAGCCTTTCCCTCACCATTTTCTGTCTTACTCATGTTTTTGCAGCAGTTATTCCCAGTACCCACTTGACAGTTTGATGTTGGTGTGGAAGAGTTGTCCTTTTCATTTACTGTTTACGATCCTGTTGTTGTGTCATCTTTCAAGGCCGTAACCATGATTAACAGTCATGACTTTGTTAACCTGACTTTGTTAGCACAAATTCTGAAATTTAACCTCAGAAACTCTTCATTTTGCAAAGAACTGTCATAAGTCATGATATGTGCATACATCGTACATCTCTCAGAGAAGGTCTGGCACATGGCTTTTGGACAATGGCCCTGAGCTTAGCCACAGGGCTACTGACCTGTTCCATCAGAAGCCTCCGACCTGTTCTGCTATGAATGCTGTTTGAGGACTGAGATGTAACTACCCTCAGACTTTGTACTGTAGCAGCTCCTTTCAAGGAGCTTTGAATCAGTGGCAGTGAGCTGCAGTGACTGAAGGTGTTATTGGGCAAATGAAACATGATGGATTTCATTGCTAAATATATTTCATGTGTTACTGTGCAAAGGTCTTAGGCCACCAGTAGCTTTGTTGTTTTAGCAAAGTTTTAATGACTATCGATATTTATTTTTCAGTTTCTTTATTATATTATATATTAGATATTTAATAAAGAGATAAAAGAAACTATAGAAGAAGAAGAATACAGGAAATATGTACACAACATTGTTTTTTAAAAATATACAATTTTCAAAACAAAATGGCTTCTACAGGCAAAAGTCGGTATTTAGTGTGACCTCCCTTGACACTAAGTACATCTTGAACTCATTTGGGGAGACTGTCCTGAAGTTTTCTGAAGTAATCTTTTGGTACATTATACCAGGCTTCTTTCAGCACAGTCTTTTATTTCTTTCTCTGTCCAGGTGATCCCACACTGCCTCTATAATATTTAGGCCTGGACTCTGTGGAGGCCAATCCATGACTGTCTGTGTTTTATCAGCTTTTTTTCTCTCCAAATATGATTTCACTGCATTAGCAGTGTGCAGGGATTGTTATCATGCTGAAAAATAAAACCATTCCAAATCAGGCTCTTTTCAGAAGAAGTTGGTTATTTTTTCACATTCGTGATCCCATCAATTCAGACAATTTGACCAACACCACTGGTAGAAATGCAGCCTTAAACTAGGACAGACCTTCCACCATGTTTCACTGAAGTCCTCAAGCATTATTCTTCCATCTCACTCCAAGTCGTCTTCTCACATATTGTCCATGATTGGACCCAAAAATTTCAAACTACGATTTGTCACTCCATAATACTCTTTTTGATCTTCCTTCCAATCTTTGTGGGCTTTAGCATATCTTACCCTTTTCACCCTGTTCCCCTTCTGAAAAAGTGGTTTCTTGGCTGCTGCCCTTCCACGAGATCATTCCTGATCAAGTTCTTCTGACTGTAGAAGGGTCAACTTGACATTGGACTTTAGAGCTGAAGCAATCAGTCAATTCATTGATTAGTCTGATCTGCAATAGTTTTGAAAATTGCTTAGTTTCTAATGAGAGTATGAATTCGACTTTTGGCCAGTTCTTCCAGATTTTCCCCTTTGAATGAAGAATGAAAAGAATCATTTGTTGCAGCTCTACATATATTAATGTCTCGATGAAGCTTATTACAGCATGGTTAAGTGAGAAAGATAAACTCAGCTTCAACTTAATTTGTTTTATCACAAAGAAAATTGGTTTTAGGTCTGGAATTCAACATATTGATCATAGGAATTAACCAGTGATTAGTAGAAACAATACTCTATAGTCACATACAACAGAAAAATACAAAATAGAAAAATATGAAATGAGTACTGTAAATGCCCAGATTCATTAAAAACCACAGAAATACAGTTGTATATTTTATATTTATTATATATTATATTAGATAAGAAGGCTGAGCTCATCATTGCTTTCCCCTCCTGAGAACAATAAAATAGAAAGCATGTCCACGATGTCAATAGACAGTAACAGTAGATACTCTGGGTACGGCCTTGTGCCTCCTTTGTGGCTTTCAGCAGGAAACATATTTGATTCCAGGGTTTTTCCTGTGGAGTCTCAGTGCTGTTATATCCTTCTGTCTGAACTTCAAGGTCTGTGCCTCATAAACATCGTTTTTGCAGGGATAAAAGAAGGACCCTTAAATTCAGGGTCCTGACATACTCGAAGTTTGAAATGCTATGATTCTCCTTCCTTCTTTCTCTCAGCAGGATCCATATTTGCAGGCTTGCTGTGTACATCTTGGGTTTCTACAATTGAATATAACCTATTATTTATTTATTCTTTAATTTATTTTGTGTTTTTTACAGCCTTCTTGTTTCTCTTCATCTTTTCCCTCCATCTCTTTTGTTGAATTCTCAGCAGATAGTGGAATGATACAAACCTCCCTCTGTAGCAAAGCTTTGCATAAACCAAGCTAACTTTGTGTAAGGCACTGCTTTAAGTGCCGCAAGTGACGCATGGAACCTGATAATTGTTCCTTTCATCTGTCTTGTTAATTCTTGGATCAAAGGAGACGAGGCAGAGCATGAATGGCACATTGATTGCAAACCACAGCTTGGAGTTGTAGTTGGACGGGGTTAGCAGCCCCACAACACTGCCATCTGTGCCTGGAGATCAAGGCAGCATCTAGGCGGAACATTTTTGTTAAAACTGTCTCGCTTCACTTCCATCTTTGAGACTGCAACAAAACTCTCAACGATTGTCTTCAGATGTTGGAACACTGTTTTAAGCAAACCCCTGTACAAGTTTCCAGGACTTGCATGTGCCTCTGCAGTCATCTTACAGTCGCCGAATTAAAATTTTTTGTTCTAGTAATTGTGCTTAAAAATTAATGCAAGTTTTGAGAGCCAGTCTATTGCTAGCATTCATCATGTTCTGACAGCTTCCCCTGAAGATTAAGCATTCACCCTCAACGCCAGAGGAAAATAGGGAGGAGCCCGGATGAGAAACAGGGTCATTAACTCAAGGCTCCTCAGTGGAAATAGGTGTCTGATTGAGCAATTGGAATTTTCTGTGAAGAAAGCTTTGAACAAGACTTTGATCCATAAAGGGATTGTGTAAAAGATTTGTCTGAGTATCTTTGTAAAGTATGAGACAGCTGGATACTGGGTGATACTGTGGTGAAGATCAGAACATAAGTATTATTTGTCTTCTTGTGATACGCTGAATTTTTTGTTTCTGAGTGAGAAAACTAAAGCCGATCACGTGTTGTCCTGTGTGCTAATCAAAGGTTCACTTGAAAACGACTCATTGCACAGCAGCTTATTGGTCCCACATCACACTGACATTAAAACTAACTTATGTAGGTGATCAGCTGCAGAAGAGTGAAACGATCACACTCAAAACTAATACTTTCATTTGGCCACTTTGGAGGAGACGTGTGTTCAAATTGAAGGTATCACATGCAGGATTCGCCAGTCGTTGTTTGTAAAACATTTAAAATGAGAGAGTGAGTGAAGAGAGGAAGCAAAGCTGGGAATCAAAGAAATAAAAGATTATTTTCTGACTGTTTTAGTAAAACGCACCCACACCACCGCACATCCCTGTGGGAACGAATTGCATTGCAGGACCTTGTGTGAATGAAAGTTCAGCCCTGCCTTCAGTCAAAGCGGCCTGCAATTCTTTATATGTCCCTGACAGACAGCAGATGACAGAGGCGGAGACACTGATGTGACCTGGTCGGTAAGTTTTCTAAGAGTTATACTTTGGACCAGTCATGTGTGGATCGATCCTGAAATACTTCTGATCTCAAATGTTTCTGTTCTAGGGATGATTCTCATATTGAAAGATCAATATCTAAACTCAGTAATTTGAGGTAAATATGTTTTATCATCAAGAGGGAAACAGTTGAAAGTACTTAATACCTGGCTGATAGTTCTCCTTACACCATCGTCATAGTCATACACAAACTATAGTTGTATAAATGCATAAGAGCTAAAGTGAGTGATGACATTGATGATGACTGGCCATGAATGTGGTCTGCACAGATCTTTTTCAGTTCTCAGAACAGCAGCAATGCTGTATGTGATGTGTGTGGGAGGACTGTGAGATACTGTGGCAACACCACAAACCTTGTTAAGCATCTGAGATTTAATCACAATACAGAACATGATTATGCTGCGGCAGCCTGAAGAAGAGGAGAGGTGCTGGTGGGGTGAGACAGACTTCACTCACAAAGTCCTTTGGCAGTGACAGACATTATCCAGAGAGAGAGTGTAGCTATTGGTGACGTTTATCACTGTCACTGACCGTGGGAAAGTGATTTGTGTCTGTCCAGGCACCGGTTTGTGTGTTGATGTTTGAACAACTGGAGAGCCTGTCATTCTTAAAAAAAAAGGCCATTTCATTCAAATTAAAGTTTATATGCCAGGTAATTAAATAAATATGGCTATTAAGTCAACAATGGAATAAATAAATAAATGCTACAGTAAATAGTGATAATAAAAATTTTCAATTCAGCTTGGAGTGAGATTTGTGTTGTCACATCAATTAAATAAAATATTTTTGATTACTGTTTTCAAAGCCCTTCAGTCTTCAGTCGGTGTTTTATTGTCAATAATGCATATTTCAATCACACTTCCATATCCATTTTACATGATTTTAGTCTGCAGACAACAAAACTTCAGCTTATTATGGAATTTATTTATTTCATTATCAATTTCATTAGTTTTTTTTTTATTATTATTATTGTTTTCAGCTTGAATAACATGCCATTCTACAGTATATATACCAGCAAGCCTGTGTAACCTATCGATTCCTTTTCCAGTAGTGTATTTTGTTCAATGTATTGGTATTGGCGATGCTGCCTGGGGTTTACTTGGTATTGGATCAGGAGGAAAATCGGTGGTATTGCACATCACTATCCTGCACATTGTTATTGGCCCAAAATGTCCAAATTACGGGGACTATAAACAAATAAAGGCAGAGGACAGAGACTCTGCTGATAAATACACTAGTTGTAGTGGGTCATAAGTGGTGATAAAGAGTGATTACTTTTATGATTTTAAGACCTGGATTTTAGAAGCACTATCCCCAGCTTTGCCTTCAAACATTTATCTTGTTCTTCATTTCATTTGTGGGTCTGCCTGAAACCTTTTAGTCTGAGTACCTTAGCAAGCAACATTTAATATGCTCAAAAAGAATCTCTAGGCGAGACATTGCAAGCAATTTTCAACAGGGTAATTAGAAACACTTTTTGTACAATTTCTACCTTAAGTAGTACAATTATATGCATTTACCCAAAGTGATAAACATGTATCACAAGAAAAGTGTGCTGTTCCTTCGAACTCACAAATGATAGGATGACATGGGTTCTATTGACTAAACCAGTCACTGTGACATGATCCCTCACTGGCTTCCCATCTGGGAGCAGGACCAGATGTGTTTAATGGAGCCAAACCAAAAGCATGGTCCCCATCAGATGAACCAGAGTCTCAACAGTGGTGCGCAGACCTGAATAACTAACTAATCAACAAGTCTCTGTACTTTCATCATGATGTAGACACATTTAGAGCTGAAGCTATCAGCACTTATTTCACTCCTTTATAGCGGGTCAAAAGATAAGATATTCATCTGGACCCATTACGTGCATGTTATTGTAGAACTGTTAGAAATGTACCTCTCAGTATGGAAATGTACTTCTGCTGTATCTCTATTTTTGAGCGTGTAGGTTAGCTCAGCATGAATGCTTTTTTTCCATCTACGCCCCACTGCACACTCTCGCAGTGGCACACAGTCACAGCTGGAGGCTGCAGAGTACGCTCGCAGTTTTATCTGTTGGTCACTGAGAAGCCCCTCTGGAGCTTTTGCCTCTGATTTGCACCTCTCACGACGTCTGAGAGTAAAACCCAAACAAAACAACTTAACGCAGAAGTTTTCGCACATTTTTTTTTCGTTTGCCCTGATGGCACATACCTAAAATTATTGTGACACGTTCTGTGATTTGGATTAAGATTTGGATTTAAAATGGGCTGATTTCTAACACAAGATATAATAATTCTGGTGCCTAAATTTAAAACAGCCACTCTCCACAATAACACTAGTCCACAGTTACTGAAAATTAAAGATACTCTGTGGAGTATGATCATTAGAAGCAACATGGAACAATGTGATGATGAACCAGTCCTGGTTTGCTTTGGTTGTATCATATGTTCAACTGGTACATGAGGAGATATATATGCACACACAGCATGTGATGCCCATGCCTACTAACAAGCATGCAAGTCATATGACATTCATTACCCTGACTTACAGCTGGAAGCACTAATGCATCACAAAATGTACATGTACAAAGTACATGTGTGGAAAGTGGCCAAGAAGTGCACTGCTAGCCTTTGTCAACAATGAATGCGAACAATGCAGGTTTAGAAACATAATTGTTTCTGAGGAAGTACATGCATTCAATGCATTTGTTAGGCCACAAGCATACACCATCATACAAAAATCCACAGGGTACCTTTAAAATACTGGCAAGTACATGTATGTAATAAGGTACATAATTTAACCACACACAGGTTTACATTTGGAATAAATTCACACTATTAGTGGACATAAAAAATTGGCCACGCAATGTGTAAAGGACACTCTGGCTTTGTTTTCAAATATAATGTACTGTATATGCACCGCATGCCTGGTTGCTAATAAAGGTCCTGTCAAGCACCGTCTATGTTTGCCAGGGGGCTGCTTTGCTGTGCCAGTGCATAATTGTACAGGTCTCCCTTGTCAGCTCTGCAAAGCTCCCTGGGCTCAACATGAGGCATCACAGCAAGAGAACAAGGGTCACAACCACTAGACATATCATTAATCACAGA
Source organism: Rachycentron canadum (assembly GCA_038496675.1). Taxonomy (NCBI): domain Eukaryota; kingdom Metazoa; phylum Chordata; class Actinopteri; order Carangiformes; family Rachycentridae; genus Rachycentron; species Rachycentron canadum. The sequence continues at coordinate 7,664,933 of CM076651.1, forward strand.
ATCTGTGGGTTTTAGCCTGGGATTATCCATCCCTTGGGGGGCTAAGTCAGTTATGGAGTCCCCTGTAGGTGCTGCAGCTAGAGGGAAATGTCAGTCTGGTGGTGCCTGATAGACTCTGCTCCGGTTGAGGCAATCTGCAGAGAGGATGAAAGGGCTGGAACATTGATTTCAGTTCAAGAAGCAGGTGGGAGGAAAAGGGAATAGGAGTGAGTCAGAAAAGCCTTCAAACTAGCAGTCTATCCCCAGTTGAGGGAAATGTAGTCAGATAAAATATGGCAATGCCCATGTGGGTTTAGAGAGAAAAAAAAACTGAAGTGAAGATGATTTGGGTCACTTCCTCATCTCTTATTATTTCTACTCCTTTCATCCATTCACCTAATATTTTGAAATCAGGAGATCCAGGACTAAAACACATATAGAAGCCTCGGTAAAACCCTCCTGTGTGTCAAGGTATTTCTGTAGAATTTAGTGTGTAGAAGCACTGAAAATGTGAACATTTTATTACGTGTGCATTTCCATAAAAGAAAATGAAACAAAGACAGGCACCATGATAAGGATTATACAGGTAAACAAATTAAGCGAGACTTCAGGATTAAATTCAGAGCTACTTGCATTACAACACTGTTCTTTTCCTAATGCACTCCTCCTCTACCCAGAAAAATAGCGCACAATATTTGAAGTATCGTATTTGAATTCAATGTGTTCCTTGTTGTACCACCCAGCACACTGTCCGGGGTGTTCCAGGTGGATTCGATGAGTTGGGACAAGGAGAACAGGTGCCCAGTTGTCCGACCCCACCCATTAAAGAAAGGGGAAGGGAGGGAGGGGGGAGGGGTCAAATGCCCCCAAGGCTGTTGTCTTAACCTGCCTGATTAATGGTGCATTAACGAGATGGCAGGTCTTTGAGTACATCACGACTCTCACATTGCATCTGAATTATTAATGCCAACACAAAGAGCCTGTTTAATGAGCCAGAACTCTCTCATGGATGTTGATTAGGCGTGCAGTGGGTGTAAAGGCTCACCCTATGTGAATGTATCTATCTTTCAGGGGATGAGGTTTTTTGTGCATTTGGTTTTGGATGAGATGTATATTTTTGAGGGTATTTCCATCTTTATCAACCGGAGTTTAAGACACAAAAAAGCCTCGGGGAGAAACGTGATTGATGTCCTGGGTCAGATTAACCCAGTAACGCACTTAATGCCTTTAAGACACATTTTAAAAGAATATCTTGACATTTTGTAAAATACATTGGGTAAATATGAGTCTATAGCCAGCTACTGGTTAACTTAGCTTTGCTTGGAACTGAAAACACAGAGAAACTGCTAGTTATGTTAACAAACTTCACCTACCAACACCTCTAAAATTCACTCATAACATTATATCTATTTTCTTTGAATCCCCACAAAATCACTAACCACAACACATATCACCCCTTTAAAACCACAGCATGTCACTTTGGTTATTGTTCAGATAAATGTAATATTTTAGCTCATAAGCTTTAGCTGTATTGGTAGGTGGCTATTAATAACTTTGAACTTTATGTTTAGATAAGCTGCCATTTCCTGATATATTTAAGAAACAACTACAAGCATGCCATGAATCTCATCATCATCATGAGTCTCATCTAACTCTTTTTCCCAACATGTCAAAATATACCTTCAACACAAAAGGAAATCAAATTCAACTGTTGCAATCAGTGTGTTTTGTGTTCCCACCTGGTTTGATGTGTGAATCCTGTAGATTCTCTTTTCTCTTTCGTAAACTGACATTGAATTTATTCTTTCATATTCATTTTGTTCATTTTCTGTGGTGAAAGCAAAATAATGAGAGAACAGGTCAAATTCGAATAGCAGTTTAGAGCAACTTATTATTTTAGCACTAGTATGCTGACTGAATGAGGTCATTTGACTGAAGGAGAAGTGACATTGCAATTGTGCTGTCCAATCACCTGTCGTTGATTTTAGTTTTTTGATCATTTATGGCTTTCTGAATTTGACAGATCAGACTAACAATGAATAAAAATATACCAACATGTATTGTTTTTGAGACCTTAAATTATAACATAAGCTAATGTAATGCCACATTGTCTTTGAAAGTTATCATTATTTTTACATTTAGCCCCAAACATCCTTCTTTTCTTTCTTTTGTAAATTTTTTTTAAATGTCTAGTAGCTAAATGTAGCCATAGAAAATGATTTTTCTATCAGATCTATTTCTGTTCTCTCACTCATACATTGGAGAAAAAACTAATTCAGCAATCACATTTACAGTGAAAAGTGCTCATGGGCTGTTTTTAAGAAAGATAGGTTGAGCTCACTATCCAGGGATAAATGTAAACCAGATACACATTCATGATTGGTTACAAGTCTAATAGACTAGGTTTGTGTTTAGCGTTTGCATGTGCATGCTCCCACATAAACAGCTATTAACCACACAGTGCAGTCTTTGAATCTGCAGTGATCCCTTTCCCTTTGATTAAAACAAGATAGATTGTTTTCTCTGGTGTCACAGAGTCTTTATATAATGATGTATCTGTGGTCATGTATGGCCTGCAGCAAGGTGGTCACTTCATCACGGTTTTCTGATGGTGCAGGATTGTTTAAAACACTAGGTTATCTGTGCTTCTGTTAGGTTAGTAAGACATGATCACAACAAGACCAAATAATGTGTGCTGTCTCATTACCTCTGCAGCTCTGACAGGAAAGGAGTGGGAGGGAGAAGCACAGGCCTGGTAATCACTGTCATTGACCAGCATATCAATTTCAGAGGCCAGGATGCAGGTCTCCATTTGCCTTTAACAAGGAAACCTAAAGGTGCAGGGTGCATTCTTTTTAATGGATATCATTGCATTATGCTATTATTTCTTGTTTAAACGCACTAACTCATACATGGATAAACTCTTTTCAGGTGATCTGAAATATTAGCATATTTCCATTCCCATGCAACACAATTTAGCAGCATCTGTGCAAAGATGCAACAGCTTTGAGTGCAGAACAATAACCAGTTTCTAGGGAGAACCTTCCAGCGCAATTCAACCAATGAATTCATAAAGCAACAATTACTTTGACTGGTTGTTATTATCCATTCAAACAGCAGCAATGTTGCGACAAAGGTAGCAATTAAGAAAACGTTCTCCTTAAAGACGAGGCTACATTTCTGAACAGCTCTAATTACTGCAGACAATAAAGCTGTTCTATCTGCGGTGCTCCTGTTAAAGGTCTGTGCTGTTGCAACTGCTGTGAAGCCTGGAAAGGTTTCAACATTACAGTAATAACTTTAATTTCCTTACATAATCAGCATAATCAGAACTCCCTTTAGCTTTTGTGCAGTTAGGTTGAAGAAGAAGAGAGCCTCTCCCAGTGTCAAGCAATTGTCAATGACATGGTTCAGCATCAGTACCTCGTGAATACAGAATCAGATGTGTTAGAAATCAAAATTCATAGAGAGCAACAACCTTCTGTGTTCTCCATTCTTTAAAAATGTCACTTCCTGCATTGTTCTCTGCAGCTTTATTAATGGTCCACTGATAGTGGTGAAAGTCTGAGAAAAGACGAGCACAATGACTAAAAGAGAAAACGCTCCAAGCGTCGTCGTTCATCTCTTTGAAGTGACGCCGCTTAGTAATTCTCAGCTCTTAATGGTTTCTCTTGTCCTTAAGCATATGGGCCGCTGTTATATTTTCCTCTTTTGTCACTTTCCACTGGACACTGGAATCTCACCATCAATCTTAGTGACTGCAGCAGATGGATCAACCATCCTGTGGCAGACACAAACAGGCAAAAACACTAAATGCTTGCCCAATCAACCAGCACACCTCATAGAATTGCAGGTTCAGAAAACTGTGTGTGTGTCCATATGTGCATATATTAGGGGTTTGTATCTCTCTCTCAGGCAATGCAGTATCTGTTTAGGTACACAGTCCATTACCTGATACAAAAATGACAAAGATAAATTTGTACTGCTACAAGACACGGAAATTCAAAGCTGATGTGTTTCAATCATACTGTACATAAAAATGGACGTGGACAGTGGCATTGTATGTCATGACCATCAGGGGGCGACTCCATCTATCCATTGTCTATACCGCTTAATCAAACCCAGAACCTTCTTGCTGTGAGACGACAGTGCTAACCACCTTAACACCGCGCCACCCAGGTTGCAAAAAGTCTGTTTATATAGAAGCCTATGAGGAAATTGCCTGACTCCTCACTAGATTTATTAGCTCAGTAAAAGTTTTCCTAACAAGTTTATGGTCTCAATCGCTAATTTCAAGTCTTCTTCATTACAACATAATTTTTTAAATTATGGTCCTATATAGAGTGAAACAGACCATAAGCAGGGTCTGCATTTGGACATAGCCACTGTGTGATTGACAGACTGTACCACACACGGCGACCTACCGGAGGAAGCACAGAGCCTCTTCTACTACTTCTGGTTTTTAAAAAAACCAACATGGCAACGGCCAATTTACAAACTCAAGGCTTCAAAACAGCGGTTCACAAACCAGTGGGTGCCGCTTGGTTTCAATGCAGTCACACTTTGAATGGACGTTTCTACTTTTTTTAATATCAAATAATGAATCAGAAACGCTCCAGAAAATGTCCTCTGCCACACAAACATTACTGAACGCACACATTGATACATAAAATAATTTTTCAGCCAGGCCTTAAATTATATATGTGTACATTCACTCAAGTACAGTAAGTAAGTAAGTTTGCGTCCACCTCTATTCCACATCATTTCTGGGGCAAATAGTGTTTTGGTTTTTTTTTTTTTTTTTTTACTCTTAGTGGTTTTGTACATTCAGAATATCTCAACTAATAAGTAATGATGTTGCTATAGATTAAGATATCCAGCAGCTTAGAGAGTAATTAAAATCAGCTCTACAGTAACTAGCTCCAACATTAAAATGATGCTTAGAGATTAATGTATCAGCAGTCAGCAGGGTGAAGAAAAGCCTTAAATTAACAGCAAGGTTTGTGATGCCGCTGGTACATATTTTTTTTATTTTACATTTTACAAGGGCTAGTTCAACAAAAGCCATTTGCGAGTGCTGCTCACAGTAACTGCCAGCAGTGCCATAATTCACAAATGATTGTCACGAATTGCAGATAAATATTTAGAGTCCTGCAGGATTCTCACGTCCTCGTCCTCAGTGAAATGGCAAAACTAACGTGGGTGGAAGTTATCTCATGTCAAAAATCACATGCATGTCATAGCTTTGGTGTAACTGGCCCCTGTTGCATGTTTTGAAGACTGCTAATGCAATGTAAATATTTCAGGGATTTCAGCGTGGTGATGGAAGGGGATGGTTTGAAGCAGATTTGTGATTATGGAACATAGCAGAGAGAGAGAGAGAGAGATACTTGGAAAAAATCATTGATATTTTTCCAAAGTTCATGCATAATTTGGCTTGAATCTGTATTGATGGAACTGAATCTCTGACTTTGAAGTAGGACTAGCAGATCAGTTTTGCTATGAGTTGAGTTCATCTTTACACCCCTGGCATATACATAGCATATTTCCCTGGGTAGATCATGTGACTAATAATTCTGGGTTAGAGCCATACTGTAATGTAATTCCTTCATGGTGCGATGCAGCGTTTTGGATCAGAGTTTCTACCACTTGGCTTTTATTGAATTCCACCTTCAGGGTTCTCACACTGACTTAAACGTGCAGTAGTAAAATCACTCATTTGTGTCTGTGGCATTTTAAATAATGCCTGTCTTTGAGGGAACCGTGGTTGTTTTGGCAATAGTTGCATGATGTGCATTCAGTTCATCAAAAAGAGCCATGGTCATTAAATTGGCACATGTGATGATTCTATAAAGCCCAAGAGTCAAGACATGAGTAACATGTAAACTATAAGGGACCTGTATCTTGTCTGTGCTTCAGCTTTCAAAAATTACACAATTTCCACACAATGCCCAAAGGGTTTAGAAATGTGATTTAAACCAACCAACCTCCCTCTCCAGACCAGAAACCCTCTCTGAAACTTTAATGTTTCATCAGATCCTATCTGCCACTGCATGTTCTGGAAGAAACCACATGTGCACAGGGATCCTGTGAAGGGCAGGCGCTTGGTTAAAATGCTGCAGAAGCTCTGGGAGCCTAGCATGGCGCACTATAACACAGAGGACATTATTGACGTGGATTTCTGGTTATTAGCATACTGACATTTGACAGTAGAAGTGAGAAGAGCGGAGAGCTAATGTGCTCACAGTGACATTTCCCTGTGGACCTGTCAGATGAACTCTCATAACCCCTTTAGCTTTTCTCATCTCCAAGAGTGCTGCAAGAGTGAGGGTCAGGTCACTTCTTCCTTATCTGTCACAGGGACACAAGAGGATGGAAAATGGCTGACAAGAAACGCAACCTGCAGATTTTTGCAGTTCTTTCGGGTGCACTGTTTTGTTTTGCTGAATTTGAAATTATTTCTGTTAGAGGTAGCTTTCTATGCACATAAACTGTTTTAACAAAAACCATGATTTACTCAACTTTCACACAGTTGTTTTTTTTCAGATGTCAACAAAATGACAGTCCAGAATGGGTTTTTTTGTTTTGTTTTGTTGTGTTTTTTTTTTGTTTGTTTTTTTTTTTTTTTTAGCTTTACCAAGCTTCACCAAGGCAAGAAGCCTTGACCCAGAAAATGAAAAATCCACACCCCCGTGAAAGCACTGACAATGTATTTGGGTGACATCACAGTTTCCAACTGGGGTGTCAAAGCATGTGCTCTGTAAGGGCAAGAGTACGCTGCTTTCATTTTAACCGTCGCTCCGCCAGAGTCTGTATTTCCAGCTTTCAAGCATAAGAGTTTTGCCAGCTGTGAAATTCTGAAATTAAAATAAGGTAAATATGAAAGTATTATATGGTTTAAATAGTAAAGCCCATAAGAGGGGAAAGAAGGAGGACTCACTGATCTTTGGATGTTCTTAAAGAGAGGAGAGAGTGGCTGCAGGAACAACAGAAATGACCACAGGAAAACGCTTCATACGCTGGGTAGAGTCAGGAGAGTCCTACAGATTAGATTGTAAATAGATGATATTTGTGGTTGATATTCATCTCATTAGAGGCCAGCTTGCATTCTCACTTGATAAATCAATGCTATTAACACCATTAGACCAGCTCTGCAGCTTGAGTTAATTTCATTACCATAGGATGTATGCACCTTGTGAGTCTGTGAAGCAGCATTAATGGATACAACAGACAGTGCTGTTCTTGGATTCACTGAAAGGACACATGTCTGCATCATCAGATGATGAACAATGAACATATTAATGTAGGCTTGTCGCTGTACTTAAGGTGAGAGATGAACCAAACAGTGGTAGCTGTGACTTGTTTTCACCTCACATGAAACTGACAGAAGTGTAGTGACACATTTATCCTATCCACACAAATAAAGGCAGCAGGTGTCGTTTTGTGCGTACCACAGAACGATTAGAAAAACAGCTTTATTTATAAAAAGGTTTTCATGTTGATGTTGTTTTTTTCCGTTACTGCAATGTGCAGAAAATATTAATATAGATACAGTAATAGTGGGCAAAAAACCTTAAAATGTTAATAGGTCACATGTCTACATGTGAGCGTTTTATGCAGAAATATACATTTTGACCCTATTTACAAATCAAATGTCTTGTATGCAGACAAAATCCAAATGCTTTCATGTGGTCACTTGTAAGTGTCTCCATTGTCCAGATCACAAATCTGATCAGGCTACATGCAAATGAGGGTCAGATCCGCATCAGTCCAGGCTTTCTTAAACCAAAGAGACTGTTTTTGAAGTCTATAAGTGTCTAGATACAAGGGCATTCACAGGTCACCAGTCAGAGGTCACCATAGAGCATTGTTTGCCTGTAGCCTTGTGCGTGTGGGTGTTGCTGCTCTAGTGTCATCCACAGTTGCCTTAGTAACCAAGGTTAACAGGCCTCGCATTGATAGTGAGTGCAGGAAGATACAGATGTTTGCAAGAAAGCAAGAGGTAGCCTGGTTTACAAAGGCAATGAAGGAAGATGAGGACTGTTTACGTGTCCAATCCTCCAATAAGTTTCACACATGTAATGTATGTGACAGATATGGAAAAGCCTGTGGAAATATAATTGGTAACTGGTGAGCTTGGAGTTTGGGATGATATGATACAAATTAACCAATTAAACACCACAAAGACGTGATGTCTCCTAATAACTCACTTATCCGGCTCACAAGATTTTCATCACACTAACTGAAAAATTAGTCCCTCGTGCACTTCAGCAGTCAACAGTTATTAAACTCACATATGTTATCTAACTTAAACACATGGAGGAATTCTATTAATAGATGAGAAGTGAGACAAAAACTTGGTCGCCATCACAACTCTCATTCATGCCAGTGACCGACCTGGCCCACTTTCTGTGCACATCACTATCTGACGCACACATGATGCATGGTAAATGATACAAAAGTAAATGTGGGTCTTTGATGAGAAGATTCTCTGCAGCTGCACAAAGGCTGAAACATCTGGGATGCGTGGAATCAAAACATACAGGCGTTGTTTGGAGATGACGATGTTCTAAATTTGAACTTGCCTACGAACACAGTCAGGCTCACATGACATGTTTGATGAGATTTTTGGCATCTTCAAAGGACCATAATCCATTAGCCAAGGAAATAAAATAGTAAACTCACATCATAGTGTTAAGATTTTTGTGAGGGCCACTTCATAAATTAGAGACAAACAAACCTGCTCACTGAGATAAAAGTTCTTGTCACCTGCAGAACTTTCCTAACTCACCTCGAAGCTGCAGACGCTTGCTAAGTTTTGATGCTAAATAGCTGTTTGAGAGAACAATCTGAATGTTTGTGGACATGACCTCAAATGCTTTAACTAATTAGTTCTTCCTCTCTTCTCCTCTCTTCATCCCCTCAGCGAAATCACCAGGTATAATCTGAAAATTCTGCCTTTCATGGCACAGGATTTGACGTGCCTGGATTAGGCTCTTTGTTGTCCTGTTTCTCACTGCAGGAATGTTCATCTGTTCAGACTATGTTCAGACGTGGAAGGAGGATCCCATGGGAGCCGCATTGGAAAGTCTGTAACACCACATCACGCTATGCATTCTCATGGCATACCGTGACTCAAAGTGTGCTCTACTCAGGAACTCTGTAGCTTTAATATTTGATATTTCCTATGGGGTCCACCGTGTGACGATCAAAGATGGAGACAACCTTGAAATGCCTCCGTCAATTTACGCACAGAGTATCAATGAGAGAAAGTAGGCTAAAAGGAGATGTGCATTAAAACAGAGAGAGGCTGGATAGGAAGTGGGGAACAGAGCTGTGTCTTAAGTTGTGGGAGGAGGGTTCACAACATCAGACCCCATGCTGACAACTAATTAAAGCTGTTAAGCCTTTATTTATCACTTTTGAGTTCCATTATAAGTGGCTAGGCAGCACAATGTGTTTTTGCTGTGGACCCAATTTAAAAAATCGGTCTGTCCGCCTTCCTTATTAAAAGAAAAACACACATCCCTACACACTTTACATCCTTGCACCATTAACTCAAGGATCCAATTTGGACTCTCTTAAATGAGGGTTAATTTACACAATTTTCAAATATTGACAAAATCTGAACTATGGCATTTCCATCGTGTTTTACTCCACCATCCCTTAAAAATAGAGCTCAGAGGGGGGGAAAAGTGCAAACTGTAATGGACCATGAAAACAATCATTAAAGTTGTGGGAACAGTGCAGTTCAATCCACTTCATTTGTAAAAAGAAATTATGAGAAATAATAGATTTAAGATATTCTTTATTTGTCCAAATACAAATTAAACCATCAGGATGTGTGATGTAGCATATTTGTTTTCAAGTTTGCCATATTAACTTAAAAGGTGATATTATGTTAATGTTGTTTTCACTGCCTCTATGTGCAAACTGTTTCAATTTTAATTAGTGACCATTGTGTGTGTGTGTCTTCGTGTGTGAGCGACCACCACCCACTTTTCACATTAATCTTCAAGTACATTTTCTCATTAATTTCATTTATTAGAAAGTTCTGCTGACTGTGCGTGGACGTAATTGGGACTCTCATTTGATTCATACTCACCCGCTGTATTGTAAAGCATTTTACTATGAATTCAGTTTTCGCTCCTTGTGGTTGGTGTGAATGAAAATTAAAAATGTAGGTCGGGTGACGGTTCCACTAAAAAGGGAAAAATCTTTTTATAGACTCATCTGGCCTGAGAAAAAGCTTATTCAAAGTGTTTCATAGTTTTATTTTATGTGAGCGTAGAAGATGACATTTGAGTGAGAAATTTATCACAAAACAAGACCTTCAGGATTTATCTGTTTTACATAAAGTCAGTGCTTTTTCATGACATGAAACCAAGTGGGTTAAATTGACATGAAACGGTGCATGTCTAGCTTCTTTCATCATTAAACCTTTGTGTGATGTTTTGCTTTTGTTTATTACATCATTCTATAGTGTGTCTTCTACATATTTTATCTCTTTAGCCTTTGCTGAGCGTTTATCATTGTTCTTTTTTTTTTGTTTTGTTTTAATTCATTCTAAAAATATGACCAAATACTGTTAAACACACAAAAATAGTAGAAACGTGATGTAGCTTTTGTACCAGCTTCAGTCCTGTGACTGGTACAACTTGGGAGTGGCATGCATGACCAGCTGTGGGTAAAGAGCTGTTTGTAGGTTTCGGCTTTACACTCTGCTCTCTACAACATCTCATTCAGGTTTCGTGTGGTTGTGCTTGTGGTGGTGATAGAAGCAGTTTGACTTCATCCTGGTGTTCATGATGGTACTGCAGAATTTGCTTTACAGTGTGTATGGTAACATTATTATCTTAGATTACTTAAACATAACAAGAGAGGAGTGTGTCCAATATTAATCTCGCTGACTAAATGGTACCAGTTTTAACATTATCTACATTGAGGGTTGAAGACATGTTATCCATCCATATAGATTTGGTTGTTGAACAGATTCCAAATGGCTGCTGTTAATGCCAGATTGGTGAAGCTTGTAATAGGTGTTTTTGTTTATACCATTGAGATTAGATTCTGCGTTATTGAGGCCATAATTCGGCTTCACAAACCAATGCTGATTCATTGAACTGAAAACAACTGCTCCATTTTGGTGATACAGTTTTTCCATGTTTGTAATTTGCCAAAGCATAATATTATATTTGAGTCAGTACACAGTAGGCCTGTGACTTTTTGTTAGAAAGTCAAACTAACCATTTGAAAGTGGTTTTAATTAAATATTTCTCCTGTAATAATTTGCTCCAATTAAAAATTCTGAGGGTATAAACTGTGTCTTGTTCTTCAGGGAGACCTCTTGAGATGCACTGCCCGTCTGACCCCAGTGTGTGCCCCATTGTCACTTGCCTGTATATTCAGCTACTGCTGTTCTCTTCATTAATGCAGCTCGGAGAAGATTTATATAAGGATGAAATCACATCATCAAACAGTCTGAGACATAATATGAGGAAATATTTGTCTGTTAATTGTGGATAAAGGTGTCAGTTTGCTGAAATGCTAATACCTCATAGTCAAGTTAATCTGTTGCTCCAGTGAACGCCAGACTTATTTTTTAAACTGACAAATACAGTAACACGTGGATCTGCTATTCACTTTAATTTGTCACATCTGAGTAGCTGCGTTCTTGAAGCTCTAATTCATTTATTTCAAAGATAAAGACATTTGGTGTTTCAGTTATTTTGCCCCCTTATTTTTTATATCCTGCAAATGCAGCACAGAACTATCTGTCATAGTCATTCAGAATTAAATATACTGTGTGGGATTTTGTAATTGGTGAATGTTGGCTATCCTGAGCTGAAATTGAATTGTATTTTCTGATTAGTTTTTTTTGTGTGTTGTACTCTGCATTGTTTTGTATGAGAGGAAAGAACACATTTAATGTGAGCATTTTATTTGTCAACGAGCATCAACAGCACCTGCAACCTGTGCAAAAAAAAAAGGACATTTGCAGGGTTTCTCTTGTGCACATGTTCTCAGTGTCTGTCTAACACCAGGGGAAAATCACTCAATGCTTCATGCTTGAAAAGTATGGTACACTTACACTCAGATTTTACACTTCAACAGTACAATTTGGCATGACAAGCCACACTACAGCCACACGTCACACACTTCTTCTGCAATAGGCAGATTTATGCATGAAAAGAGGCAGAATTTCCATCATACAACTTAGCAATGTTGCTACACTAACAATATCTGTTTTTATATGTAATTTAGCTTTACATTTACAACCAAAAACAGCGAAGGTGTCGAGTTGAATGCATCTCTTCAGTTCCAATACAAACAGGAAGTAGGTGTGGCAAGTGTATCTCAGAAAATAAAATTCTTGCAACTCTTCCAGTGATAACATCCAACATAATATTAATTATTCAAAGTGAACATAATGACAACATATCACAACACTCAAAAAGCCCAAAAAAACTGATGGTAGATGGGTAGGTGCCAACCAAAATCTTTCAAAATAAAGGTCTGTGATTCTATCTGTATTTCTATATTCTACATATACAACATCACACTACTACAGATTATGTTTTAGCCTAGCAGTAAATGGAGCAAACAGGTGACAGGATTGAGAGAGAGAGCGAGACACATGGAAAAGGAGAGAGAGACAGAAAGACAGACAGGCAGGGGACAAAGCATCCTCTTGTCTTTCGGCTTTAAACCAGCACAGCAAATAGCTATGTCTCTGTGGCACCTCTGAAAAGTCAGACTCAATCCATTAAACTGGCAGTTAGGTGAACTTTGTTCAGTCCTCAGAGCCTTGAAGCAGAAGATATGTCCTCATGCTCCCTCAAGGCTCTGATCCCAGTCCAGAAGTGAAGAACTGCTGTTTATCCTGTGAGACTTTAACCTGTCTAAAGACACTGGATGTCCCAAATACAAATAATACACGACCCTCAGTTAGTAGATGCAGGGGATAACCAGATTACCATTGAACTAGAATGTAAAACAATAAAGACTAACCAAAGTGCCACTTAACAAAGAACAACTGCAGCTGCACAGCCAATCCCCTGGATAGACATAATGACTCAGTTGGTGGAAGATCCCTCAGTGTTAATTTGAAACACAGATTTGTGTAAATTAAAAAAAAAGTGTGAGCAAAATAAGGTTTTTATAGATTTTTTTTTATTTTTTTATTTTTTTAATGCAGCGTTAAGGGTCTGCCTAAAACTGAACATGACATGATACCCTGAAGAGCGTTTGTGGTTGAGGGTTTAACTGCCCTGCCATTTTTAATCACTGTAGGCGGCCGGGTGGAGACAGGCAACAGACGAGCTCGGGCTCACATTGCCCTGTCACCGCTCCCAGCCAACCATTCAAGATGACAAGTGTCACTGTGCCATGCTTATATGTTTTCCAGAAACCACAGCCTGACCGCCCACAGGAATATACTGAACTTCGGTCATTTCTGCAGGCTCTTTATTGTAAAGGTCAGCAGAGATGCAAGAATAGACAAGCATTCATTAAGAACCCATTAAGAACCAATTATAAACCTTTGGTGTGGTCTACTGGAACTCTTTATCCAACAACAACTGTGTCCTTTGCTTTTGTTTAGATGTTGTCTTCACTCTTGATCATTCAATCTCAGGTACAGCTTTTGGGATTCAGTGAGTAGGCGTTTTCTCTGTGTGCTTCCTCCCTATACCCCTAGATTCTCTTTCTTGTCACTTGCTCAGGGAGGAGAGTTTGGTCCCTTGTGTCGACACAGCCCCTGGCGACAAGCCTCATTACATAACCACTGGCAGAAAGTAAAATGTGCAGCATATTTACGATAGCAAAAAATGCAGATACTGTAATGAAATGGTTAGTGTTGATATGCCAGGCATGACATAAAATTCAGAGATTACCACATTTAGTGAGATATGGTTTAAGACAGATAGAGATGGTTTAACAGTCATATGGCATTCTGAAGATGTGGCCTCGCTATATATGCTGCACTCTGCTGTAATTTTTTTTTTTTTTTTTTCAGTGTTTGTCTTGCTTGTTTATTTTATTTATTGCAGATGAAAATTAGCCTTTTGGCTAAATCCAACTTGTTTGGATCACATTGACGTTAACGCTTAAGAAAACAGAATGTTCTTGTTATTTTACAGATCATTATGGTCAGATAAATGCTACACTATACTTACGTATAAACCAATAAGCCATTCAGGTCATATTTTTGAGATTTTGTCCCTTAAATTTAAGACCATCCCTCCACCCCTCTGGATAAATCCCCCATTAGGGCATGATGTCTCTTAGAAATTATATACAAGTACTAAACTAAACTAGCCTGTTAATTTTGTTTGTTGTTTTGGTGGCAGTATAATCACTCGCAATGTCATTTTTATTTTATTTTAGTTGTTATTGCAGAGACACCAGGACGTGGTTGTCGTGCAAGGCAGACAAACAAAAATCAAGGTTAAGGTGAGGGAACGATCATGGTTTTGTTGAGTAAATTAACATTGTGTTTGAAGTCACTGTGACTTTTCTATATTTATCAGTGACAGGTTTGATGTCGGGTATAAACTTGAAAAATGTGTATGCAACAATTTTTTTTCTTAAAATATTAAAAAAATAATATTAAAATAAGACTGAATATAAATGTGAAACGACTTGTGTGACCATGAATAGCAGAAATGCTTCCCAACAGTTCACTGGCAGTTGAAAGTACAGAAAGCACTTCTGGGCATTTTGTCCAGTTACAATGTCAAGCTTCTCTTTGTATTTTCACATTCACATACAACGCAGGTCTGCCCAGTGAAACACATCTTGTGTCGACCATTCTCTGAATTCCATCCAGATTCATCCAAATCCAACTTGTACTCACTCTTACTATGTATATATGTAATACATATGTAAATGTCATATATCCTTTTTACCTATACTGTATGCTAATGTATCCAGTTTTCTGTGCTCCATCCTCCACCTCATTATGACAGTCATTAGTGGCTTTAGTGATGCTGGTGCTATAGATAATGTCCTCCCTTTGGCCCGCTGCAGGAAGCTCACCCTCTCTATCTTCCCCACTTCATTCCTCATCTGAGTCTGATGAACCATTGGGTGGCAAAACAATTACCTGTTCTTCTCTCTTCCCTCAGTATGTGATAGTGACAGAAATTGCCCAAAAGGTTCATATAATTGATCAATTATTCATAACTGATTTACAGGCTGAGTTTTGAGTAAAACTTAATGGTCTTTAAAATGTTAACCATCATTTTTAAAATTAGTTTATCTGACAGTTATGTTGTCGTTTGACTGCATAGTCTGTTGTGTTTTTAAAAAAAAAAAAAAAAAAGCATTTACAAGATCTAGTTTCTCAGAGCACAGGGCAACATCTTCAGATGTGTTGTCACATAACAAATAGTCCAAAACCTTATAGATATTCTGTCTGTATTTCTAAAAAAAAACCCTGCAAAATTAAAAAAACTGGTTCCAGAGGATTTGAAAAATCACTGAAATAATTAACCGATTGTTAAAATAGTTATTCATTATTCAATAGAAATTCATAATTTAACACTAAAGTCAGAACAAACCTGTATTAAATTTTAGCTTCTATTGATTACACTTGATTTCCTGCCAAAATTATACTAAGAATTTCTTATACCATCAGTTTATACAGCAGCAAGGATACAGACACCAATTTCCTAGGCTGTTTTCAGCTACATTTACTTAAAAATTATCAATCAGCAAGAAAGTTAGAAGAGACAGACTGTCTTCTTTTAAAGTTATATTTTCAGGCTTTTGCCTTTATTACAGTTGTGGTGGGAGACGGAGAGGAGAGAAAGAGAATAACGCAGCAAAAGCGAACAGGCCAAACTTGAACCTGTGCCGCTGCACCTTGACACAGACAGAGTATCTTTCTTAATCTGTCTTTCACAAAGCACTCGCACAACCTCATTCTGGGAACCACAATAGTTTACCCTTTATTCACTTCCAACTCCAGAACATAACAGACTTTTATTAGAGGCAGCTCTTTATGTCTAACTCTGTCTGTTTGATATGTAGAATCGGTCAGAGCTTTTAGTACAAAGCCTTGTTACCAGTGACTTCTCTATCTCCCTCCCTCTTTCCTGTTCTCTCAGCTTGGTGCGTTGGATGCTTTATTAACAATGATACATACACTAAAAGTAGTCTATTTGCCTTAATGGAGGTGAGGTGGAGTGTAGCGGAAGTGTTCCTCTGCTTCCCTGTAGTTCCTGAGCAGCTGAGAAACCAGAAACCAGTGGCACCGTAGACTGTCTGTAATAAAAGGCGAAGCCTTAAGCGCTCGGTAGGCATCCATGCACAGCCTGGTCACGTACCAGGTTTATACCCAGTTTGTTTTAAAAAAAGAGAAAAGAAAAAGTCAAGCAACATTGTGATAAGATGGCAACACTGCACTGTAAACACCCTGTCCATCGAGCAGAAATATTCCAACTCAGTGACAAGACGCGCCAATGAACAATGGTGGAAATATCATCACTCAGTCTGTCAGTCCAGGACATAACAACTGTGTCTTACCAAGAATTAAAAAATAAAAATAGTAGTTGCGGAGTAAGAAAGAAGTGATCTTACCAAACCTCTGTAGTTCACTCCTCAACTGTGCAAGAGGCTTAGAGGCTTCATTAGCCACTGCTTGCATAACACACACGTACACACAAATCTCAGATCTGTTTGCAGTTGTCAGTCTCGGTCTGTAATTGTGGGAATTGTAGGCAGGTTTTGACAAGAAGGGAGAAAGTAGGGAATAAAATAGAGGGTATATGTGTTTCTGCTGCATCTGCTTTTTTTTTTTTTTTTTTTACTTTCCAACAATGTTGCAGGAGGGCAGTGCTAAATCAGTGCAGTATGATTTTTATACAAGGCCCATGACATTCAAAGAATGGGTTTAACCACTGGTGCAGAGACAGCTAAAAGACAACAGCATGAGCTTTAGGCTCTGATTTGAACAATTAGCACCCTTTTCATTTGAGAGCAAGACGAAAATACCGGCTCGTTTGTTAATTAGCACAGTTACCTCAGAGGACCAGGGCTATTAAATCAAGTTAATTATCAGTCAGTGCCTCATGAAAGAGAATGACAAAAGAACAAGAAGGCATGGCCAATAACCTTGGCAATGGATGAATCTACTGCAAAATGAGGATCAACAGGCAGCTAAACTGTTGTGGTAAAACCATGAGACCATGAATTGGTAGACAAAACCCACAGACTTTTTTTTTTCTTCAGTATCATGCTTCGAAGGATGAAAAGCACCATTGTAGCTCAGAGACATACCTTGAGTAATTGAACTCTCTAACAAGGTCAGGCAAAAAATAATGATCCTTCTTCTCTTCAGAAAACAATTTTTAGTCTATGGAGAAACCATTTTCGCTGCAGCAGGTGCATAACAAGAAACAGGAGTGTCCATATCGCAGCCTGTGATAATGGAATCTGGCTTAATTAAAATACAGTATCAGAGATTCTGAAAAGCACTGAAATGAGGAAAAGTAAGATTTTTCTGCCATCACTGAGGTATTCATGAACGTAATGTGACAAGAAAGTGAAACAGGAAATGGATAAGAAAAACAGAACAGTGAGAATACTCATCCACATGGAGCATGACCTTTAAAGTGACTGAACGTATTTTACATGAAAACATCCTCAGATAGTTTGAACTCTTCAGTTCCATTATAACTCTAATTTATTGTCGAACGGTATTGTCGAGTAATGCATGTGGTCCTCCTGGGGCTCACTCTACTGCTATCTTTCTAAGAGCAGTTAATGTTATTACCCTCATAGATGAGACAAAAAAAAGAACCAAATCTGGAAAAGGCCTTTAATAGTAAAGAACAAAGTAAGGAACAGAGAGGCACGGTGCCACCCTTTCCTCTCTCCAGCTAGGAATTCACACGTGTCAATCTGTCAAAGGCTGGATATAATCTTCTACATTGTGACACATGGAGCGATCATGGTGCCCTGTCACCGGTAGTCCTTGTCGTTGATTAAGGCTTTTCATCCTCCATTGGGCTTTGCCGTGGGCCGCCCGCACTTTGTCTTGTGACATGCGTAATTTCCTCCTCACAGTCTCCCTGTCTTGATAGTGAGCTAATAGAAACTCTCCCCAGATCCGCTCCTAATGAAGACAGATCCTCAGATGGCCAAGCAGTCTCATTTATATTACCAGTCTATCAACTTGTTTTAAGTAGATTAGGCATGTTCTGCACGACAAGGAAGGGGGGGGGGTGATGCAAGTGTATAAAAATAACTTACAAAGGGATTTTACAGAGCATTATCATCATTTAAGCCATATAACAGCTCAGCTGAAAGTTTGCTGGATCCCCAGACAATGAGGAGATGAGAGGACTGTCAGCGAAGATTGAAAATGTGATCAGATTGTTGTGGATATTCACTAAGTGCTGAAAGCTGTCTGGCTGAGCAGATGGGTTAAAGTGTCCAGACAGTTTAATGACTGGTAGAGTGGAAACTAATAATTATTTTAATTGTAATTTGTTATTTTCCAGATTTATCTAAATTGTCTGATCAACACTGCAAAACCCAAAGAAAATTTGATTGAAATGATTATATAAAAACAATAAATCCTTACATTTTAGCAGATGGAACCTACAAATGCTTGGCCGTTTTGTTTGGACAGAATAACTCGTAGTAAAATAGTACAATAGTAAATTAATAGTTGCCAATTCATTTTCTAATCATGTCAGTTCCAGGACATATATAATGAATAGAGTATGAAATAAGTAGGCCACTTACATTCACATGTGGACTGTAATTATGCATCGTTCCACCTCAAACTAAATGTAAAACAGAGCTTTTCGTGGCTTTAATTTGTGCTGCAAATTATAGACTGACAACACAAAAGCCGCGTGAGGAAATACTGAAACTCTGTGACTCTGTGGTGTAGGTAGCTGGTGTCAAAATATAGACAAAATATGAAGCAAAAATCCTCCACCAGTGACCTCTGAGCTTTGGACGTCGTCCTTTGAGGTTGTATGTTTTCATTACAACAGTAGCTGACCTCAATCAGACTGACATTAGCCTCTAATGATCCTGGGCTTCCCACTCAGTAAGCGCTCCCAAGTAACACTCTCTGGCAGAGCCTCTGCTTTATCGGGCTTGTTAACCAATGTAAACATAAATAATTCAGCTCAACCCTTTGATAGGTAAATATTTTGCTAAAATAACAGCAGTATGTCTTTAATGTTACTTTCTTAAACATTTGTTGCTATTGTGTTACTGTCCTGTTAATTAGGGCAGATCTGCAGTGTGCTGTTATATATTACACTGGATTGTGTGATGTTAATATTTATAATTATTTGTTTTCAAACCATAAAGTGAATCAAGTACATCTATTCATTAATAATGTGAGATTTTTTAATAGTGTCAGGTTTTGTGCTTGTTGTTGGTTCCAACTAACATTAACATTATTTTCTAAATTGATGAAGCTGCCTATCATATTCTTGATTAAGCCTACACATATTCATGCTACACTGATACAAAACAATTTTTACTTAAGTGTCTGAAATGATTCATACATTATCACAATTTTCTGCTGATCAACTTTTATGTCTGACATTTAAAAATCTCAGAACACAGTTAAGCTCAAAATAATGACCTAAAAAGTAAACAAATATTGAACACATTAATAATAAAACATAAGAATCCTGCCTGCCCTCAGTGCTTTAATCATCCTTGAATTGCTGTCAAAATCTGCTGAACTGTGTGGAGTGGGATATTATATTTTTTTTAACCAAAAAGCCTCTAGTTCTTTCCCATAAATGTTCAATGATCTAAGATTGGACGGGATAATAAGTGTTTGACCTTGGCCGTGTTGACCTCAGTATTTTTGGATACACGAAGATGATGATGATAACGTAAACAGTATGCTGAGTCATGGTCTCACTCCACTCCTCAATACAACCAACAAAAACACTCTCTAAGCATAAACCAAAGCTCATTCTTTGACTTCTTTAAAGTATAAACCTATAGATTAAAAGCCATCAAATAATAATAATCCCCATGTCATATTTGTCTTGGTTTTCTCACAGTTTCAGTTTCTGTGCTTGTTGTCAGTGAACTCAATTTAGATTCTTTCATTATAGAACTGCTGATATTACAACAATATTAAGGTTTAGTTTAAATTTCATGTTCCCAGTGATGGATAAAGTATCTAGGTTCTTTGATAGAATTCTGCAGAAAATGGCCCTTTTGATGAATATATTACTGTATATTACATGATTAGATACATACATCAATGCAGAACTAGCATTTTGCTTTTGTAACCGGTAAAGTTGGAGATGGTTTTAACTTAATACTGTTAAGTCTAGGACTTTTAATCATAAGGATTGGTCATAGGGTTACACTTAAATATGTTTTTGTAAATAAAAAGCATCTAAAATCTAAACGTTACCACTTCAGCTCAAATAAATTCATCAGAATTCAGTAAAAGAAACAAAATAGCATTAAATGAAAATACTTAAATGCATGTACCTCAAAAAATTTGACTTTTAATGCAGTACTACCAAATTACGTACAATTAATAATGTCATTACGATAAAGTTCACATCGACATTAGCCCTTCTTAAAACTACTTCATATTTCATATTTATTCAGTGCTATGTCGGGGCTTCCATATTCTTACTTTTGGTTGGCCAAGTTGTCACATCAAATGATCCAAGTCGCTGGAAAGTTGCAATTTATTTTGTACCTTGTAGGCAGATACAGTGGTCTAAGTTCCAATAAACATCTAAGCTATGCCATAACATGCAGCCCCACCACTCTGTTGGGGGAGATTATTCCAGAATTCAACCCTGTGGTCATTTATGTGGAGGACAACTTTAGAGGAAGTGTGTTGTCTGTTGGACTTGGTGGCTGCTAAACACATCAACATCAAAGAAAAATAAGCAATACACATACATTAAGTTCCAGCCACTGATTTTCAGTTGTCGTTGCTGCCTTAATTTGAACAGAGGGATGGCGACCACACAAGGTGGAAAATTACACAGGACGTAATCTAGGAACTAGGAAAAAATCCATAAAATGGAAAATCGTGATATGACTTCCTGATGGACCTTCGGCTCCTGTCCTCCTCATAATTGAAACAATGCTGCAGGATAGCAGAAGTCATTGGCACTAATGCATAACAGTGCAATGGATGTATAAGGTTTAATAGGTCGTGAAAATGGCAGTGGAATGACAGAGATGGAGCATTTCATTAGAAGGTTTGAATCGAGTCAGTACAGGCGAGTGCCACTGCGCTTGAATACGATGTGATGAAAGACTGGTTGTGAAAGTGCCCACACAGTGCACCTGGAAGGATGGCCTTTGGTTCACATGATACCCTTAATTAAAGGTTCTGAGAGCCAGGACTATTTTGGATCCTGTTCTAAGTAGGTAAAAACCAGGAGTTGTTTAGCTGCAGACTAAAAAAAATCTCTCTTTTGCTATACATATATATATATATATATATATATATACGCACACGCAGCTCATATCTACCAATAAGTGACAAAATATTACAGGAATGCAGGAAAAATGCTTCCTGAACCAAACGCTAATATCAGCATGCTAACAGGCTCACAGTGTGAACATGCTGATGTTTAGTATGAAGTATGAATATTATGACGTTTGATGTTTACCATATTCACCGGCTTGTTATGGTCCTCTTTTTAGCCCCATACTTTTTGCTATTTAGCACTAACTACAAAGAACAACTGAGGCTGATCAGAATCAGGTATTTGGTCAGAAATTATATTATTCATTGTTGTTTTTTTGGGGTTTTTTTTTAGCTTGAAGTTGGTGTTTGAGGCAAAGTTAAGAAATCATTAAAATGATTTTAGATCCTGGAGTGATCATGAGTGTCTTTACCAAAAGTCATGGCAATCCATAGATTAGTTGTCGAGATATTTCACGGTGAAACAGAAAAATATCACCTTCACAGTTGTGCTAAATCCAGTAAATATCAATATCTGAACCAAATTTTGTGCCCGTTCTTTATACAGATATCTTGTATTTAACTGAATAAATGCAAACTGTGATCTGCTAATTCAGAGGGTCACCAAAGCAATTAAAATCCATCCACCAAACGTTCAAGGCTATCCATCCAATATTTGTTGAGATATTTCAGTCAAGACCAAAGATCTTTCGACATTACTCTCCCTAGAGCCACATTATGGCTAAAAACTGGAAGTGATTAAATGATTTGAGTGCGTCCAATTTTTTACTAGACTGACTGAACATGCCAGACAATCAGAAGCTACGCAAGAGGTCTAACACAAAGCTACTATCATTGAGATTCACAGCAGGAGTGGGTGAAGCCTACGCAGGAGGTCGATTGTTTCTTTAGGCAAATATGCATTATTTAAAGTAATAGTGGTTGGGCTTATAGCTACTGTTCACACTTCACAGAAAAAAAAACACTTGGATCTATTTAATGGAATGAAACTGACAATTACAAGACCAGTTCTGTTTAGGGAGCATTTTCTGTTCATATCCGATACAAAGTAGGTCTGATAAAAGATTCAAAATGATATCAAAACCTAAATATGTTTAAGCCTTCGAATACAAGACTGCAGCAGCAGAAGGTTTAAACACTCCTAAGTGCTTTCATATCCTTTTTAGTAAAGAGGCCATATATATTCTTGTCTTTACAGCCTATAGTATGTTGGTGGTACAAGTAGAGCTAAATCTACTGGAACGTCCCAATATATCAAACACACTCCATGCCATGTACTAATATTTCTTAACGTGGATAAGACATCCAGAGAACAGCCTAAGGCATTGTAGCACTGCTGCGCGTGCGTGTGTTTGTGTGATTCATTCTGCCAAGTTATGAAGCAGCCGGGGTCTAGAATCGTATTTGTATTGACTGTGGAAAGTCAGAGTCCCCATTACAGCCACACTGTAAACAAAGACAGGACATAGTGTGTAAGTCGGACGAGGAGTCTGAGGTATCATGAATCATTAAACAAATATGGCTCACAACAGCTCATTGAAGATGCCTTCCACGCCTCCTTTCATTCACACAGCAAAGCAGTAGGAAATACCACAAGTCAGTAATGGCTTCACTATAGCAAACCTTGGGTATTCTTTCCCTCTACATTTAACATCATTCAAACAAATGACTTTAGCTCTTTAGCGTCTATCAGTTCAGAATGAGCTGAAAAACTGTGATTTACATCTATTCAAGAATGTTCTATGAAATATGTGCAAATAATTGACCCTGTCTCCTTGAAATTCCATTTATATACTAATCATTTGCATTGACAAAGTTAATGCCACCCAGATTATCAGCATAGTAACAGAAATTCTTTTAATGAACATATCTTTGGAGCTGCAATATGTTTTTACTGAAGTTTTCCTACATCTTATTTTATAACCCAGAGCATTGTTATTATTTTTACAATTATGGACTTTATTTTTCAAAGTGGTTAGTTCAAGGAAAGGGTCAACATTTTGGAGAATAACACTTGTGTGTTGTATAAGTTAAATAAGGAGGTTGATACTATTCTCATGTCTGCACAGTAAATACAAAGTTAGAACCAGTAGCTGTCTGACAGAAGAACTGAAAACTGGCCAAGAGCTAGTCTGGCTCTGTCACCACCACTTAAACTCATTAATTAAAATGAGGCACGTGGTAGCTTCATACTTAATGTACAGACATGTGTGGGCATCACTCTTCTCATTAACTCTCCTTAAGAAAGTGAATAAACACATTTTCTTTTAGTTTTCCATTAAGGTTAAAGGTTGATTGTGGTCTTGGTTTAATATTTAATGAGTAAACATGAGACCAAAACCACCACTTTTCTCCAACCTCAATCAAACTACAATATTACCTAATATAACCTTAATATAACCACATGTGAGACATAGGTCAGGACCCACTGTCTCTGTGCCCACCCATCATCCACCCCAACCACCTCCCTGCGACTTCTGAGTGGTTGAAGAACATAGCACTTTATCGATTGGAAAAAAAATCTGCAACCTAACAGAAACAATATAATCCATGCAGCAATAGTGTTTTTATGTAGCACATTAACATTGTTAGTAGAGGACTGGAGTAAAATGATCATCATGATCACTGTTTGACGACTTCTAACTACAGGTTGTAGATTTATAATTGTTTTCTTTACTCCTTCCTTCAATGTATATGTTTTTAAGAGGCAGTGATTGTTACCTGGGCTTCCAGCCGGATCCACCTCTTTGCGTCTGCATGTTTGCAATATGAGTAACTGTTTTTAATTCCCCATTTACAGGTGTCAGACAAGAAAGCTGGGAGTGGTAGACATGGTTTCCCATATTGCTGCCTCTGCATTTGTAATCAGGACTCGGTGTAAATACAGACATCTCATTACCAGTGAGCTGAAGTGTGGTAGTGAGGAAGGGCAAGGGCAATGACAAGGATTCTCTGAGTAATGGGCTCTAACAGATCAGCACACCATTAAGTGGACCTGCGGCACACGTAGTAGCCCTACAGGCCCATTATAAAGGAAAACACAACCAAGTGAGACAACTAAAGCCTCTAATGGCAGTCTCCTTTTACAATTTAATGTTGTTAAACTATCTGTGGATGCTGTTGAGGAGTGCACCATGATTGCAAGGCTGAACTATGACTATTGAGTGCAGGAGATGCTGAATAAAACATTATCCTGCATGTTTTTATTTTTCACACTAGATTTGTTTGTTTTTTTTTAACATTGATTTCATGTTTTTCTTGAGTAATTTGTGCCGGCCTATCAGGAGTGACCTGACATAACTGGCATGCACTCCTGCAAAGTCAATATGTTAATGCATTTTGCTCAGAAACAATGGCATTGTGCTTCCTCATATTCATCCTAAGCTTCCTCTCTTGTGTTCTTCATATTGGATTGTGGAGACTGTAGACTGGGGCAAAATGAGGAGAGCATGTTATTGCAATTAATCACGTCCAGGTTCTGCCAACAGTGATACCTATATTTGTCTTTGATCCAGTGTAGGTTATAGGATAAGCACTTTTTGCATCTATCTTCCTTTAAGGCATTGGCAGGCTAATGAGAAAATCTGATCTGAATGGTGGATCTATAAGCATTCACTGTCGCGCAGAACAGGAGCAAAATACGATTACTGCCTGGTTCACAGTGTTTGTACAGGATTTGCAGTAACTTGCTTTGCTTTTAAAACCTGTTACGTCATAACACTGACAAAAAATGTTTAATATTCTTTAAAAACTCTTTAAATACTTGATATTAAATTACAATTTTCTCAACCATCCCATCCCACTGCACACATAATTGAATATTCCCATGTGGCCCTTTCTTTGGAGCCAACCACTGTGGCACACAAATTGTAATCAAGGCCAGGAATAGTGCACAGAGAGCTGGGTGGCTGTTGACTGCAGGATTTAGGGACTCGGCTGTGCCTTCCCACTGCTGTTGGCAAGAGATTTCTGCCAGGCACTAGTGTGCAGAACAAGAACTAATCTGGAGTGGTCTGTTGCAGCTAAAAGGAACTGGCCCTGAAGTCATGCATTATGGGAAAGGTGGGGATAATTTCTCCCACTCATTTCTACAATCTTCTGCTGTAGACCTATGTGGGAAATTTATACTGAATACTAGATAGTATCAAGAGTTGTGTCTTTCATTGCCTCCACAGGTCAATGAATTCAATTCAATCTGAATCATATAAAACTACTGCTTTAAACTGGCCTTTTTAAATAAGCAGTCCAGCTATTTCTGAATGTGTAACTATGCATAATGCAGAATTTTACAGCTTTAAACTCTGATTGCACAAAGCCATTGTTTTTACGGCACTAGTGGGAAGTTTACTGGAGCTGGATCCCTTCAGTCTGAAGATATGCGCATACATATTCACGAGTAGTGGGCAGGTCTTAAAATTGACAAAGAAAGGGGGGAAATGCCTCAACTCAACGCATTGTGAATGACAATGAAAAAGTATGCCCTTTTCTGAAACGTGAACCCATATGTTTATTTTTTTAGGACATAAAAATAGCAGATGGGGGATGATAAATGTCTGATATGCAGGCAAGCTCAAGACCAAATGTGGCAAATATTTCTTATTAATGACCCATCAGGCAGCATCACAACCTCTGGCACCATGTGAACTTTTAGGAAATGGGAAGGAGTATTATATTACCCCTTTTGTGCACAGGTAGCCTGTAAATAATGTAAGCTTGAGGTTCAAATTTACATTATCAATACAGTGCATTCAAAAAGTATTCAGACCCCCACACTGTTGCAACCTTATGCTAAAATTGTTTCAATTCTTTTTTTTTTCTCATATTAATCTATACTGAATTCCCTATAATGACAAAGTGAAAACCATATTTTAGAAGTTTTACTCTGTACCTGAATCAGTACAGTTGAGAGAATACAGCCTCGAGTCATCTTGGCTATGACACAACAAGCTTTGCACACCTGGATTTCCTTGCTGAGCCTCTCAAACTCTGTCATGTTGGATGGGGACCGCCGGTAGACACCCATTTTTCAGGTCTCTCTCTTTCAGGTCTTCAGCTCTGGCTGGACCACTTAAGAACATTCACAGAGTTGTCCTGAAGCCACTCCTGTGTTTTATTGGCTGTGTCCTTAGGTGAGATTTCAGCCCAGCCTGAGGTCTGTGACCAGTCTTGCTGTCCCTGCTGCTGAAAAACACCTACACAGCATGATACTGCCACCACCATGTTCTACCCCTGGACGTCATTGGGCAAATGATGAGTGTTGTCTGGCTTTCCTTTCTGGTCTCTGAGCTAATTCATTCAACAGTTCAATCTTGGTTTCATTAGACCAGATAACTTATTTCTCTCTGGGGAATCCTTTAAGTGCTTTTTTTGAAAACTTTCACTGAAGGATTCTGTCTGTCTAGTAAACCATAAACCCGAGGTCTGTGAAATGTTCTGCAATGATGGTTGTCCTTCTGGAAGTTTCTCCCATCTCCATACAGGATCTCTGTAGCTCAGCCGTAATGATCATCAGGTTCTGAGTCACCTCTCTTTTCAAGGCATCAGGCATCCTTGGGTTATTTTTATGTGTGGTGGTTGTTATATTCACTATAGCTTCTTTCTTATTCTATTTTAATGTTCCATGTCATTTGTGTTTCTTTCAGAATCAACTATGAAAAAAGAATTGCGAAGGCCACCGTGTTCTTGGGAACCTTAAAAACATCAGGTCTTTTGTAGTTTTTTTTTGTGAGGCCTTATATAGACAGGTGTGTGTCTTTCCAAATAATGTCCAATCAGTTGAAATTACCTATACAAAGTAAATTTCAACTCATTTTGTCATTGTAAGTGATTGAGTTTGGATCTCATCTAAAGATAGTTACAAAAAAATCTATTAAATACGTAAAGATAATGTTACAAAACAAAATACCACTATGATAGGGCAATGTCTGTCCTAAGCAAATGAACTCAAGAAGAAATGACCTAAAGAGGTCACATGAAGACAAATAGACATGACTCAGGTTTCTAACATAGGGGACATATTAATAAGTGAGTACAGCTGTGAAGGTTTAAAAAAAAAAGCAGAGAAAGAAAGAAGAGAAACTGCTTTGAACAAATTGAATGTAGTGAAACACAGCAGAGCGGCCTTGACACATTCCGTTCAAAAGTTTGTGTACTTCATGCTGAACGCGGACAGAAAATGAACGCAAGCATGAAAAAACACTTGTATTAGCCGTATCTAAGAAAAAACGTCAGCATCCGTAGTCTCTTCAAATCCCCACAAAACAACATACGTTTAGGTTCATGTATAAAGGTCATCTAGAGGTCGTTGTAATTATGACTCTTGTCCGTTAACAGGAAAGGAGGAAGTGTTCCATTATTATGGAGCTGCAATGTCTGCAGAGGGAGGAGGTCATGGTGGATGGATGGGACTTTGGAGATTAACGCTTCCCATTTCATGATGACAGTTAATATGGGTTTCTTTTAACCTTCTCTAACCTTAACCACTGGGTTATTACTCTATGATAATGACAGTTCCCTTAGCAAAGTAGTAATTTACCCAAACCATGATCTTTTTCCTCAACGTCACCAAGTCATTACAGGTTCCCTAATGTATAGTCCAATAGACATAGGCTGGTAAAAAATGGTTACAGGATAAATACAGTTAATTTGTTCTAGATTGCATGTTTTGTTTTTTTATTTGAAGGACTTGTTATAATAATCAAATGAACACCATAACAGGATCTGTATATTTGTGTGGGGGTATGTGTTTTTAAGCCCCAACAGGAGGAGATTTAACGTTAATGTCCACCCAAAGCTGCAGCTGTAACAGTCAAATGAGTCTGATGTTCTTGTGGCTTAATGAATTAAACCTAAACATGAGTTATCATCGTCATTTCACGAGGAATCATCATATCCTGTACTAAATCGTGGCCCAGTTTTTTGGGGTTTTTTTGTATCGGCTGAAATGCATACAAATGTCCTTTATTGCTGTCATTTGGAATAAGTTGTTTGAATTTTATGGTGGTAAATCCAGCCAAATCACAAGCTTCCCCTGTGAAATCACACTTTAATGCAACGCTAATCAACAAATCCGTCAATTACACAGCAAAACCGACGCCCAAGGAAGAGCAGTATGCCATATTTGGAAGCACTCCTCATCTGTTACGAAACCATTCACAACTGCTCAGACCTGAGCCACTGAATCAGGAAATGAAGATAGAGAAATGAATGTGAGGCAAAGCACTGTTAATAACTTCTGTGGAAGCTGATTGCAAAAGCACCATCAAAAAGATCATCTATTTAGTTCAAATTTGACCACTTTGAATTATCCATATCCCTTTATCTTATGTAATTAATAAATATTGGGTGATTATATGTGATCAGCTTGCATAAAGAAAGTATCTCAACAATTGATACCAACACAAACAGGAACTAGCAAACATTACAATCATTAATAATTCTGTATCTGACTTCCATGACTCTGTAGTTTGGTCCAAAACTCTGTCTGACCTATAACAGATGTGTTAGTGATGTGGCTCAGTTCAGCACTTGACTCATTTGAGTGAATTCTGCCTGTCAAGAGAGACAGATTATTTAAAATGTGAGCTGAAGCCAGATTTGCTGAGGACAGCATGTGGCAACATAGCCTTTGATAAGAACAAAGATTGATTCGACATCTTGTCAAATACGTTTCCTTTATGAAGAACTGTCTTGCTGGGATGGAAAGATTATTTGCTTTATTGTTTGTGTTGTAAATCTTGTAAATTAACCAGACTGCCAGTGGATGTCATCTCTGATTAGTGTCAGCAGGCCTCTAATGAAGATGTTCAACCTGTAGGCGTGTTACAGCTCTCATGCACTGAGTCTGTGATGATAAGTTTATTTACAGCCTGGCGATTTTATACAGGTTTTATACAGGAACATGTGAACATAAAAAAAAAAAAAAAACTTTAGAAAGAAAACTTTCAAAGTCTGGAGTCTGCAACAAAACTATTTTACCAGAAAACACATATGGCTGAAATGACTAAACCTTTAAAAGAACAGAAAGCTTGTTAAAGGATCGCAGAGAAGAAGCATCAGCAGTTTAGAAAATAGGATTGTGTTGTGAGGAATGGATCTGCTGGTGTTGTGGAGATCATCAGACTGTGGTCGGCACAGGAAGGCCACACAGACAGCCCCCTGACAAACAGATGGACAGCCAGGAGGAGAAAGCAGAGAAGATGATCCAGAGAGTGGACTTTCTATGATCATGAAGCACTGATAAGGAACAACAGAGGAACAGATATCCAAAACAGAAAACAACTTTCTGTCTGTCTGCCTGTCTGTCTGCCTGCCTGGATGCCTGAGACTTCAGCACTGACGTGTGCCCATGCTTCTCAGCTCAGCGTAAAAGAAAAGGGAAGAGAAGCTGACAGAGGAGAATGATTTATCCCACCCTGTTCCTATAATGTCACACTAACTCACAGCAGCATGGAAAATGAATTACAAGAGATGAAGGAAATGACAGTAAACATATCCTGGATGATTTTCTGGGTATAAGGGGAACATTATCAGGTCTGGAACAGATTACAGTACAAGGAAACTCATTTGTATGTAAAGGTTAAAAGTAACAGGCTTTCTGCTGACAGCCAGTCTCTTACTCTGTTTATTGGAGTTTCTCCAAGCTTTGCATCTTAATGAGACATTTTTTTTTGTTTCTGGGAGAAAGTTGTTAATGAGGGAAAATACTGAATACTGTCTTGTGCCATTAGAAACGTACAGAATACAGCAGGTATACTCTTAAATGTTCAGGTATACCCTTCGAAAGTGTTTTTGTGATATAAGCTTTTTTCTTTTCTTTTTTTTTTTTTTTTTTGAAGCTTCCAACAATAAATTTTGCAGTAATTGTTTCCTTCCCTCAACTGGGTCTCTGGAGCAGCACTTCCTCCCAGCCTCCACACAAATCCCACCTCTGATTGGCAGACCCTAAACTGAACTATGGCCTGAACCTTAACCTCAATAACCAAAACCAAACACAGCCATTTAATTGGTGGATATTGTTGGGGGTACCACGCAGCCTCGGATAGGGGGGCTCGATTCAGGGCAGGAAAAAGGTCATTTCTGCAAATTTTGTACACCATGCCTTTCAGGAAAGTTTGAGCTGGTTCAATTTCTTTCTCAAACACACAGTTAGAAGTGGGGGTTGTGCTAAAAGCTCCCTCATATATTGCTCAATAGCAGTAGAAAGTACAAAGCATGAAGAAATGAAAGAGAAGTAAAAGCTAGATATAAAACACAAATACTCTCTGATGAAGACCATCATGTCCAAATGTTACAATAAGAAGACATTGTCTGAGGTTTTTTATCGGAGGGAGGGGAGGTTCTCCTCAACAATAGTCACCTAAATAAGTAAATTTGCGCTGATCAATTTCATTACTGCTAATAAAAAATGTACAAACCATTTGACCTCATACCAGAACTGATTTGTCCACAGCAGAATTTAATAAGGTTCTGTAAAGGTTTAGAAACCTGCCCTTCTCTTTTTTCTTTTTTTTTCTCTCTGGGATAATCACTAATGCACACGTACTGTGAATGCTGATGGAGATTTACACTCCAGACAGTGTGATATTGCTTGGAGGGTCGTGCTGCAAAGACTCAGAGAGTCTGATTCTTACTGTGAGAATAAAGGTATGAAGAAAAGGAAATGTGTTATTGTGGTGAAGGGCTCTGATGGGTATTTCAAGGCACTTGTAAGACTTCAAAAGATCCATTTGCCTGTTTTCCCAAAAACAATTAAAAGGTTCAAATCCAAATTTTAGTGTCTCTGTGAAACATTTCAGTGTTTAAGCAGTGTTTAGGGAGAATCTGATTGGTATTTGAAGACCAACGATATGAGTTTAAAGTCTTTCAAGGGTTGTTGTCTTTTGCTATCATTCATACCATTTTTTTCTAAAACACTATTGAATTTGAAGATTATATAATCTCAAATGAAATCTTTTTCTCTAATTGAAATCCAGTGAGGCATTTGAGATGTGGATGTTAGACTCAAGAGAGATCCTGAGTGCTACAGACTGGAACTTAACAAACCTCCAGCAAAACACAGGCTGCCATAAAAATGAAATGAAAAGTGGAAATAGAGCAAATCCCTTGCACCTCTGTCTTCAGATAATGCCTCATATCCTTCTAAATGGTAGTGTGCATGGACGTTTTCTTCTGGTTCTCTCTCTAAACCCAGAAGTAAAGGCACAGTACACATTCATCTTCGAGAATAAATAGATTCTTTGATTCTTCTAACATATAGAAACAAACGTGTTCAACAGCCTTACAAGCAGCAGCATGAGCAGCATCTCTGACAGTGATGCATAATCAAATGAGGCATCACCAAACCATATGAACCCACCAGGACATTATGTCTCACTTGAAAATGATTAAATGCGAAGATGAATTGCCAGTGTTTCATACAAAACAACCCAGTAAAAGTGCACAGATTTCAGAGCATCTTCCTATGTAGTCTACAGCCACTGTCCTAACTGAATTACATGAGTTTAAAATGGACCGTCTGTCTGTATCTGTGCATTGATTAGACCTATAGGCTCCTCGGATTTGCTTGTGTGAGGAACAACAGCAAGCCAAGTGGAGCGGAAAGGAGCGAGGGGCTTGCAGAGGGGGCTCCCATAGATACAGCTGATGAAGGGTTTCATTGTATTGTCAAGTCCCCCACCCACCACCACCACCACCCCACCATCAGCTCCATGAGAAACCAAAAGCCTTTCAGCAAAGGTGATTCATCTGTTGAGCCCACTAAAACAGGGGATAAACACAAATCACACGTGAGAGTTCACAAGGAGAAGGGGTTGGTAAAGTCAGCATGATTGAGCTGCATCAAAAATGCCACCAGGAGACTCGAGTAACATGTTCAATGTCCATACCCCCCCCCCCCCCCCCCCCCCCCCCCCCCCCCCCCCCCGCCC
>CM076651.1:7697628-7795975 GCA_038496675.1 Rachycentron canadum
CCCCCCCCTCCCATGATAAGCTTTTCAAAGCAAGTCGCTGGAAAGACAGGCAGCCTGTCATATTAGTGCAGCGCACTCTCACAGACAGAAGCCGCCACACAGCTGCGCAACTCCGATGCATGACAGTCACACCACTCCTGAACCCCGCCGATCGCTAATGTGGCAGTGTGAAAGAAAGCGAGCAAGCGCTCTTACCTTGAAATCCCGCCGACACAAGTGAGTCTAAAGTGGCTAAAGTGAACTTCTGCGACCTCTGATGCCGTCCACCGTCTCTCTCGCTCTCTTTTTCCTCCTCCCTCTTTCTTTCTTTTTCCTCCTGCGTCTTTGTTTGACAGCACCAGCTCCAGTCAGCTCTGGACTCGCCTGCTTTTTTGAACGCCGCTTTCCAAAACCCCCGCCATGCACAAATACACACACACACACACACACACAATTCAGAGAGAAAGGAAGGAAGAATAAGAGGGAGAGAGATGTGGGAAGTCAAAAATGCCTGTATAGGTTTCTCTCTCTCTCTCTCTCTCTCTCTCTCTCTCCTCCAGCTGTTGGGGGAGGGTGGGGTGGGGGTGAAATGCCCTGTGCAGATGCTGTTACTCCCAGACTCGGTGTTGGAGCCGCTCAGTCGCTGTCCAGTGGCGAGTGGTGCTGAATGAGATTTCCGACTTTTCTTCCTCTCCTGCTTCTTCTTCTGTTCACCCCTTCCCTCCCACCGGCGCAAGACCAACCAACAGTTATACCTCTCCTTTTTCTAGCCCGTTTTTTTTTTTTTTTTTTTTTTTTTTCTCAAAGCACCCCACGCCAGAGCCCCATTCGAAGGCAAGGTGGCAACAAATATGTCATATCATATCAACAACAAAAAGAAAGAAATGGACAAGAAGTGACTGCGTGAAAATCGGGGCTTTAAAAATGAAATCGGCTGCATTTTAAAAACGGATCAATAAGTGAACTGCCCGGGTCGAGGCGAATGAATCTTTAATTGGAATTAGAAACAAAAGATGGTGGTTTCCAGTTTTCTTACAGCGGTGGTTAAAAACGCTCATTGAGGCAGCTGACAAGTCATTTTTTGAGAGTTTTGTCATTAGAGTCATGCAGCCAGAGACATTAGACTGAGCGGACTGTCTCTTTGTTTCCACAGATGCTTCAGAGATCACAACCTGCGGGTGTTGAAACTCACTCATCTGATATTTGCGTTGAGGATGACTGGGTGATGCGGGGACGCACGGCTCAAGAAATTAGGCCTATTTGCAGTAACGCACTGACTCATCCCTGCCTCAACGGGCGCTTTAAACACAATAAAGTGTGTGTGTGTGTGTGTGTGTGTGTGATCTGAAATCACATCTGAAAGCGTGTGTTTGCAGTACAGCTGATCGTTTCTGGGTTAGGACGCTGCTGAAGTCGGGCTCCTCTCCGGGTTTAGGTCAGGCGGGCTCCCTCTGAGTGCAGTGTGGTCCACATTCACTGCGCGGCACAAAAGTATTGAATTTCATTCTTGAGGCGCCGACTAGCGCATCTTTAGCTCCACTGCTTCCGCTCCTTGCCTCTGTCTCTCTCTCTCTCTCTCTCTCTCTCTCTCTCTCTCTCTCTCTCTCTCTCTGTCTGTTTGAATACTTGAGTCTTTTAAGTTCTGCAGCAGAACCTGCATCAAAGAAGACGCTCCCCTGCTGCGCATGCATGTGTTTCAGTTACACACACACACACACACACACACACACACACACACACACACACACACACACACACACCCAGGCCTCACTTCTGACGTGTATGCGCTGTTCGCCGTTCAATGATCTCCTCGGATCATCCCTCGGGTCATTTCGACTCGTTCGGTCGGAGTCGCTTTTCTTTATATGTTTATCATTACCGCGTTGGTTGCAGTTAGACGCATTGATTCATGGGTAATGAAAGCACAGGGCCGAGCCAGCTGCCTTCGTTTTCAGGCTCCTCTTTAATCCGGGCTCGGGTTGTTGTGTTTCTCAGAGCAACACAACTAAGTCTGCAAGATGAAAACGAAGCCACCGAAGCATTCTGGGTTTGTTTTTGTTTTGTTTTTTTATTATTATTATTACATTTTTAACTTTAAAAACACATCTGTAGCACTTTCTGTCAGTTATCAGCCATCAACTTCGTTGGTGCCAGGAAATCCTCCTCCAGCAAAACACATTTAGTTCCCTTAGGTATTGAATAACTTCTGCAATGGGTTGTTATTGACAGTTAATCAACAGAAACATTTTAGTTATTAAAACGTATTCTTGAAAATGACTGAAAACATATTAGCCTTTACTAATATCTTTAAAATTTGTGTTACTGCAGAATACATGGTTTTATAGACAGTTGTTTTTGATGGAGGTTTTTTTTTTTAACAGACATTTTATTATTCTGATTGGGGAAACTTGAACTGCAGTCAGAGGTACAAATGAAAACAGATAAAACCCGCACAAGTGCAAAAACATTGGCCACCCAACACAATAAAACACAATACTGTCAATGTGACCAAAATCCACTTATTTGGAGTTAATTAATATTTACACACACAGATCTAATGGACCACCAGTGAAACCATTTGAGACTTAATCATAACATTTATAATTGAGAGTGTGTGAAAGTGAGGGCGCTGTGACATATCAATAACATACTTATAATTACATACTCACAGTTGTCATGTTATTTACTAAAGATGGTATTAAAAGGATACAGGACAAACACTGTTCACCAAAGAACAGAAAAAAAAACTCTTATTGTTTTTATCGTTGAACACTGATCAGCATCTGTTGATCTACAGCACTTTGATGAATTCATTATTGAGTTGATTTTCTTAAACCAAAATGCCAAACATCCTCAAGTTCCAGCGTCTCTAAAACCTGGTGATTTGCTGCTTTCTTCTGGTTTATATCATTGTGAACTGAGGATCTTTGAGTTGTGGACAATTAGCGAGAGAGAAGATATAATATGAAGACGTTGCTCTCTGCTCTGTGAAATTGTCTATTTTCTCTATTTTTTTGATATTCTATTGACCAAATGATTAATCAGTTAGTGTAGAAAATAAAAAGAGGAAGAAGATGATAAATAAGATTAATTGCTTGCAAATTTAATCATTTGTTACAGCCCGACACTTGTCAAAACTCTGTACATTAGTCATTATTCAGAAGAAAGAATAAAACCATTCACTTATCTTTAACAGATTTTCATAAATCATTTCTGAACCAAAATGAACCACCAATGAAAAGTAACTGATTTCTAATAAAGCCTGAATTGTAATATTACAAATTGTAATTAATTTACTTATGAACGGTCACATGTTTAACCCTTTCATTTGTCTTCAGGTATATTTGTCACAAACAATTTGTCAAATAAAGTAATCAATGAGTCAGTAGCTGTAAATGCTAATATGTTGTCTATAAATTGATGTAGTTCAATCATTCATTTGTAGATTTATTCATGACTACATTAAAACCAGGGACACCACAGGAACCAGTTGTTAGCTAGAGATTAGCTGTCATTCAATATTTACCACCACTAACTGCCAGGTGCTACTAAACCAATTGAAAAAAGCTCATGTTAGCTTGACACATACTAAAGCCTCAACATGCAAAGATGTTTCATAGGTTTTATTGGTGCAACCCAATCCAGCAGCTCACTAGTTTGAAACTAGTTCATAGTTACTAGGAAGCAAGGAGGAACTTTTCATTCAGCCATAGTTGGTTTATGAAGATGCCCTAATATCCTGCAGCCCACTTCAAGGGGCAAAGTGGTCGGACAGTCCTCCGGAGGGGTCGTGCTGATTAATTAAATAACTAAAAGAAAGTGTCAAGCTTGAGGAGGATTTACAATCCACAAATTATTTATAAATGGTTTTAAATGAATAAATCTCATGACCAAGCTATAAAGCATTAGCAAATGATTTGTTTACCATTAATCAACCCATTTATTGCAGCTTATAAACCTTTCACATTTCAGAAGTACTAACATATGGCTGGTCATTATCAGTCATTATTAGGATGCATTATGTTACAGAAACAGAAAAGCACTGAAACTGTTGGTTTACAGTTTGTAACAATTAGCTCGCATGACAGATAAAGCATTTAAAGGTTGACAGTGACTGTCTTTATTCTTGCATGAATTTAATATGTACAGGCATCTGCGTCTACTTTAATGTTCACCTTAATTGTCACAATCTGAAGGAGTTTGTGTATTGCACATCGATAAGTCGAATGCAGTCACTTTCTCACAAAGTAGCTATTTAGATATATTTATTGTTTTCCCTCCTCTCCTGAATGATTCAAAAAAAGCCATTAAGGCTCAAACATCCCATTATTTAAACAGCTACTTACAGTCACATGTGTTGGCCACAATTAACAATCTCGTGTAGCCTCATGTTTTTTGTTTTTTTTTTCTCAGCTTGTGTGTGCAACATCCATGAGAAACTGACAGATATGAAAAACTTGTCACCATGTTTAAAGGCCAAATAGCAAATAAATCAAAATGAATTGTGCTCCAGAATGTCTTGGAATAAAACAGGTGGGGTGTAATGTTGCTCACAGAGGCTAGAAACTCTTATAGAGCAGATGAGATCCAGTTTTTTATAGGTATTCAGTATTCCTGATCATATTTATGGCTATGTATGCTCCTGCCAGGGTGGTGATGCAGTGCAGACAGAGGGAACCAGGCTAACAGGACTCATAATGAAAGCATAGAGAGAGCTGCAAGTCAGCAAACCACAACAAATATGTCTTCAACAGAGGATCTTCAGTTTTCCAGTGAAGCTGACAAGCATGTGACAGTGCTCACAATGATAGTTTTGTGAGCTTAATAATATATTCAAAGCGCGGGTCAAAGATTTAGATGTTTACAAACAGATGAAATCCTGGAGCAGGTCTCACAACATGTTCTTTATGATTAATAAATCAAAAGAAGCCTCTCATCACATTTTAATGTTTAGTTGAGAATTTGGAGTTTTAGTATACACGCGACTGTGAACCATATCATGCAAATGCTAACTGAGTATGATCCAGTTGTCTGAAAGAGGAAATGCTGTTCACTCAAAGAATGAGCAGTTTGTTTGAACATCAACATTTTTCCTTTGCTGTTAAGTTTTGCCACTTTCTTTAACACATCTGATATCAATACACAGATTCACCTGTCTCTTCTCTGTACAATGTTTAGAAGTGTGTTTACACGTACTGTACCGTCCTTGCATGGAAGGGTGAAAGTAACACGTTTGAAATGGAAAAAACACCTTAAATCCAGTAAATCACTTTGTAAACAAAGCTGGTGGTCGGGCAACACTGTGCAAACAGCAGATGATGGTATACATCTGTGATTGCATTTTACTGTAATCACAGATGGACCAGTGATATGCAACATGTTACATAACCCAAACATCAGCGAGAAATTAATGAGATAAAGTAATGAAGCGTTAAGAGAAGGTGACTGGTTATGTCGCAGTGTATTGTTTATCTATCTCTCTGTCTATCACCACACACACAGTCATCCATACTTTTGGAAGTGGTGATAGAGGTTACATTAGCAGCAGGTCGGGACAGGCACTTTGTTCTGGGTGCTGTGGGACCAGGCCGCAGAGTTCTGGGCATCGGGCCATGAATCTGTCTGGCCCAGTGTCCTGCCTGGCAGCACTGCAGCTCTCCGCAGATGTAAAGGTAACTGCAGGTGGCCTTCACAGAATTAAGCATAGCTTAACAGTACAGTAACCTCTCCGGTCTCATAGCCGTGGACTTTTATTAGAGTAGATGTGTGCGTTTACCAACGTGTGCACTTTGTTTGACTATGGATGATGGTGTTTTTTAATGTTTATTGTTTCAGCATAAACTATTGACACTTTCTATTAATATTATTCCTTTTTTTTGTGCACACGTATTGACAAAATCCAGCAGAGTAATTTAAAAGCCATTCAACCTTAATGTAATAATGCATAGGCTCAACATCACAAATGATTTCTGTCAAGTGTAGCATTAAGTATTGAGATTGTCCAACCATTGGAACTGCCAGCAAATAACAGCTAGAGGACAGGTTCACGAACTCAAAGACTAACTGAAGACATTAGTTAGGTGCCCATATAAAATGCTGAACAGGTTTTGCTGGCTGTAACCATTCCTCCTGTTCCTCAAGCAATTTCAGCAGAAATGATGGGGAACAAAATATATGTTCCCTGTTTTGTGTACATTACAAATTTTATCTGTAGCTAATATGAGGCTTCAGCACTTTCATTTAGATGCAACCTGTCAATATTTCTGATACAGAATTTCCTTATTCCTCTATTTTCCTGTACAGTGTTTCTGTGCTCCATTGAAGGGTTAGCAATACATTCAGGGAATTGTGTTCTTTCAAAGACCCATCTGCTGAAGACTCACATTAACTTCACTTAAACTTCTATATGCCTTTTAACACACATTATGAAATATGGCCAGTATGGATATGAGGAATTATTGTAGCAAGCAAAAGCCATTTTAATGTGGATATGAACACTTTGCCATTGTTTAAGGTGAATTTCAATAATGGGGAACTTATAGTTTCCTTCAACACCCCTTTACACAATGTTGGGATGTCCCAGATGATTTCTCTTGAGAGAAACATGATCAAATCTTTGGTTATTATCAGTCCAGCAGCACTAGACTGTCAATCTTGTCACCATAGACTATATATATAAGTGGATAGACAGTCTGGCTGAAAAGTAAAACTGCTGAAGAGCCTTAAACCTGCATTCTATCTAATGACCATTGGGGGGCGAGTCCACTGGTTGCAAAAAGTAAG
This sequence comes from Rachycentron canadum, assembly GCA_038496675.1. Classification (NCBI taxonomy): domain Eukaryota; kingdom Metazoa; phylum Chordata; class Actinopteri; order Carangiformes; family Rachycentridae; genus Rachycentron; species Rachycentron canadum. The sequence continues at coordinate 7,704,391 of CM076651.1, forward strand.
GAACAGTATAGTATAGAAGTCTAGTACATTTTCCAAACCAGTTTATGGTCCCACTCCCATATTAAAATTATGGTCCCGTTTAGAGGAAAATAGACAAACAAGCAGGATATGCAAATATGGGCGTGGCTACTCCGTGAGTAACAGACTATGCTAAGGATGGCAACCTGTCGGAGAAAGCAGAGAGGAGGTCAGATCCACCCCTTACTCCTCCTTAGTTCCACCTTCTTGTCCAAATATGGTTTAAAAAATAAATAAATAAATAAGATTGTGGAATTACAAACCCGAGGCTTTAAAATGCTAGTTCACAAACCAATGGGTGATGTCGTGTTGGGTTGCCATTTACTTGTTACTAATCCTTCCACCCACTGACGAGAGAAACAAATGTGCAAATCTGAAACAAGGGGTTAATGTTAAAATATGAGATTCAACAAAAGTTGAATTAAAAACTCTTCACAGTCAGAAGTACTGGTCTTTGATCAGACTGAAACAAATCTGCAAATATCTAATGTAGAGATTTGTGGCCAAAGACGGACTGACTGGGACCATGTCAGACAAAAAATCCCTTATAGAGACTGTTGCCACTACCCATGTTTACAAACCAATCTGAATAAAACATGAAATAATGCAGAATGCATAAGGGTAATGCTAAAAAAATATCTATCTGTCATATTTATGTCAAACTCGCTGTAGCCCTTTTTTCCTGTCCCTGATGCACTTCATCGTCCCCCCCTGTGATTTTGTGTTTTTTTGATGCAAAGAATTGCATCTTTAAGGCTTTTATTACGCTTTTATTTCTTCTTTCCTTTTATTGTTTTCCGACAATTTTCAGACCACAACAGCTGATGTATGACGGAAGGTGATGACACATTTCTGCTTGTATTTGTTTTTGTTTTGTTTTTTTCCATCCACATCACAGCACAATCATTCAAAAGACATTCATCGCACCATCTGATGTGCCTCAAAATCTGATATCACGCAGTCTGACACAGATTGCGATGGAGACCCTCTATATTCATCTCAGACAGTGTGATGCACAGTTAACTTGTTAGATGTTACCACACAGTCCGTAGGCACATAAATCCAACCAACAGTTCCTTTCATGTTACAATATGTGCCTCCTTTCCTTCTTAGCTAAAACAATCTGCTTATAATGTAAGATCGTATGCTTATTTGATGCATCAGTAAAAGGATTATTTTAAATGTCATCATAAATACTAGCTCTAGCGCTTGATCCAAACAGATTTATATGTGGTTTATTTATCAAAGCACACACTGTGACATTTCATTTATAATTCATTTCTGCTTGCAATAAAAAATGTTAAGTCAAGTTTCTTCCTGTTGCCATTCATCACAAGTACAGTAGGTCTCGAAGGATTTCACAGGGATCAAGCCCTCCAATCAATCACACAACAACATTGTGTAAAACAGTAATGCAGCAAAATGAAACACAGCCAGTACAAAGCACAGGACATGAAGACATAATGAGTGAGAAGAGTTGGTATTACTCCTGAGAAGGACCATGTTTGATGAGGGGATGATGGGGAAGCCTTTAAAAGCACAGGGTGAAACAAATCAAATGCACACTGTTTACATTTGCCAGATTTACAATTAAATTAATATAAGTTATAGATTCTGAGATGTATTTGCACAAATGACTGTGCTTTTAATTATAGTCATAAACCACAGCACCAAACATCTAGTATAGTATATGTGGTAATGAGGTGATTAATAGCATTGCTTTATGTAAATATACTCCCATAAGGGCTTCTGCACTGTACCCCACTGGCTTCCACTTTAACCTGTGGCAGACATTTTGAGACTTTAATGCTACATAGCCTATAATCTATCACAGGCAAAACTATTTATCAACTTATTGAATTTGAGTATATGCACCTTTTTTCTTTGTTTTAATACAGTAGTTGAAAAATTATCCGTTTCATTTTTGTATTGTTGGTCAGATAAAAACAAACTAACAACTTTGGGACATTTTATCAGTAGTATTAAGTAAATCATTAATTTATTTATGAAAATGGGAGTTGATTACAGCCCTGATTAAAACAGTAACATTGAACACTGAATCACTGCAATCTTTGCAACAACAATATTCATACAATAACACAAAAGAAAATTAATTCAGAGTTTCTCTATCTTGGCTCTTACATAATCTCATTTTATGAAGAAAACAGTTGGCAGTAATAAACGATTATATTAGAATATTTACTGTAACAGTGACGAGGGGCGGTGTATGGTTTCATACTGCTCTTTGTCAAACTGTAAAATAGCAGCGAATTTCATTTAATATTTATTATATTTGCTCTTGGTCCTGTTCCTGTCAACCCTCTGTCTGCATTTTCCTCCTCTGCCCCAACTAGGTGTACAGCTGTGCAACAAACTAAACACACAAACAACAAAGGAAGGAAGGCTGCACATTAAACACTGTGAAGCAGTGAAGAAAGAATAACAATAATAAATGAGAAAAGATGAGTTGTTAGGATCATTGTTAGGATAAAGACACAGTCGAAACAGTAACAAGGAAAGTGGTTTCACAAATGTCAAATTGCCCTTTGTGTCATGAGGAAAATTCAACATTAAAATCCTTTAAAATCCTACAACACTGAGACTAATCTGGTGAACATGCACATAGAGTTAAAGATGAAAGAGTAAAACACATAACACACCAACAGGGTCAGAAGTAGTGACATATGAGCCTCAGTCAGCTGATTAGTATAATGGCTAGTTTGGTTAGCTGTAACCTTTTTGCATAAAAATTTAATGTACAAATTGCCAACGACAAAGCAGCTCAAATGAAAAGAGCACCCAACTTACTGTTGATGCAGGGGCGTTTTGGAAGTAGAGAAAAGATAACCTGCCAACATGACAAAATATTTGTTAAACAGCAGCTGTGTTGCTACTAGCAACAGTACTAAGTACCCAACTTAAACCAACTGTTGGTAGCAGAATAACTCATTGCGCAGACCTGTGCAGTCATGAAATGAGAGAACATGTTCAGTTTAAAACTGGATCTGAACACATCCATCCTTTCACTTATTCAACTCATTCCAACTTTTTTTTTTTTCTTTTTAGTTGCTCTTTAATGTATTAATACAGCTGCTTGGCCTTGGGAAAATAAGTAATGATAAACCTTGGCTAAAATTATTAATTTCTAACGTTCAGGTCTGGCCTGTGCATCATCCAGAACTTACCAAGGATATTGGTAAAATATTGATGAGCACCCTAGGAAAGTAAATTTAATGGCAGTGCTTGAGAGAAAATAAAAAGTTTTAGTTTTTTTTTTTAAAGAGGTAATCAGTGGTACTTGGGATTGATCATAGTTCTGTCAATAACTTGGTATTTCGGGACATATGATTGTTCGATTTCAGGCTGAGAGTCTCATGAGAAGATTGATACCTTTTTCAAGTGTCTGCCAGCAGCCAGATAGCTTAGCTCAGTATCGCATAAAGCCTGGAAATGAGGATAAATAGCAATAAGAACAACAACAAAAAAAAAAAACAAAAGCCTATGGCTCATCTAAAGCTCATTGATTAACATGTTATATCTTGTTCATTTAATTTGTACAAAAATTAAACAGACCCCCTGTTTCCAATCTTGATGCCAAATATCAATCTATTATTTTATTGAGAGAATCCAATATTCACTTGATGAGCTTTGCGAACTTACCATTTTCTTTTAGAATGAATTTTCACTTCTGCCCTCGTAGATGCTGCTTTTTTTCCCCATCCTTTCCTTCATCCATTGCCACAGTTTATCTAGGATGACTATGTTGCCTGCCATACATTGTGTGAACGTAATCCACTTCAGAGAAATGTTTGCAGCTGCAGCCAAGAGTCATTGTTATACATTGAGACAGCCTATCTGGAAGAAGCCACCAAACCGCCTTAACAATCACAGCGTGCAGGATAAGTCATGTTTGGTTTTAATCCTCAGAGGCAGCTGCAGTCAGAACACAACTACAATGCATTTTATAGCAGATGAACCTGTGACGTGTGGGAGAGAAGGCTGCCTAAGATGAACCCACGAAAATATTTCACACGTAAATTATGTTTATTCAACAGGATTATCAATGGCCAGCTACAGAATAAAAGCCTTTGAGGTTATATTAGCAGAAATAAGATTTAGCTACTGTCAGAATGCAGATGCATGTGCAGTAGCATTTACATGCAGCATCCCATAATTGTGCTCAGATGTACCCTCTTGGACACAAAATTTCAAATAGAGTTATGGCTTGGTCTGAACATGCAAAAAGTATATTCAGCATACCAGCTTATCATAATTGCTTTTGCTTGTGATATTCTTTACCAGTCGATCAAAACTAAACCGCCTTTACTGTTGAGGAAAACTCGGTTTGTGTTCTTGCTGCTTCTATAGGAAGATTAGAAAACAGCAAACAAAATATATTTGGTATACAACAGATAAACCTGCCAGCTGATATTTACTCATGAAAATATATATAAGTCTAGATTAATAACAGCCAACAGTAAGAGAAAACGCGTCTGATCTTTAGCTTTAGCTTGTCCCCCATGAAAGGATGACAAGATCTCCAACTGCCTCATCTGAACTTATTGTGGGTAAACATCCATGCAAATATCTGTAAAAGTTGCAAAATGCCACATATGAATAATGAATGAATTAGTGTAAACACTAACAACCTCATGTGGGCACCTGCTAGTGTTTCTCATCTCGTTGTTTTTTTTTTTTTTAATATGATCTGTGGTTCCTGTTTCCACTGGCCCATGCTGTCACGTACGGGTTAAAGTTGTCCTGTGACATTAATTGATTAATTAATGAAGTTTGGTGTAGTGACTGGGTTTGTTTATTTAATAGTACCTTTTTTTAACAAATTGATAAATGACATATGTTCTTCCATTTAATTTCAAATAAAATATCAGTGAATTGCTTTGTGAGGTTCTCAGATCATCATTTGCTTCAATGTTTTGATGCTGAGATGTTGGATTTATGTTGTGTGTGTTTTGTTTTAGGTTAGAGTGTGTTTTCAGACTCCAGCCAGCAGCTGTTTTCCTGTCTGCTATAAATAGAAAGTGTGCTGTCTTCAGCACTGATCGTGGACAGTAAAAAAAAAGAGATGATGTGAGTACCTGCTTCATTATAGGACATACATAGGACATGTTGTAATATAGAACTGGCTTTGAAACATCAAGCAATGATGCATGAACTGACTCTGTACATGCATTTCTCATATTTTCTCCATGTAACTGATTTCAATTCATCTGTGGCATAAACACATGACTGTCTAATGAACCCACCTCTCTTTCAGTTTTTATTAATTCAGTTGGTGGATGATGCTACTCTTTTCAAAAACTTGAGAATTGAAATAAATGAATGAACGTACTTTGACTTTGCTACATTTGTCTAAATCGCAGTTAATTACTTGCCTTCACAGACCATTACCCATGTCCATAAATAAATATCAAATTAAAAGTCATATCTAGTAATTTACAATATTTAGAAAAACTATTTGAGTCGAACATTAGATATTAACCCAAGTGAAGCTAGAACTAGGGTGACACAGCGGTGCAGTGGTTAGCACTGTCGCCTCACAGCAATAAGTGTGGAGCCTGTGTGGAGCCCAATGTCAGCTGGGATTGGCTCCAGCCTCCCTCTGACCCTGACGGATAAGTGGTATAGATAATGGATTGAGGCTAGAACTACCAACATTTACAGTTTGGAAACCAGTTGTATAAGTTTAAAACCAAACTCCTCATTAAACCATCTTTAAGGTACATGAAAACATTGCATAAATACCTTAAACAGGGAACTTTGAAAGTAAATGTAACTTTGAAGCTTATACATCTTTCCTCTTCCTGCTATAGTGAAACAAGCCACATAGAAATAGAAATAGAAAGATCTAGTGATCCTCTGCCCTGTAATATCTCAAATTAATATTGGAAGAGTAAACAGTGGCTGCACAGTCTTTCTCCCACCAACCAAACCCTCCTCCAATTACTTCCTTGTCTCTCCTTTCCCCTATTCTCATTTGTTACATCCTCTGTGACCTTTCTGTTGGATGTGACAGCAGTCAAACGTCACTGTGTGAGCATATCATTGATAGAGGGATGGAGGTCATTACCAGCAGTTATCTTGAGGAATGCTTTATTCCCCTAGAAAGCTAAGGCCAGAGCCCAGCCAGGAGAGTTGGTTTAATTACTGACCGAGCCTAATTGTCTCCCTGTATGGGGCTGTGATGTAGGCAGGAAGTGACACTTAAGGCTAGACTTACTCTGCTGTCTGCCCTTTGTGTCAGTCCCATTAACCTTTCCCTTCTGCCTTCCTCTCGATCTTTTTATGTTCAATTAAAGGCACTATTCAAATAAGCTGAAGTAGTATGACTAAGAGCTTTGTCGTGGACCATGTAAAAAGAAATAATTGCACCCTAAATTACTATTTCAGGTGGACTGGGGATGTGAAGGGTTGCACATGAGTTTGTAAAAATATCTAAAATGTGTGCATGAATGTGTTTATTTGTGAGCAAGTGAGAAAGTTTCTTCCACTTTCATGTGTGGTTGGATATAGACATAATTAGTTACTGTAAGTCAGCAAAACTGTAAAAACTTCCAATAATAACATTGTACATTCAGAGGGAACAATGCTTCATAAGAAGGCTAAAATCTACAAAGTAAAGCCATGCTTGGTGTTTGCCCTTTGGGATATTGTGCGCTTTGGTGTGTATTGCCAGTACTGTGTAATTAATCATACCACCTAACTGCATTCACAGGGCCCCCTTTGGTTAATTGGACTGCAGCTGCAGAATGGACTAAGCGATGATTTATTCAGCGGGCAGGTGGAACGCCGTGCCCCCCTCCTCCATCCAGGTACCCAAGGATGGATGGCTCACTTCTGCACCCAGCTACTCCCTGTGCTCCTCCATCCCTCAGGCCAATCGACTCTGAGGGCACATTTACAAGATGGGCTTCAGGGTGACAAAATGAGAGGGGGAAGGGTACAGTGGAATCAATTTTGCCTCTTTTCTCTGTATTCAAGCCTTTAACTGGTGAGAGCAGGACAACAGATAGAGCTATTGATCATCCATAGAAAGTTTAACAAGTGAACTTCTTCACAGTGTCTGTTGGCAAGTAAAAGCATACACCAAGGCCAGCCAAAGGTGAGGCCCCTCAGACGTTTGCTGCCCTCCCCACTTCATGGGTCACTGTTTTATTTACGGGCCATGCTGTGAGGCAGGCGGGTGGTAACTACATTATTTCAGGCTTGTTGGCAAGCTGAGCCACTGTGCCAGGCTTTTTTTTTTATATATATATACATCATTTTATTTGAGGTTAGACTTATTTGGTCACACAGAGTAGAGAGTACGGTAAGACAAAGAAGTCGTTTGCAGGTGGAGTAACCAACTGTGAAGAGTCTTAATTGAATCGTTTAGTAAACCAAAGGCAATAGCCAATAGCACTTAACATTAAAGTTTAAGCATTCAACTCACTTTAAATCCAGTTTAGAGTGTAAAGGTTTTGCTTAGATAAGAGTAAAGTGTGTAATTATTGTTCCTGTGATGTCAGGCTATCTATCTATCATATATTGCAATGATCATACAATAGCTGAATGCCAGATTACATCGTTTTCTTTCATTTCCCTGATCAGTTATATGTGACATTTCACAGATAATCAGTGCAACTACAGAATGGACCCTATAATCTACAGAAGCAGGGACCATACATCAACATTAGAATTACGCCTTCTCTTGCTGTAGTTTGTTTCAGTGCTGCTGGCGTACCATTACCCTGAGATAACCACACTTTAATAGTTAATGCAGCGGTGGGCCCCCCTCTGCATTACAAATGGGCCCATCCGTCTCACCTAGATCCCCGCGGGTGGCGGCACCACAGTCCATCCTTAGCAACTCTAATCATTCATCAATAGGCAGCTATCTGACACCTGCTTGCGCAGGATACTGAACACTGTGATGTGGTCAGTGCCAGGGATGGATATCCTGGTGTCAGGGAGGGGATCTGACAACTGATATTACTTCAGACACCACTGTGGGACATCCCAGCTACAACAGCTGGATTGCAGGCTCCAAGTGTCCTCTGCTTATCTAAAAGCTCCCTTTTTGTGAAGCATCTATAAACTGAACAGGGACAAAGACATTGGTGTGTTATTTACTAGATGACTCCATCTTGTGGACTGCATATGGGGAAAAGTTGTATAAAACATTTTGTGGCTTCAGAGAGAGGTACTGGATATTGTTATCAGGGCATTTCATCATGTACAACTCATCCTATTAAGACAGTTGTATTATTCTCTGTAGCTCTGGATGAAATGACATTTCTAAACGTTTTTTTTTTTTTACTGTTTTTAAAAAAAAAAAAGAAATCTCCAGACTGCTATATTACAAAATGCTACATTTCTGGAGTTCTCTTTTAAATGTGACTCCAGTGCAGAGTGTGTGGGAAACAATAGAAGATGGACATATTCCTTTCCTTTCCTCTAAGTTTCTGGTGATATTCTTAAAATGTCACTGCCTGGCCACTATTTGTTCATATAAATTGTGTTTACTCTGGTCGAGAGGCAAGAGTGCCCCCTCTCCGAATTAGCTGACAGGGGAATGCCAGTCAAAATGCAATCAATAAGACAAATGTTGAAGTGACTCAACTCTGCAGCTGAGTCTGGCACCTGTTTTGTAGAGGACTTTGTAAACATTTTATCCCCAGCTGTAAACCCTGGCTCTTGTTTGTTGTTATGGTCATCACATCAGCACTCTGCCGAGAGAATCTGCTCTCCATTCCCAATGGAAATAGAAAACAGAGATGAAAACGCAGCGCAGATCGCCTCTGTAAGTAACCAGCACAGATGTAGCTCAGGCCAGCCGCTTTCTCTCGGGACTGCAGCTGCCACCCAGGGATGTGACAGGCCCAAAATGGGCAGGCGGGTCCATTCCCTTTTGATCAATCAGGTAAGACAGAGCTGGGTAGCGTGAATTCTAAAACTCCAGATGCACAGTCACCAAGGTGACTCTCATCTATTACCCCTCCCAACCGCTCTGAACATACGCTCATCTGTCAGAGTGACAGGGCTCCTTTGCTTTCTCTACTTTAGTTGGATTTAGACCTGGTGAGGGTCAGTTGAATTAAGTAGTAACTTAATTCTGTTGCTTCTGATTGTCATTTGTAGAGGGCGAGCTTTAAATCACACTCCAGCTCTATTTTTTATGTGAATTAATGAGGAAATGAAGCGCTTCTTGTTATAAATTGTCTCCCTTGGAATAGTCTTAGTTATACATATTAACATATTTCAAATTAACAGCAATTTCCAAGGGTGCTTACTCGTTTGTTTTGAATGGATGGATTGTCTGCGAAACATATTTCCATACAATGGATGTTGACGACTACATAATTGATGCATGTGTACTGTATTGTCTTCATTCCTCTGTGACCGCAAACCTGCATTTCATGTGAGGAATGAGTACTGAACATATTTTGTCAGGGTAAGACTACCCTCTGCTGGACTTCATCACTATTGTGCTTGGCTGCCAGCAGACATCCTTGACAACAAGAGCTGAGGTGTGTTTTACACCATGGCACCACTTCAGCAGAGAAGCATGTCTCCAGGGAATATCTGTTTATAGTGGGTAGTGGAGAAAGGAGGAGAGGAGATGCTACCTCTTTTTTGATTTTTCTTTTGCAAAAAAAGAGAAAATATATTGTGTGTCCACAAGATGGTGTCATTTCTCAAGGATATCACATGGCATTGGTCTTAGCATTACTGTCCAAATATAATCTCTGTCTGCCACCTATTGGTAAAGAGAGAAGACCTGTATCAAGCAAATTTAAAAATTCTCTACAAATTCATATACCTACATACAAGACATGATGCTTCTCAAACAAAACATATATGTATATTGATGAATCCAGGCAGTAAAAAAAAATATTGCAGGGTAGAGTAAAGTCCAAATTTAAAACTATATGAATGTTAAACATCTTATAAAGTTGTTGTATCAAGAATTAGCTTGGAGTGTGTTGCCGTGTATCTGACCCTGATGTCTGGCCTCCCTGTGGGATTATTGAGTAGTGAGAGTTTGCCTTCAGGGATGGATACATTTTAATGCCAACATTAATAAAGCCAGTGGGATGTGTTTTAAATACTTTGTAATGCCAAAGCTCCATTATATGCATGATTCCTGGCAACTATATACTGTAGCTGAGTGCACTTGATGATTTAATGAATCATAGGAAAACACTGAGTAGACATATATATTTGCAAAGCTTGGACAGAGATTGACTCTCATAATGACAAATAAAAAATGAAAATAAAACATGAAAAGAGAGACCTAATGGCGTGTTGAGGCTGTTGTTGCCAAGGGAAGTTTCAAATATGGCACTGTTTTCACCCTTAGAAATTTCACAGGCTTGAGTCACAGTATGACTGATGCACCCGCTGGATCTCTGTCCAAAAATCTCAGGATGTGGACATGGAAGTATTTGAAAAGGAAAGTGGAGTGTTGACTCAGTGACCAACGTAAGGAGGTGAAATTAGGTAGTGTAAAAACCCCTATTATTCCCTGCATATAGGAGTATCACATAAATACAGTGCCGTGCTCACTAAACAAGCAGCACGCGCTACTTCCTGTGTTTGTGTGAGTCAGATACTACTCATGAGCAGACTGAATCAGCCGGGCCCCATCCCCCGCCCACTAACCTCCATCCGCCCCCTCGCAGAAGTATAAAAGACACCCACACACATATTCCCATCTCCGCCCACCTTGCCTTTCAACTGCTCCTACACTTTTCCTCTCCCCTCCCAGCAGATTTTCTCTCCCCGTCCCTCTCTCATACTCCCACCTCCTTTTTTTTTTTTTTTTCCTCATCTCTTTGGAGGACGAGAGGGAGGATGTGAGTGGCGTGTGCGTATGTGTGTGTTAGTCATGTTCAGGCTCATCCTGGGCCAGCAGCACAAGCAGGGGGAAACCCAGGCACAGGCAGGAATAGGATGTTTTGTCCACATCTGTTAGTTGGTTTGGCTGCAGCACTCTTGTGGTTTACACAGCGCCTAAAAATGGATTTCTAGAATGAGCAAGAGAGTGTGCTGGAGGGGAAGATGGATGAACGTATAGGAGGAGGGGTAAAAAGGGCAGAAGGACATAGGTGGGGGGAGGGGTGGACATGCCAAAGTGGGCCAAGACCCCCCCTCCCCCCTATAGTTAATAGGATTCTGTCTGCCCTGAGCTGCTGCAGAGTTCATGAGCCAGCAGACAGCTCTGAAGAGGGCGTCTGATGTGGAAGTGTCTCTTGTAAGATTTGATTAGCATTTAAATTCAAATTGATGCACTGCCATGTTTTTTTTTTTTTTTTTGATTTGGTTGGGTTTTTTTTTTTTCATGCAACAGGTGAATTTCTGATCAATCTGATACAGCAAAAAAAGAATTCATGCTGGTGAAAAGTGGCAGGGTTTTCATTTACCGTCACTTACATCTGCAAATTCACAAATGTATTTGAAGATCCTGATATAGATCTTGATAAAAACCCAAGAGCTGGTGAAAGTTATTATACTGAGTGTAAAAATAGTTTGAGTATTACTTGAAAAGAGAGTTTTATAGACATTATTGATTGCATTTTACCAGGGTTTACACACTTTCATATAAAATGCCTTTTTCGTTGCTCAAGGAAGTTTAGTTCCGTTCTTTGAAATTAATCTGTCTTTGAAAGTGAGATGGACTAAAGCATTTTGTAGCCTGCTCAAATTGCTGAAATGACTATGTCCTTTATCTGTATAGTGATAATGTTCTGTTCCCTGCAGCATTTTTGGATTGTTGGAGATCATTGAAATTCAGCAAATGAAATATTAAATGATGAGAACTGCTCCAGGAGAGCATTAAAAATTTTTTTAATGAATTTGCAGAATCGTACTCTCAAATTCCAAGACCTCTCAATTTATGCTAAACTGCCATTTTATTGCAAACACCTTTAGCAGAATTTGTGCAATAAATCCTACTTTGGCGACAGTTTGGCTGTTCAGTTTTTGTTGTTAGGGTTAGGGTTTCAGAGAGGTGTTTATTAAATTGTATCATCATTTTGGACGGTGTAGTTAATGGTGCCATTGAATTGTGTTGCTTTATATGGATGCGTTCTAATTATTTTGTCCACCACTTTTCTCTCATCCATCAATGAGCAGGGCTAAATAGGAGAAACACCTTTCTGTATAATGCAAAATAGTTCGACAGCACCACAACAGACCCCTCCAAAATGATCAACGGTTTAAACAACATCTATCTGAAGAGAGAACATTATATCCTCCATGGGGGTAAGATTTATTGCTTTTATTTAGACTGCATTAGTTTTAGTTAGGTGTACCTATTAAATTGGCAAATGTGAGTGTAAGACAAAATAAAATGTCATGCTAGACCATTATCAGTTTGGAATATCTGCAGTAATTTTCCAGTATTTGTGAGCAACTATTTTGCTTCACACCTAAAAGTAAAATGCTAACATTTGTTTTGCATCATCTCTGATCAGTCACATTCTCCACTCCCCTCATCAGTCTCCAGGTGGTGCCAGTGGTGGAGGACAACATTCCTTACACAAACATGCAGTGGACCTATTTCCCTGTCTTCATCCACATACTGAGGGGCAGGGTATGGCAGAGATGTGTGAGGGTGTGGGGGATGGGGCTAGAGTAGTTGTGGAAGATAGAGAGGAAGGAAGTGAATAGAGTGAGAAATGGGGTGGGAAGGGGGTGGCATGCAAGGCAAGCACATGCTGAGCAGAACATTGGACTCATTGAGAAAAGCGCTCTCTCCATTCATGCCCTATCCAATCCCTTTTTCACCAAACTCCCACTCTTCTCATCATGTACGTACAGTATATTAATATCTGTATGCGATCTGCAGATGACAAAGCTTTTAGGATAACAAAGTTATTCAATGTGTTTGTGTACATCAGGTCATTTGAGAACAGCCCTGACAAAACAGATAAAGAGGTGAAATACACACAGATGACAGCATACTGCCTGTTTGGACTACTTTCAGGTCACTCTACATTCTCTGTATCTGCTTTCAATTGCGTAGTAGAGGACCTATCAACTCCAGATGGGCAGTTCATTTACATCAGAAACCCTTGTGTGAAAGTACCAGTAGGTGGTTTGATTAGAGCACCGAGTGCTTCTACACCACCTCGCCTTGTCCCATCTGTATCCACCACACCTATGCAACAGACGTTGACCTGTTTAAAATACGAATATGGTCACACCAATGCCTGATGGGGGCAGCATGGACGGTCTACCTGTGTAACTTGTTAATTGTGCCAGAGCTATAATTAGGATTAAAATGTGTCCTATGGTGTATGTGGTAATGTCAACTCACTTGTATTTGGGGGTAAAATAGCTTTATACTTACTTATAATGTTACAATAATTGAGTGGTTTTATTGTGAAGTTATTGTGATACACACTGAGATAATATGTATCACTACAGCTCAAATCACATCCTTTGTAAACCACGTTGTGTATCATTGTCTGCTCTACAGAGGCATCGGAAAACAAGCAACTACACAGACATTTCAAATGAGCAAATTAGCAATGAGCAAAAGAGTATTATTGTGCTATTTGACCCATACCATCTAGAGTATTGACAAAAATACGAAATGTTTTCTTTTCTGTACTCAGCAGCTGTCAAGATTTTTAAAACTTAGTTTGCAATTCCTCATTGAGATGAAAAGTCTGTTTTTTCAGTGTCCCAGTGAAGGATGGAAACTTTAACGGAAAAATAACAAATTATGCAACAAATCAGTTGTGGTTATAAAATCACAAATAAAATGTCCAAAATAATCTAATAAGAGATTAAATCCTACACAATAGCACCTCACTACAACATAAGAGCTGTCTAAAAACACTGTAATAAATAAGTAATGACCACATTTGATCATTTAACTTGATCACGCCTTTACAACCAGTTTCTAAAAATCACTGGCTCACAAACCCAAGGGGTCAATACTGCTCTTAGGGGGTCACAAGATAATTAAAAAGGGTCATGTGACAATTAATTGGACAAGAAATCTGAAAAAAAAGACATTCACTCTAGAGGATTTTATTTTCTGCCTTTTTTTGCAGTTTTATCACTTTAGGTTTCAAGAAACTACTAAGATAGTCATTTTTTATTGACTTGGTTGTAACTTAGTGACATATTCTAGATAAATAGATAGATAGATGCTTTATTTATCCTGAGGGAAATTAAGGATCATTCTGCTGTTGGTGATAGGGTTGCTTGTAGATATTGCTTCATTTGAATTGAGATTGAGAGATGAAGTGAGATTTAAAAAAGTTAGATTCCAAAATATCCTAAAATATACATTCAATATACATATATATACAAGAGAGCCTGTAGTCATCACTTAAATTTGCAGAGACAGACCAAATTTAACTAACTGCATAAAGCTCTAAGATCATAGTTGATAACCCATAAATGACTTAATATCTATATAATAATCAGAAATATCAGGGAAACACTTATGCATGAAGAAGAAGTTGTAGCTACATAGATGATTTGAGGGATGTAACTAAAATCTTTGTACTGTCCTTTAGTACCTTTTGCTGATTTATGCAGCTTACTTTTACTTTATTGAATACATTTTTAATTTGCGGCATTGTTAATTTTACCTGAGTGAATTATGTGAATATTTCTTCCAAAACCACAGAAGATCATATTTTAGGAGAAAGGCAAGAAGAAATGCCCTCTGGGGCTTAATGCTGGCTTGTGTTTACATTGGGGGAGGTCATAGTTCACTCACCATCACTGTAGAGACTGTGGTATGTGCTCTTGAGCAAATGCATACAACAGGAGATGTAATGAATACTCTTTTTTTTGATTTGGTGAATGTGTATTCTGTAACTTGTAGACATGCTTTTCTTTTGCGTTTTGGGATCAAACCTGGGGAATAAAAAGGAGCCAGGAGAAAGGAGGGGAGGAGAAGGAGGGGGAGGAGGGGGGGCTCTCTAGTACTGTTGGTGGCCCATTTATCATATCTCCGCCCTCCAGTGTTTAGCTCCCATGAGGGCGGCTCTTTAAATTGCCCCAAAACTCCTCCTGGCTGGCGCCTTTTTCCCTTTATCTGCACGGGAGAAGACGCACGTGCTATTTATAGGACGCCGTTGGAATAAACTGCTCAACCTGCTGGTAAAAAAAACAAAAAAAAAAAAAACAAAAAAAAAAATGAAATCATTTTTTCTTTTTTAAAAGTCTGTCCTCTTCCCTTTCTAATTCATAACTGTTTTTTTTTTTTTTTATCGCTGCATGAGCTGGGATTTTAAAGGGGCGGGCTGTGTGTTGTCTGACGAATAAAAGCTGTAGCCTATAGATCGGTGCAAGGCTTTTAACCGGGTACAACCAGCCAGCCTTAAAGGAAACACAGGTTATAACCGGGCGATAACGGTGAGTGCAAGAAACGCGACGGTGAGCGAGTCAAAGTTTGCATGCTCGATAACCCAGGGCCGATTTTTAAATGCATTTTCCAGAGCCGGAGCTCCGGCAGCGAAGAGGCTGCATGCTTTAAATGTGAAGCCGTCTTTTGTTGCCTTGGCCTGGGCTTTCGCCGCCGCAAATGAACCCAACCACCTCTCTCGTTTGCATTTTCTTTGCCTGTGTTTTTTTTTTTTTTTTTTTTTTTCTTTTTTTTAAAGCAAGAGAAAAGGAGGAGGAGGAGGAGTGGGGTGGAGGGGTTGGGGGGGGAGAGAGAGGGGGGGGGTGTGAGAGAGAGGGAGAGGGAGAGAGAGAGAAAAAAAACGCAATGTCCATGCAAGAGAGGGGGGTTTAAGCCTGCAGATCCCACCGAGCATACACCGACCATTGTGTGTGTATATATGTATGTATGTTGTCTGTGGACGTCTCTCCGTGGCCCCGGTGTGCAAACATGCTGTGAGATAGTTTCATACGCAGGCCCGACCACTGGCCACAACAAGTACAGCGGACGGGGCCTCTAAACATGGTTGGTACGGGAAGGGAGCGTCGGCTTCGGCAGTGTTTTGCAGATTTGCGCGGCCTCCGACCGTTTACCGAGTCCCGGCAATATCACGCGAGCCGGTTTGATGTCAATCCCCTGTTTGTGTGGCACCGTCGGCCGTGTAATGGAGCGCAGATGAGACAGAAATAGACCTGGAAATAAGCGCGGATTAATTGAGTTAAACGCGTTACCGGTGTGCGGTTAGCCCGGTCATTTATTTATTTATTTATTTATTTATTTATTTTTTTATTTTTTATTGGAGGGGGGGGCGGGTTTGTTGTTGCGGTCAGCGGGTTTAAAAGCCCGAGTATTTTCTGTGTGTGTGTGTGTGTGTGTGTGTGTGTGTGTGTGTGTGTGTGTGTGTGTGTGTGTGTGAGTGAACCTGGCGTCCTGCCTTGCAGCATATCTGACCGGTGTGATTTATATTCTAGGTCTGAAAAGCTAAGCAAACATGAGCGACAAGGAGACAGTCTCACCGAAAGAGAAGGAGACAACAGAGAAGAGGGGGCGTGGAAGACCCCGTAAGCACCCCCAGGTAAAAACCTCAGATGTAAGTAGTGGCCCCCCTTTTTTCTTCTTCCTTCTTCTTCTTCTCGGCTTAATGTGCAACTGTGCTAATCATATTTGCATGACTGTATTAAGAGTATCACCCACCTAAGAATAAATCTATGGGTTAAAGCAAAGGAGGGACACTGACATATCACCTGTAGCTTGCGTGGGCTCCAGCTGATGCTCAGGTAGATATTATTGCAGCCCAGGTGCTCATGCATATCCATGTCATAAGCCCCTCGCTATTGTACCAAAGCCCTGAGCGGAGTCAAGAATCAAGGTATGCCCACACCAGGGCCTTATGACCGCTTGCTCACCCCTTATCAGTGTAAGTGTAGACATCTACAACAAACTTCCTGTGTATCTCACCTGGTTTGTAAGCAACCTGTAACCCAACACCTTTAAACCAGTTTTAACCCCCACCCCTTCACAAACACACATCTGCTCGTCATGTAACGGATGACATTGCAGCGTCTGAGCACACACTGGCTCATATAGCTGTCACTCAGCGCCGTGTGCTTTAGTCTTGAGTTGCCTGGTTGCTAAGAGTTGCAGTTGTAAACGTAAGATATGCAATCGGAGATGACTCTGCCATGACACAGCGTACAACCACAGATTATCATATGAATAGGATATCTCCTCGGGTACAGAATTCACCTTGCACTTCAGTGCACGTCAGTGGTAATCCCCTATATTTTGACTCAGGCATTTCCCCCCCTCAGCGTGGCTGCTTGACGTGTTTTGAAGTATGTACTGTTGTTAAGTTAGTCGCTTCCTGTAGTACTAGTTTGTTTTCATGTCAAACTATGGCAACACGTGGCCCTAACCACCTGTCAAGCTTTTTAAAGTACATGCCAGTTGTACTGACCTTGAGCAGTTAACAATATGTCTGTTGGAGTCTTGCATGTACAAGTTTATCCATGCTCATCTTGTTTTTGAGCAGATTGAAATTGTAAAAAATAATAGACCTCTTTGCAGGTATGCTAACTTTATTTTGACTTATCTTGATTGTCAGGAACCAAGTGGGTCCCCTACTCCAAAGAGGCCCAGAGGACGGCCGAAGGGTAGCAAAAACAAGACAACCGGCAAGGGCAAAGTAAGTCAATGCCGCCTTCGCATGCTGACAAATCATGATTTCAGCAGCAGCTAACATACGTCCTGAACTGGATGACGTCGGTGCCAAGAAAGACAGGCACAGCTTCACAATGACGCTGCACACGGCGTGCATTGTCCCATCTTCTCTCGCGAGCATTTCCTTTCTTCCTAACCCAGATTCTTGTTGGTTGGTGAACATTTTAACGGTAGCTAACCTCATCCTCTCAAAAGGATGTCCTGCTGTTATTAATGATATATTGGTTGGCTGCAATTTAGCTGCTTCCTTTCCTGGTGTCAGAAATAGCCTGGCTAGGGTTTCCCATTGTAAAGCCCTTGGTTTACTGCCTTTTTTTTTTTTTTTTTTTTTTTTTTTTTTTTTTTTTTGAGTGATGCTCAGTCTGTACTTCCTGTCCTCCAGCTTCCTGCAGCTTGTCATGCACAGTGCGGTGCAGGTGCAGAGGCCGCAAGACTGTTTCCAAGCTGACACTAAGCACCCCTCCGCCCCCACCCAACACACAGCCCTAGTTCTTCTCTGCCTGTCGTCTCCATAGCAACAACTGATTTTCTCCCTCGCCCCAACCCTGCAGCTCCCCCGTGCGCTCTGTCTTCACTGCTATGTATGGGAAAGGGAGAAGGAGAGAGGGAGAGCGGGACGTGCATACATGTATGATATAGGTTTAGCAGCGAGGGCCGAGCTGCAGAGGGTTTGTGTCTCTGCTCAGTTCCACCAGCTGTCTCTGAGCCTCAGACCAGGTGGCCAGCGAACTGGAGTGCCCTGTGTGCAGTTCCTGTCGGCCTTCCAGATAATAGCCAATGAACCCAATGCCCCCTTTCCATCTGTCTCATTGCAGAGGTACTACTGCCATCTGCAGGCCGCTAGAGGCAGAGCTCTGTATGGATTGTTTATACCGCAGGCTTTTTTCTTTCCTCCCAAAAAGTCAAGGCTTTAACTGAGCAAATCAGCAGGTCAGCATGAAGTTCACAGCAAAATGCAATGTTGGGTCCCGCCCCATTAACTGCGTACCATTTTTCTTTTCACAGAAGGCAACAGCACCCCCATCTGCAGGGGGAAAACGTAGGGGAAGACCTAAGAAGGAGGTAAGATAAGAATCCTTGGTCAAACAGTGATCACATTTGTTAAACCATTCCTCTCCCAATTGAATTATGATTGGTATGACTGCCTGCAGGACAAAATTGCATTTTCCTAATTCGCCCGCCTGCCCCCTTCCCCTCAGACGAGTCACTTTTACTCATCACAGCTATTTTGGTTGTCATGTATTCAGTTAGAGCAGCTTTTTGGTCGCACAAAATCCCTACCTGTTGGCGTTGACAGGCAAATCTGTACCTGCCTGACAATTTTTCTCCCATTCCCATTGTTCTTAGTCCGGTGTTGTCAGCAGCATTATTATTTTGTAAGTGTGCAAAACAAGTTGCCAGACCATGTTCCGCCGGTCAAAAAGCATGTGTTTAATCTCAGAAGAACTTGTGGTCTTGTAGTAACATTCTGTCATGTGCATGAGTGGTTAGGGCGTACTCTGAAAGAAGTCTGGATTGCATTAGTCACAGAAAGGAATGACCCAAAGTTACCCTCCTAACTAGCCCTCTCGTTTTTATGAATGAACATCTTTGGCAGCAGTCGTGAGTGTGAGGAGGAAAGGCAAGAGAGCAAAAAAGCAGGATGCCTCATCGTGACTCACCACTCATATGAATCACTTTTCACTACAGATGGCTCACCCTTCCCCTGGGTGTTCTTCATGCCACAGTGGTTTATCAAAGTGATTTATAATATTTTCTTTTTTGAAAAAATGTTGGTGCTTGCATTGGTTTATTAAAAGTAAAATCTGTCATGTTGAGCCATCAGTCACAGCTATAGTTGCTGAACACTGATGGCATTTTCCTTTAAGGTTGTAGTTGAGACATGACTGTTTTTTTTTGTTTGTTTGTTTGTTTGTTTGTTTTCCCCCTTCTGTCGCAGGAGAAGGAAGAAAAGGCGTCCCAGGAATCATCTGAGGAGGAGGAGGAGGAAGAGGACCAGTAATTCACAACGCATGCTACCTCACTCAACATACTGACTTACTGTTAAACAGAACTGGGCTGTATCTCCAACACCAGTGCCACCACATGACCACTGTTCACGACAAAGTCCTCTTTGCCAGAAGGAGGGTTAACACAGTACATATATCATGCAACAGCACTGGATAGAACGATGGACCTTGCTCAAGCATAGATGTAAGAATTACATGACAGGTAACAGCCCTTTTCTCTACATGTCATGTTATCACAAGTCTTTTATACTGGACAAAGGTGTGCTCCAAGGAGCCTGGACATTTCCGTTTTTCCCCCTCAAGATGGTCTGTAGGACATTTTCTCTGCTTAATGTTACTTATTTGTTGTACCCGCATCTGGGATGGTAGGGCATATAGACTTTTCTCCATGTTTTGTACTGGACAAAGGTGAATTTTACCTATACTTGCTTTTTTTTTTCCTTTCTTTTTTTGGGAGGGGGGTTGTTTGTGTGTTCGTGTGAAGTGGTTAACCTATCCTTTGCATTGTATTCTAGATGGAGTTGAGCTTCAGCGTATAGGATGAGAATAGGTAACTGATGGTAGAAGTTTTCTTTTCCTTCCCTTCCCATGTCTAATCTACATAACTGCTTTCACCTCGTCTCACCAATAAAGCAGAATCATCTGTACCAGCCCTTCCCCCCCCTCCTCCCCTCTTCCTGTAGGACAGTGTAGACTTAGCTAAGCTTCTCAAACTTCCTTCTCAGTCCTCAGTGTGTAGTGGGGAGATGTAAAGCGTATCCTTAGTAATCAGAATAGTCTGACCAGACTTACTGTCGTTCCTTCGGGTTACATACATTTTAAAAAAACAAAAAAACATGAGTGTGCTGCTTTTCATGTTATAATAAAACTCAAATCTTTTTGGTATAATGTGTGTTTTTAAGGATAGGGTTGGCAGAGTTCTAGGCTGAGAGCATCAGTGTCATTTCTTCAGGGAGCTTTTACAAATGCTGTTACATTGGTGTCTTTGTCTTCACATGGTCCTCAGTTTCCAAGCGCTCACTCAATCACTTGTTAAGACAAACTGCAATTGGTCAAACAAGGAGTTTGATTGTAATAGAGGATAGTTGGTGGCACTACTATCCAACAGGGCTGTACGGATTTTTTTTTTTTTTTTTTTTTTTTTTGGTTTTTGTTTTGTTTTTTTGGGTTTGTTGTTTTTTTTTTTTTTTGGTTTGTTTTATTTTCATTCCATCTCGCTCTCACTGCTTCACCTGGCTCGGTCCTTCTGTCATCACTTAGTATAGTAATATACTTTTCTTAGTCTTTTTTTGAAGATGTGTGTTTTATGACGTCTGCTACGGAGAAAAAAAGATGTTTGTGTACTTCTAAGTGTCAGGGAACCCACGGTCACAGTCCACTTAACTGGGTTTTTTCACACACCTAAGCTGCTACAACCTCAGTTACGAAACCCGGAAAACTGCAAACAGGCGATACAAGGCCTGGGATTTCATACCTCACTCAACAGCTTACTTTACCATATAATTGCATTTAACTGGTTTTCTGTTGTTTTTAAATGTAACCTCTGGCATGAGATGGAAAGATGTCGTTATTACAGTTTTTTTTTTTTTAATAAACCTGACTGTAATAAGGTATCTAAAATGTCAAGTGTGTGATTGTGTGCACGCGCCGCGCATCTTGACTCATTCATAACCGGACCTTGCAGACAGGTTGTTTTTTAAAATGTGTGAAGCAAGTCAGGGAGACCTGTCAGCTTGACAACTGCGTTCGCTGACTGTGGTAGATTAGCAGGTGTGTTTTTATCCTTTTTTAAAAAAAAAAAAAATCTTCTGGTGCACTGAAATGTTGGTTCAGATTTTCATGGACAAATGTTTGTGTTTGTGATCGACTGGGCGCTCTTTCCACGTAACCGTTCTGTTGGCCGCTGTGTGTTCGGCACGACCACACACAGCCATCTTCGCCATACTTATACATCGGTCATACAATGGTCATTTCATTTTTTAAAATTTTTTTTTCATTTTTCTTTTCCTTCCAGCATCCTCCAATTACTCTGACAATATCAGTCATTCTGCATACCAACACCTTGCATCCGTTCATTTATATACTGTAAACTCAATAGGATGGGATCATTCTTTTTAATGTACACCGTATATAAATGTACAATGTCTATATTTCTATGGTGCCCTACAACAATTTGTATCAGAAATGGTCAATAAAGAGAATTTTCTTTGTCATTTGTCTGGCATGCAGCGATAGTTTAAAAAATTACCTACCTCAAGAAACATGCAGGTCGATCTTGGTTGAAATGTAATGATTTAGCAAGTGATAATTACAGTACAAAGGCAAAGTTATATTACTTTATTTACATTTTTAACAAGTAAATCAGCCTTGCCAATTCTCTCAAAGCAATCTTAAAAGCAAAACTTCATAAGTGTAGCCATTAATGTTTCTATCAGTAGTTCTTTGACAATCTGAAATTAGAGCCCTCTGTGAAAAATTCACCAGTGTGAAGAATGAATGTCATATGATCAAACATCTGTACAATTTCAAGTGTCCATGGCCCATTTCATACTTATTCTGTGTGGTGGGGGTGGAGGAAGCAGATAAATGCATAGAAAATGAACAGTGATGTAAAAACGGCTAGGTTTCTGGGGCAAAGATGTTTTCAAGTCCAGAAGTGACCACAGAAAACATCTATACAAGCTCATTCTCCTTCTGAAGCACCTTTTAGACGTCATACCTGATAACATCACAAGTTTAGAGCATTAGCTGTCCGTTATGACACATCAGTGAGTGGGGTGTTATTCCCCTTTTGAGGACAGTTGAACAGCTCTCGTTCTTAGTTTACATTCACAAATGCAAGGCAAATAAAGGTCACGAAAGGTTACAATTCATCAAGGGAAAAAAAAAAAAAGTTTCCTGAGTGCTTGATTGAGTCAGATCTATGGCATTCATCTGAGCAGATTCTTCTGCTGGAGGTAAATGTGTGCTGGTGCCATGCCTTCTAGACAGGACATATTTTGGGCACTAGTCACAACTCATTTTGGGAATGAGGAGGTCGGTGTTATTTACTTTCATATCTGGCTTTTCATGCCTTTGATAAGAGTCAACCACACAAAGATCCAGATCGTCAGGCTGGTCAGTAAAGCTCTGTGAGCAAATTAAAACCAAAGAGGGTGTGTTCGACCTTTTGACTCAAAATTAAACAAAGTTCACCAAACCCAATTTTGACAGCAAATTCTAACTTCATTAATATAAAGCTTTGAAATTAAATCTCTTTTTGGAACTTTTACTGCAGTGTTGCATGTCGCCAACAACATCCTAAATGTAAACAGCACAGTGCACCTCCAAGAACCTGTATCATTAGATATGTTCCACATTTCTTACCTTTGAGTCACGCCACCAAATACCACAGTAAAACCGTCTGAATAAATAACTTCTAATAAATAAGTTTAAGGTACTGCATCTGTTAGGCACACAGGATTGGCATCATAACCTCACAAATTAAGTCTTTACACACAAAGAAAAATGCTGACTGTTGCTGATGGACACCAAACGGTAGTAAAGAAAGACAGTAAAAGTCTTGTGCATGACTCTATAAATGACTGATCTCTGTGGCTGAAGGTCGTCTCCTCACTGACAATGTTCGATGCCATCATTTACTACTATCATGCATTGACGTCTTTGGCTAGAAGAGGGCGCCGCTGTTGATAACTTCTGGCCCAACCTTGTACAATCTGAGGACATAAATTTCAAAGTGCACAGTTTAGTTTAGCACAGTTTTTAAAGCCATGAGTGATAAAACCGTGGTCTTTTTTATAAGGATGTGTGAAACTGCTGTTATATAATAAAGAGTCAGTTTACACAAACAATTATTTCCTTAAATATATGATTGTTCCCAGTTTTATAAAGTTGTAGTTGTTCCTGACTTTTTTAAGCACCACAAATTCAATTTACTTCCTTCAGATATCATAAAACATAAGTTGATAAAACCAAACTCACTCACTATCTGGCAGTAGTGGTGACATTTGTGCAAACTGATCCTATAATAACAGTCACTTAAACCAATACAGTACTTGAAAAGATGACAGTGTTTTCTGATTTAACATATTCTCAACCGTGGAATTCAACTTAAGGAGGAACTTTGTCCATGGTAAATATTGCCACCTAGTGTTTATTGTGGCACAGTGCAAATTTCATTTAAATTGTTTAAATTTCTAGCCATAACCATACAATTCTATTTCTAAAGTTGAGTCTTTGTACCATGAGGATTATCAGTATATAACAAATTTTGCGTGGAAAGAAAAGTGTCTATTATGTTTAGAAAACAAACTTATCACTAAAGAGATCCTTAAAGGAGCCACTCACTGCCTCTGTGTGGGACTTGAGGCTTGTACATACAAGGAGTAGTACACTAATACTGTTTGCAGCTATTTTTATATTTGTAAGAGGAAGGGACTGACTAATTGGGGAACTACTGCTCTGTTCGAGAGAATTACACAATCAAGGACAACAGAACAATATACAATGCATCAGTAGACATGTCTTCACTATATCTTTGTGGAAAATGGTGTCAGTTTGTGTATGCTCTAGCATGCTGGGGAGGGTTATATTAACTTGGAAAAAATTTGAAACTTCCCCACAGGTAAAAACTCCCCAGTGAGCAAAACACTTGAAAACCAAAGGCACATCATACCCGCGTGTCCTCTTCTCTCCACAACATCTCTTGTTCGGCTTCATTAAGTTCCTCTGAAGGGTCATATGTGTAAACTGGTAACAGCTGATGACGTAGTCTGTCAATTCTGAGAGACAAAATAGAATAAATCAGACACTGATTCGATTGATCCCTTTGACACACAGATGAGAAGCAATCAGGTTTTATCACAAAATCATTGTGCCACGAAATCAATATAGATAATAAGTCTCACCTCCTCTTCCTGCGGATATACATCACCTGAAACAGACAAAATAAAGATCCTGTATCAGTAGGTCTATCAATTCTGACTTAACACAGTGACTAATTTTTGCCCTAAGCTAATAGTAATATTACCTGTTACCTATGCCACCCAGCCTAACAACTTACCACAGCTGCAGCTATTCCAATAATGGTGATGAGGAAAAATGGCACCAACACATAGCTGACTGCCACATCCCCATCTATGATGGCAGGGGGCTGAGTAGTGCTGTTCATTGCATATGTTCAGGAAAGAGGGGGGGTGAGTTTGGGGGGGGGGGGGGGGGTGAGGTGAGGTGAGGTGAGGTGGGGGCTGGCTGCCTGTGCAAGGCCTTTACAAGCAGCAGACCCCCTCGTCGTGGCAGACACCGTGCAGCGGCTCTCTCCTCAAGCTGCGCCTTAGTTGTTTATGCCTCATCCTTGTGGTTCATGTGACTTGCACATGGTATCACCGACCTCCCCAATCAGCGAGAAATCTGCACCGACACGGGATGAGAAGAATGTGCACACAGTTAGAAGCTCATCGGGGAAGCGGTGGCCTTACACAGTGGCAGAAAAAGTGTGGGCGGCTGCCCTGCCATGCTGCTTATCTGACATTTGTTAAACAGGAAACCATGAAACAAGTGGACCGATGCAATTCAATTCAATGCACAGTTAACGTTCACGGCTAGCAAGTCTCGCATGAGCCGCTTTCTCTTGCTGCGGTCGGTAGTATTTTGCTGATGTGTAGCTGCTAACCAGCCAAACTAAAACACAACTCACCCACTGCTGATTAACTTCTCCTTTTAGGGGCCACACACAGAAAGAACGGCTACGAACCAATGACCCAGCGTTTCCATGCTACATAAACATAGCCACCGTTAGCACCGGCGGATGACACCGCACCTGACCAGTTGTTTTATTGCAAACACTGAGCTGAGGCAAACCCCCCCCCCCCCTCACCCACCTCACCCGCAACCCCCCGGAAGAAAAACGAGTTTGGGTTTCAAACGAACTACAACGCACCTGTCTGAAGTAAATGAGAGTAAATCCTCGCCCACCGCGCGATGTGCAATGCCTCTATTGCCACCAACGTTACGTTGCGGTTCACAAGCGGCTTCTCCTCCAGCATCAGCAGCAGCAACAACACTTCCTGTCCGAATCCTTCAGAGTAAAAGCGGCGGTCAGGACCGCACCAAAATACGGAAGTCCATTGTGTCCACAAAAAAAAAAAAATTTAGATCATATATTATTATTATTTAGTTATTATTATTATAAGTATATTATATATAATATATTATATATTATTATATATTTTGTCTTGTATTATGACTCGCGATCTCATGAAGTATTAAATTGTGTGAGTGGATGTGAACTTTTGTAAGGAAGCATATTGCTGCCATGGGTTAAGCTACATTGTCTATAAAATATAGGTTATAATTTCCCATAGACCAAGGTGATGCCATTAGTTTCTTCAGACCAACATTATGTGTGACAAAGAAAAACAAGAAATCCTCCTGGGAAGGGTTCAGAAAAAGCTAGCCACTCTTTGGCAAATTGTCCTGGGGCACTACTTCAACGTGTGTTGTGTTTTTTTATATATTGACACCACCTTTCTTCACACATTCACGTAAAGTTTTGAACAAAATTAGTTTCTGTTTAAGTTATAGAGATTCAAACCTTAATTCAGGGTTTCGGGTTTAGTGTTTTGTAGTTAGTTTAGTGGGACAGCTGATCTGTCACTAAAAAAGTTGTTTAAAAATACAATTATTTACTTTATTTACTTATTATTTTTTCTTATATAATAATTACTTATTACTAATATATAATAATTACTTAATTAATTAGGTTTACATATTCGATTAAAAGTAAATCCTTTATGCTATTTTAATTTAATTAGAAATCTACACTCTGTATCAACGACAAAGAAATGTGACTTTATTAAGATAACTGCTTGCCAACTTGCACTCACAAGCACTTTATTAGGAAGACCTGTCCACTTGCTTATTCATGCAAGTATCCAATCAGCCAACTATCTGGCAGCAGTGTAGTGCATTCAAATCACTCATATACAGATTAGGAGCTTTGCACTGTTCGCATTGGTGTTCATTCAATTTCAATCACATTTCAATCATAGTTTCATTATGAATGGAGACGTAATAATCAACATTAATCAGTTAAATATTTGTGTTTTTCTGCCTCCATTGTGTAAGTGATTGCATAAATAATTAAATGCTATAATATACATATGATATACATGTATGGCCTGATATGGTTCTGAAATTGTTCTTTCAACATAGCAGTATTAAGTTTTGTATACTGACTTGCATTTCTACCTCTACCTGGGTATTTCTACTTTTACTTAAGAAAAGGATCTGAGTACTTCTTTTTCTTCCGCTATCATTGTGTGACCTCTATAATACCCTGCAAGCAGCCCCAGCATTTGCCAGCAGTCAGCTCTGTTTGTTTACAAGCCTGGCCTGAGATTTTATTTTTCATTTTTTTTAGTACCACTGGGGTGATAAAATATGAAGTTTGGCCTGAAGGTTGCCAGTGGTCCATTGTTACCTGTGCAAAATGCACCAAATATTGGATTGGCGCAAGCCGGAAAAAATAACTCATCCATATTTCTACTGTCTGAAAGATGAATGACAGAAAGGCCTATAAAACTCCTTTAAAATCCACACAGGTGTCTCCACTTATTGCAGTTTATAATTAGGCCTCATTTCCCTGCAGACATACACAGACAGTATTTGACTTTTAAATCTATTCAGTTTGAGAGACGCCAGTTATTTTCTCAAAATTAGCTTGAGATTTAATCAGACAAAATAGCAGAAAACACCTGTGTCGGTTAAGCTTAGTCAGACAGGTTGAACAAAAACAATGTACTAATAATGCTTCTGAAGTTTGTTTTATTAGCTATTTGGGACAAGAAGACTATATGAACAATTTGATAACAGACATGATATTTACAGTAATATCCATGTAAGAGGACCAGAGACCAGAGTCAACATTCAGACACATATGAGGACTAGTTCCTCTTCAAGGTGGTTAAGAGGTCTTTGACTTTTTTCTTTTTCTTCCTCTTCTTCTTTAGACTCACTGATCTCTGTGAATCAAAGGCGTTGTCAGCGCTTCAGTCAATGAAGAGTGAAACTACATGACAAATATGGTAAGTATCGGTGAATATTTCCTACCAGGTCTGTGAAAGGAATTTATGTTGTTGGAGGTCAGATTCAAAGTGGGATCAGGAGCTTCAACAGGGCTGTTTGGGTGAACCAGTGGTGTACCCATGATGTTACAGTCCTCAGCTGGCTTTGTTTTCATACAGTCAGCGTTGGACTCCAATTTGAGATCTTTATCTTTGGCATTCAGACTTTTGGTCACCTTCTCCACAGTCTGGAGACTACACAAATACAAATAAATAGAAATGAGTGAGAAGCTCAGACATTATATTTCTCAGGGCAAGTGTGCAGATCTTCAATTTGCCGATATTTCTTTTGATAGCATATTCATTTAAAGCAGTTATTGACATCATCTTGGGATATGGGCACAGACCTTTGGCAGAAGCAAACAAGAATGGGATTTTGGTGAGGGCAGCATGATGAATGTGCTGCACTTTTATAGACTGTTGGTATGCATCTAATGTGGTGTATTTTACTGGCAAATAGCAAGAATTTCACTCTCTGTCAGCTGATTGAAGGGTGCTGCTGAGGTCTTAATACACACTTTGTTATTGTACATATTATGCTATATGTGTTGGGGAAAGGTACAGATGAGGGTCCAAAACTGACTTCTAGGAAATAAGGTCCATTTGTATTTGAAAGACCACTTGTGTTTCAGCCAGTTGTGTATCAAATGCTGAATGTTACCACTTGTCACATACATATGAGACGCCAATGTTAATAAAAAAAGTCTAAGTCACAAATCATTGATATTACATAAAAATACCACCATTCTCTCTGTTATTCTAGTAATGACAAAAATCAGACAGGTCACAAGTGAAACCTTTACTTAATAATCTTTTTCTTGCTATAAAAGCAACTCAGAGATGATACCTGCAAAGTGTAGTTAAAGTACTGAAAGTTAAAGTTGGCCTAAAAGTAGGCTTGGAGGGAAAATGTGTTCTACAATCATATTATTAAGAATCGTGGAAGAACAAGATCAAGTTTTAACAATTCAAATAGTTATGTGTAACAAATACAGTACATTTTATAATGTCATCATTTGTTCTAGGAATAGCCTAGTATAGTGAAGTTAAAGTGAAGAAGGATGAGAAGGTATTTTCAGCACCAAACGTACACACTATGTATGAGCCCTTAAAGCTATCTATAATGCCAACTGTTGTGCAGTAACCTGTGTAACAGCACAGCACACCAGTCGTTTAGACACACTTACTGAGAACTGCTACTTGGACTGAGGTAGCTCCCTGTTATGAACGGATGGGCCAGGACCTTACTTGGTGTAATCCTCTTCTTGGGATCCATCTGAAGCATTTCCTTCAACAGATCAACACAAGCACTCCAACCACCAGCCTCTGTGCTGTTTTCCTGATATGGACTCATCTAAAATTTTAATTGACTGCAGTTTAAAATGACAATAAGCCAAAATAAATCAAACGTGACTATTTTATGAGCACAACAACAGAAAAGAACCTACTTGACAACCTACCATTTTCAGGTCATCCAAAGATGAGAGTCGACATCTCCTGGTTTCTAGTGGTTTGATGCCTGTTTCAGTGAAAAACTCCACTGGCTTCTAAAAGAGTACAAAATCCACATCAGGTATGTGTTCAGCATTAACTCTTTCATACTAAATAAATCATCTATTAGAGGATAATATGTTTGGTCAGTAAGGTCTAAGTAGTTTTCGGACTATACCTTGAATTTCCAATGATTGAACAAATTGTACTTGTGACTTCTGTGGTAGAACAGCTGTGTATTAATCCCATTCCTCAAAAGTCTCTTAGGAGGTTCACCCAGGATGTCGATGATGAAACGCAGCTTGAATCCAAATAGAGCATAGCATTATTATGGATGGCAAACCTGGTCACTGTGTCTGACAGTCCATCTGTCAACAACTGTTCACCACTTTGGTCCAGATTAAAATATCTCAACAACTACTGGACAGATAGCCACAGAATTCAGGAGACATTCAGAGGATAAATTCCACCAGTGTGGTTCCTCTAGCACCACTGAGAACATTTGTGACTTTTGAGTCAAACCCCATAGCAAGTGGATTGCCATTAAAATTGGTACAAGCATTCATGTTACCCTTATTTGCAAAAACAAAGGACACCTTTAACAGGCTTAGCTGATAGTTATATAGCATATTCCATATTAGTATGATTATGCAGTAAACTAAGAGGGCGTGGACCTGGCCACTGCAGTAAAAAGCACTGCATGATGGACAATAGTCACACATCACTTTCATTGCTGATTTCTCACAGTGAAAACTGAAACGACCAAATAATTCAACAACAGCCATGTGGTAATGGTGAGTGTTCACAATGGCAGAGAGAGGGAATGCGTTTCATTCAGACCAATCTAAAAAGCACCATGTGTATACAAATACTTTTGATTATGTTCAGTAGTCAGCAAAAGCTACAGTTAACCTAGCCTGCCTTACCAACGCTAGCAACCTGAAGGCACATCACCTATATACAATACAACAAACCTATACAATTAGTTATATTTATATATTATATTTATAGTTGTATCACAAACTATAAACTATATAGTTTTATACAAACAGACTATGTTTTTGAACATCATTTCTGGCCAATATAGACTGGCCTAAATACAGTCTAACAGCAGCCTAGGCCCACGCTGCTCTCAGAGAAACCATAGTATCAAAAGTGCCCTTTTTAGGATGTGTCAAAACAATATTATTATTTAGAGCAGTATAGAAATGAAACAGCAGTAGTACTGACCACATCATAATTATGTCCCCCTGGGAAAAGTGGAAAGCCAACGAGCATCTCGGCCATGATTGTGCCAAATGACCAAATGTCGATGGCTTCAGTAAACTGGAGGCCAAATATTATTTCAGGAGACCTGAGTGTGGAAGAACAGCAACATATAAAATGGAGAACCCTCACTTCCCTCACAGCTTTTCAAGCTAGCCTCTTTTCAATAAGCCTTGGCATGACAGAGTGAGAAAACATTGGGAATTGGGAAAAAGATCTAGTTGAACAGAGGCTGACCCAAAAAACTGGGACTGTCTTCCAGCAGTGAGGTTTTTGTCAGTATTAATAACTGACTGGAAATTTTAAACCTAAGTAATTCTAATGAAAACATCTCACCTCTGCCAAAGAGGCTGAATGCCTAAACCTGGTCTGGCTTCAAATGTGTGAAGAGTGAGGCCAAAGTCAATGAGCTTAACCCTAAATGGCTGTTGTTGATGGTCGACCAGCATGATGTTATCCAGTTTCAAATCTGCATGGATCAGTCCAACACCATTCAGGGCATTTAATGCTGTGGCCACCTGCAAGTAAAGTCAGCCAAACACAATAAAGGATGTCCCAGAGAGGAATACTGATAGAGCTTTAAATTCTATTTTCTGTCTGGTTTATTACATCTTTGATAATGGTCTTCATGCCATTTAGAGGCAGAGGAATCCATCTTCTCTGGCACATGTAATCAAAGAGACTCATATCCAGAAATTCAAACACCATGAAAGTCAGGTCAATCCTGTGGAACCACTCATAGCATCTGACGACATTGGACTTATCAGGGTCCAAACATTTTAGCTTTTCCAGTATGGCTATCTGTGGGTAATTGACAAGTTATAAATAGCTTTGTAATCAAAGTCAGGTCATGTTAGTGACTGTAATCAGTAAGTTGCTCACCTCTCTTATTTTTTTTAACTGTGAATGTCTTTGTTTTAAGACCTTCACAGCCACAGTCTCCTCAGTGTCCTGTTTCAAGCATTTGATGACTTGTCCATAGCACCCCTGTCCCAACACTTTCAGTATCTTATAGTTCTGCGAGATTGTGCTTATTTGGGGTAGATGAGCCATTTCTGTAAAGAAAACTGTAAGCAGTGAGTGAGTGTGTTATTTGCACACACATAAATAGTAAAACAAAATGTTTTAAAACACATATTCTTATCTAATGTGAACAAACTACAGCAACATTATTAAAATCTTCATCTTCATCAATTCAAAAGACAGACTGTTTTAAAGACCTTTAAGATCTAATATACACCATATATACCACAGTTTATTTCAGGTTTTAATAAAAAGTCAACTAAAATCTTACTGGACCTAATTTTTCCTTCCTTATCAATAAATATTTTTAACTGTATTTGAAAGTCTCATCTCAAGTATTTTGATTAGTTTAGCCAATGTTTGTGCAGACAAAACATTTTCAGCTTGTTCTGATACAAACCTGCTATCAAACAGCATCGTGAAACCTGTTCCATTAAACTCATACTTAATAATAGCCTTTACATTGGAATTTCTGTACTAGCTTAGGTGAACTACTAAGCACATCGTCACTCAGCTCTGACCAGAAATTATAGAGGTTATTTACAATGAGACAACTGCTGTTACTCCTCCCATGACCTCTTGCTAAATAAAAAAAAAACTTCAGTTCTCACCATACATTACAATACTTATCTATATTTCATTCAACTTCAGAAACATTGTTGTAAAAGAGAAAAAGAAAGCAGCGGCTTTACCTATGACAGTTACAGAGTGTCTCACATTCAGCTCAGTTGTCTGGCTCTTGATTTCTTGTTCAGTGGTTTATGGTAGAATGATGCAGTCCCACACTCACTGATGTAGAACAGTTACATGATGTCATAAAGCTCTCTATCACATCACAATGGACTTCAAATCACTGTAATATTAGATCTACAGATAACGTACAGTACAGTGTATATGATATTTTACTGCTGTGGTTGGTCAAAGTGGAGCTAATTTTCATTACTTAAATATTAGTTCAGTCCAGTAGATCCTCAGAATGATTAGATAGTTTCATCTCTTTGACTCTTGAACAGTTATTTTAGTGAAGTTTCAAGAAGAATTGTCTCACTCTTTAAAGTACGCCATAACTGCATCTGTCAGGTAATGTACAGCACACTCAGTAAAACCAGTAGTGGAAAGTGGTGCAGTTGTTAGCACTGTTGCCTCACAGCAAGAAGGTTCTAGGTTTGATCCCCGGGCCTTTCTGTGTGGAGCTTGCATGTTCCCCTGCATGGGTTGACCTCCACTTATGTGTGTAATTTGGTGGCTACATAATATTATGTTTGTTTTTCATTAGTGACCAGCTAAGGTTGCTATGATGAATTTGCTAACTTGCTGTTGCTGGTATCATGACTGTGACTTCAACAACAATACAAGCTCTTCCTGTGAATTGTTTTTTTTTTTTTTCTTCATTTTTTTGCCTTTTTAGTCAATGGCTCTAATAATTTAATAGATGTAGTGGAGAAAATGCCCAACATTTCCCTCCAAAATGTAGTGAAGCATGATGATACTTATGTTTGTGCCATCAAATCCTTGAGTTGCCACTTAGTAAAAAAAATGCAATCACCAAAGAAGAAAAAGGAGTTTTATTGTGATGGTCAATAATCAGTTCTCAATTCTCAAATCCATAACTTGCTATGGGCATAGAAGAGCAAAGTATGGTAAATATATTATGTAAGGTCCAGTATGGGGTTGATACCATTGTACTTTAATTTGTTTTTCCCCTCTATTATGTGTCACAGAAAGATTTGTCGTTTTTATTCCACCTGAATGGTGTAATTACTTAACACTTTGGGATCCTGCATACAAAATGTGACACAAAGTATTCAAATCCTTCAGTAAAAGTTGCAAATGAACTTAAAATAGCCAAAGTTACATAGAGTAAAATAATCCCTGTGTCTGACATATGGATCATAAAATCATAAATGATATTTTACTGTTGAGGTTGGTGGAGCTAATTTTCACTTAAAAATTAGTTTGGCCGAGCAGATCCCCAAAATGTTTGGTGAGTTTCATCTCTTTGATTCTTGAACAGTTGTTTTAGTAAGTCATGTGAGAAGTTGCAAGAGGAACTGTCTCACTCTTTAAAATAACCCATAACTGTGTCTGTCAGATAATGGTAGTGCAGCAAAATGTAGAATATGTTGTTTTGAATTGTATTCAAGTCAATGAATAAAGTACAAATGTCTTGAGTACTTGAGTAAATGTAATTGGTTATATTGCACCACTGGAAATTAAGTCACAAGATACATGTTTTTGCATAAAATATACCAAACAATCTTTATACCAAGCTACCTGCAACTAATACTAGGTGACCATATTGTGTAAAATCCAAACCTTTAAATGTTTGAAATGTTTGCACACAGTGTCATATGACATTCAGAAAAGAAAAATGCATCTCTCTTCACATGCCATCCTCACTCAATCTCCAACAGCTTGTAGTTTTTGTGTTGTCAGTTCATTGCCACCAGATGTCACTAACCACCTTTGAGTTAACACGAAGAAAGGATCATATGGGTACAATTTGTAATTTTTCATGCAAATATACACTTGAAATAATTAGTTAAACCTGCTTTACATGTTCAGTTGATTACCTTTAATATTTTCTCTTTGAACCATACACCAGTGGATCTTAAATTGAGTGTAGCCTCTGTTTTTTTTTAACGGTGTGTATCTAAATATACTTGCATACAGGGAGATCAACAGTATCAGCAGAAAGCAGACATTGAGGATGCATTGTTTTATCAAAACTGAAACGACAGATATTTCAGTTTATTCTGAAAGAAACAGTGTATGTGTTGAGGTTTGAATATAGATTAATTTTTTACGGCAGTTATATGGGATTATTTCATGTTTTGTGTAGGTTAAGACTCAAGGTTAGACATGCAGTGAAAATGATGCCTAGGCATTTGAGCATTTACATGTGTCTATCCAACAGGACAGGATGTAAGATCTGATAATGGATAGTTATGCAGCAGTTGCGCTGGCGTGATCAAATAAAATGTCTGTGGTGATGTTAATTTTATTAGATCATCGGCATAAAGTTATTGCTCTCACGAATCAGACTAAAAGTATCATTATGTTATCCACTTAATCTGCTTTAAGGCATTTTCTCATCCATGAATCTCATCTACAGAACAAAATGCCTCTTCACCCTCTCTGTGGCAGACTTTGAGTAGCTTCAGTGTTTTCTTTTCATAGGAAACTGGCAGATTAGATCTTTTCCTGTGTTGGATTAGAGGCAGATGACATTTCAAAAGAGTTATGATTGCACCAGTCCATAAAGCATGAAGGCAGATGGTCTTATGTCCCATTGTTTGTGTATTAATACAAAGTGCACTAAAAAGGGAAGGGTAATGAAAAGAGCCTGCACTTTGACCGTGTGCTCAAAACCTAAAACATGTTATTTCTTTGCCGTCTGTTCTTGTACCAATAAAGAAAAGATATATATGATTTATTTTCAGTGTTCTAAATGTTTTTTTTTTCTCCTGAAATAGGGTTGTGATGTCAAAAAGCATAAGATTTCAGTGCTACCCTTCCCTTTTGACCTCAGATCATGTTCCATACAACATGTTCGTTATTATCTTTCTGTCACCCACCTATTAGGTGCTTAGTCACTTCTTTGTTTACAATAGTATGGGGATATTTATATATATATTGTCATATCATATATATATCTATATTTGTATATATATATATATATATATANATTATTATATGGGAATAGCAATCACATAATTCTCCTGATAGACTTGTTATGTGTCCATGAGCACAACTGTAACATTACAGTCCTACACATCAGGGGAAATGGAGAAAAGTTAGACTTAAGCACATTGTCTTCTTCTTCTTCTCACTTTTCTATTCCTCAAAGGAGCCACAAGTTGTGGCCAGTTTAAGCAAATAGGCTCAATTTTATTTTACATACATTTTATCAATGAAAATAAAGCATAAAAGAAACAATATCCCAAGGTGAGACGAGACAAAGCTTTATTCCAGTGCGACATCACACTGCTTTAGTATCAAAACAGAGAATCACAGATGGCAGCCTCATCCTACTTTACCAGAGACACGAGTCAGTTTGCATTAATGTGTTTGCTTATATATTTGTATATATATATATATATATATATATATATATATATTGTCATATTTTGCCATTTAAATAAAACTTTGGTACCAAAATGTAGTAATTCTGTACCAGCAGGTGAGCAGACCTATACTTTGTACCTGGACCAGTGCTGGATATTCAAAAGGCCCGTAAGGCAGCCGAAGGACAGAAACACTCCAGCTCCCTCCCCTGCGCTGTAAAGTGCGATGTGGCCGTGATTGACAAGAAAGGTGTAACGCCTACTCGTGCCGTCCGCGCTCCTCATTGGTTGAAACACGGATATCACATTTGCGCTCCATGACAGAAACTCCCGTATTGTTTTAGAAATTGTGTATCATCCATAATGACGAATGTTTTCTACAGACCAAATCACGAATCACGCAAAACTTTACTGCGCATGAAACCTTATAGGTGCAAACGACCCCACTCCCAACTGCAGATGCGAATACATCTGGCAGAGCCCCCCCCCTGTAAAGCTCATGGTGCGAGGGGGTGTGAGGGGTGGGAGGTTGGGGGGGTGTAAAAAGTCGAGTTGCCGAGTGGCGTTAGCTCACTCTTTCCCCCTGCAGCCTATTTCTGTCGTCCATTGAAAGGAAATCGCTGGGCCATCCCCCCGACGCGCGCCTGTGCTGTGGAGCTCCCCCTTGCTGCGCGCATCGTGATCTAGTGGATGCAGAGTCTTGCAGGGAACGCAGGGTCACCTTCTGTCACTGCGAGGGGAAATACTAAATTATTTGCAGCACAGGCTGTTGGGTAGTAGTGCACCTCAGCAGCAGCAGCAGCAGCAGCATCTCTGGTAAGTGACTCTGTGTGTATCTGCTCCGTGTTGATGCCACATTGCTGCACTGGGGAGAGAAGCTGAGCATCCTTTTTAGCAAAAGGCGACGCGGGGATTAAGGAACTTCGCATCATTTCCCCGTCGTTTGGACGATGTCTTATCCCGTCTCCGCCTCGATACCGACCAAGTACTCCTGATTCACTGGCAATACTATAGCGATTTTGAATTATGCATGCGTCATTTTATATGGTGCGCCGCTGTTTTGCAAACGCCAAGGGTGAACAGGAGCATCTTGCATCATCTGGGATTACTATGCTTTGCTCGCATGCCAAACTACATTGTTTTGCCGTTTAGTTCGATGTCGCCTAATGATCTTACTAAACGTGGGATAACGCAGGGTGTTGTTGTTTGTTTTTTTGTTTTTTTTTATCATGCACCTTCTTTCTCTTGCCCTTCGAATTGCCAGGGTGAACCGTATTAGCAATGCAGCGTGTTTACCTGCAGAAATGTCAGCACAGACACTGTCAGTGACCGTTGCCGTGTTAAGTGCTCTATACGAGTAAATGGAGGTGGTGGCAAGTGCTGGGAAGGGATTGCCATTTTATGTGCTTTTGCGTGCGCCGAATGGGTAAACAAGACCGGGGGACGTGACCTGCGTCGAGCAAAGAATGTCGAAATTGTTCCTACTTTTATCCAAACGCTGTATTTTTATGGGGACAAATGCAGTGGGTAGGAGTCAGCAATGGCCCTTTTGTGTGTTTGAGGATTTCTTGGTGAAATGGACGCGAATGTAAATGAGAGCTCTCCGCTCTGACGTTATGTAATTGGTTGTCACAGCACAGCGATGAGCCATCTCTAGCGTCATTGTGTGTTGTTGTTTTTTTGTTTTTTTTCCCCCTCCTCTGACAAACCAACAGAGGAGGAGCATCCTGTTTTCTACATGGGATTAGGTGCATGTGGTCTTTTTAATCATTCATCAAATCTGCCCCCGAGCTGAAATGCATCCAGGCTTACAGCTGACCAAAGTATCTCATGACCACATTTATGCATTTAGCAGCAGAGATGTTATCCTATATGCCGCGATGATGATGATGATGGTGGTGGTGGTGGTGGTGCTTCAGGGGCTGGTTAGTGGTAGCTACTTCAGCTGGTATCTATTAAAACAGCCAGTCGTGTCTAAAAGCATGCAGCCTGCCTGCACGCGGCCGATTAAAGGGCTGTTGCGTGTTTTCACGTCAAGCCCTGTTGCTTGATGACGTGTGACGCGCGTGGTCGCTCCGGCTCGCCGCGGCTTGTTTTGGAGCTGTCCGTGGTGCTGAATCCACTCTTCGCCGGAGTGCGTGTCTGTCAGCTGCCAAGGTGCCCCCAAGAGAGCCGGACACGAGGCTGCAGTGAGGAGATGATGATACTGTGGGGGGGGGGGGGGGGGGCAAGAGAGAGAGAGAGGGAGTGGGTGAGGGTAATCCAATTGT
Organism: Rachycentron canadum; assembly: GCA_038496675.1. Taxonomy (NCBI): domain Eukaryota; kingdom Metazoa; phylum Chordata; class Actinopteri; order Carangiformes; family Rachycentridae; genus Rachycentron; species Rachycentron canadum. The sequence continues at coordinate 7,742,290 of CM076651.1, forward strand.
GTTGCGGAAAGGAGAGTTAAGAGTACCTGCTATTTATTAGCGGGCTCCTCACTCATCACTGCGGAGACAAGTTAAGAGAGTTTCACCAGGATCTATCTGTCTATTTTTTTTTTCCTTTCAATTGAAAGTAAACACAATTTTATTCTGTAGGATATTGATCATTTGGTGAAGTGTGCCTACAGCACCATATATTGAAAACCATTAAGCACCTGAAAGATGGCAGTGATTGAGTATAGATCCAAATGTTTCCAATTCAAGGCTATTTTATTTGGGCAAAGGTTGAGTATAGCTGTGTGTGGAAGTTCTCTTCAGCTTCTTTTCCTGACTTGAAAATGGGGTTTGCAGGAAAATATGTCTCTAGTTCTCAAAGATTAGTATTGGCTGCCTGTCTCTGCGTGTGCATTTGTGAGTCTCTGCATGTATATGCTTGTTTGAGTCCTTTAGAGACAAAGAGCTTTTAATTAAGTTACAAACTTTTCATCCTTCCCCCTTTGAGACTGGTGTTTAATTTCTAAAGCCACAAGTATGTCCTCCCTGACTTCCTGTAGTGATAACAGCGTATCTGTGGCTCCATTCATCTTGTGTTTCCATGCTTCACTTGCTTTGTTGTTGATTGTCGTGAGGCAGCAGCTTCCTGCTTGGGAGCTTTGTTGTCAGAATTTAATTATGACTTAAATTCATGCAGCCAGTGTTTTGATCTGTTATTACCTTTGGCCAATAATAGAAAACTAATAACATGAACATCAGGTAATGTAGTGATAGTGCATAGCAATCTTAACCCAGGAAATGAAAATGTAATAGTTCTAGTCAGTTGTAGCTAAAGGATTCAAGGTAGTCAGTTTGGCTATTTTTTGGCCATGTGCATAATAATTGACAATGGATTAACAGGAGTGTGAGGTCTGTGGGAAGCAGTGGAGGACAAGCTATTGTTGTTTGTTCTCTAGTTATTGTGAGATATCTAAAATAGGTGAAGCCAGCGAGGATTGACTTGTTAAATGGATGGCAGTGATGAATTAAGGAGAAAACAGATCACATGAAAAGGCAGTTACATTTATTATTAATTAAACTCAGCTCAACAGATGAGATTTTCTCTTGGTCACACACTTTGGTTTAGATTTCATTAGATCTTATTGCAATAAAGATGAAGCGAGGGCTGATAGAAGAACTGGCGCAGACTACAGATTTGAGCAAAACACTTTTTAGATGCAAATCTGCTTCCATTCAATTCTGATTAGGTCTGACTATCACATGTCTCTCCTCTATATCCCACATGAAGGGAATGTGGTGTGAGCTCACGTTGGTGACCTGTATGTTGTTGTTAGTCATTTGTTGGTGATCTTCAGACATCATGTGTGAGGGAGAGAAGACAATGTGTGAAATAGTGCTTTTTTTGTGAACCTTCTTTAACGTGTTAGCTGATGAAAGAGTTAAAGGCTGCCGTTCTTCTGTTAAAAGAGGAGATAGTGGTGTCTGACAAGGTGTGAAAAAGAGGCAATATAAGAACATAGTCTGAAGGGCAGCCCAAGTGTCTCATTTCTCTCAGTGCAGAGGCGAACACACACGGGGGAAGACTCTATCCTTGGCGGAAGATTTATGACATTGGAGATTGTCAAAAACATTCATGCTGCCTCTCACACCACAAAAAGAATCTCATTTTGTTTTTCAGTCTGTATCTTTTTCATACTGTATCTGTGATTTTACACAAAAAAACAGTTAAACAAAGATGGGAATGGGAATACTAGAACTAAAACTAGATAATAGATAATATTTCTTCAGTTCTACTCATAACAAGTCTGTTTCTCCTTCTCGAACAGTATGAATGATGTTCATGCTACCTGGTGCTTTTCATGCTGTGTCACCACAACATGTCAGTGTTTGCCTGTTCTAAATCATCGTCATGTAGCTGTGGCTCAGCCTGAGGCAGAGCACTGTGACAGTATGTATCATGATCTGTGGGGCAATTCAAAATGGAGTCCCAGTGAGCAGCTTAAGGTACGAATCACGCACTGGGGTTTGGATCGATACTGGTGTGAATGGTTTGGCATCTTCATCAATGGATCTTGTTTGTGCGTTGTCTGGTGGCAGCTGTGCACACCTGAATGCAGCAGTTTCACGTCATCATTTTGAACACTAGAGGGTGTGTTCCTCATAGGCAGTGGGAGAGATGGAGAGAATACCAGTGGTATTCTAGTCTATTTGATTGGATGGCATGTTAAACTAGTTAAACACTTTAACATATGTTTATGCATGTTGCTCAGGCTGAAACTAACCATTTGTTGTACTATCAATTAGGCTGCCAATTGTGTTTTTGGTGAGTAGCTGTTATCAAAATGTCAGATAATAGTGAAAATGTTCATCTCAGTTTCCCAGAGCCCAGAGTAGCATCTTCAGATATGTGGCTTTGTAATACAAACCCCTCGAGTATTCAGTTTTACTATTATACAAGATGAGGAAAAAAAATCCTATCAATCCTATTCACATTGAAGAAACTGTAACCAGACAGCTTTACCAACCAGGAGCTTTAACTTAAAAATGGTCTACTTAGTTATCAAAATTGTTGCTGGTTAATTTTCTGTTGAGTGACTAATCAATTAATCAGAAACTGCTATGAGCTGTTAAATGAATTGAAATCCTTTCTGGGACTTCTTCACTTGGGGACTCTGCATCTGTGAGAACAGTCATGTGCAAAAAAACACCAAAAGCTTAAACTGAGCATGACTCAGCATTTTAGCATAAATTTGTGCCAGACTCAGTTGGATGAGACTGTTGTCAGGCATCCCATTTAGCTGTCAGATGGTGCCCACATCTCAGGTTGCTTCGTTCCATGGGGAGGCTGCTTTACAATAATTCTGCCTGAAATTCAGTCCACCTCTCCATTATCATAAACGTTTATCTGGTGCAAAGGGTACAGGAGCCTACCCAAGCTCTTGCACACACAGAAAGTCTCTAAAAACACACATTTATTTCAATAGAAATGACAAGGACAGATAAAGACTGCTTGAGACTGCTTGTCTTCTTCTCGTCAACAAGCTAAAACTAAAAAATATTCAGTTCAGCTGTTCAATACTTAGCAGAGAAATGCAGCATTTTTTTCCCCGTAAATGATAATGATCCAATTAATTAATTGATTAAACGACTTCTTGTTTTTCTAGTCGATGAAACTACAATCCATATGCCCAAATCACAGATTCTCAGGTTTATTTTCCGTTCATGTTAATATTAAGTCAATTCAATATTTAAATCCACCAACCAGCAAAGGCATTATTCATGTGCTCATGAACACGTAACATGACTGAAATGACAGTGTTTTGACTAATGCAGACAGAAAAAAACAAACAAAAAAAACAGATAAAATATTATCTAGCTAAAAAAAGGTGGGGGATAGTTGCAATTTTAATCTTTAAAACTGAATAAAATATAATATATATATATTTAATGCTTATGGTGCTGTTGTATTGGTGTACATTTAGCTGTATATAATATACCCCGAACCATGTCCCCATCCCCTAATACCAGTTTTCATGCTGTTTTTAAAGTTTTGTTTTGAAATGTGGGAGAGGAGTTCGTGTTGCATCTTGTGTGGGCTGCGTACTGATAAAATGTGGTATGTGTTAGTGACAGCAGAAAGGATGCATTTTAAAAAAAAAAAAAAATCAATATTACATATGTACATTATCTTCTGCAACAAGCACCTTCCTGGTTACCCATCTAACATTAGTGTAATATACTGTCTGCTTCCACACAATAAAACTGATTGCCCTTTCTCGCCATTCAGACCATACAGTACATAATCATCCTTTACTGTGTTTGAACAACATTTAATCGAGTTCTGGTCTATTTTAATGTTTACTGGTTTATAATTCTGCCAACATTAATTCTGTGCACCAGCTGGTGTATTAGTGTACTGCTATAAAGAAACTGAAGAGGATGAGTTTATTAAATATTCCTCTTCCCACAGTGTCAGTGTTTACTAATCTCCACATGATTGTGATTGTTCAAAATGAAATTCTGCTAATCTCTTAATATCTTTGCCTCTGTACCGGTAATTGGTGTTTTGACACCTTGTTTCAAACACGTTGGGCTGATTTCCATTTAAGAGCAATTTAGCAGCACTTAACTGTTATTTGATGCCAAAAGGACTTACTCCTACCCCTCGTGTTTTTCGTTCCAAAGGTGATCTCCTGCAGGGGACCAACAGCTCTCTGTAAGGTTTATGGAAACCTGACCTCCCACTGGTGGAGAAGGTGAGTTGACCCTGTCTAATGCTATCTTTCCTTCAAAATCTTCCTGTTTCCCCTGATCTTATTTGGTCTGAAGTTGCACAGGTATTCCAGAAAGACAATACCAGGCTTTAGCACAGACCCAAACACTTCATAAGGACCTTTTGTATAATGTATACTGCTAAACATACCACCACAGGTAATTAATAGATCCTTGTCAATTCTGTTAATTCATGAGAGTATCCCAGTCTGTCGTTGAGCTGACTATAGGAGGGATCAAGTTTGTTGCTGAAATTTGAGACCTTTATTCTGGATTGTTGTATATGTGGATGTCTTTGTGCATGAGCATGTGCAACACAACAAATAGGGTTACTAAAGGAATATTATAGTGCTACCATAGGGTTGCATTTCAGCTTTCCAGTTTCTCCAGTTGATCCTATCTACTGATCTGTAGTCTCTAGGGATCTAGCAATAACACACAGAAACTCCTTACGTTGCTCATATTTTTTTGTTTGTTTTTAGAAGAGATTATCTGAAAATATACTTTTAAGAGTAGTTGCTGCTGTCTCACAGGGAGGAATGATATGTCAGGGGAGGGGTACTTATTGATTTCCTTTTCTGATCTCTTTGTCTTGGGTCCATTATGACAGACCATAGCTGCAGCGTGGAGCTTAAGCAGCTGTCTGATGAACACAGACTGTTGTTTGTATGTGTAAGAAGGCTCATCAGAACATGATGGCCCAGTTCACTTAGCTTTCTCCAGGGATCCAGCAGTCTGAATTGAGAGAGAGGAAGCTGGGTCAGAAGAATATAGTGTGTTTTTGGTAAACAGAGGATGCTTTAAGGTTTAGTAGGAACTTTGAAACGCAGCTACACAAACAATACTATTAGCATCAGGAATACTGCCCTTGCTACTCTTGTCCAGACATTATTCTGTGCTCTTCCAAATCACATCGCTTTTCACAACAAACACCGTCTTTTAAAACTCTGGATAACCACTGTCCACAAATTCATGATCAGATCAGGGCATTTTTAGTTTTTAAACATTTAATTGGAGGACAGTATGTACTCATTTCATCCCACATTTCCATAATATGAACACGAGATTAGCACTTTTGTACCAACGGGCAGAGGAAATCAAAGTCTCAATTTCAATTTCTAAAAGAGAGGAAGAATTTTTGTGTGTTACAATAAGTTTTTGCTGCAAGTAAAAATGGAGTAAATAGAAATAAATAACAGCTTAGAACTGCTCATTTTACTCTCTGCTGCAGGCCTGTAAAAATCGGATACTAGCTGGTCTTTGAAAGTAGGATAGTGATAATCTAATTTCTTAAAGTCCAATTTAGAGTTGATCGCCATTTCCTCCTGCTGCCAACTGAGGAGGTCGCCTAAGCCTGCTTGCTTGTTTATGCATTCAGGATTCTTAGCCAGTACTTGCATTTACTCCACACTTATTTATTTTCTTTATTTAACAACCACCAGCACCAGTTTGGCTCATAATTAGACATCCATTACTCTGTAAGCCAAACTGGCTATGACAGTTGTCAAGTCTGCATCAAATAAATACTATTATGTGCCAATTCAAAGTATGACATAGATACAGATAAATGCTTCACTGATGCAGCTCTGGTCTGATTTGATTCTCAGGTCTTTGGTCTCCAGCTCTGTCACTTGGCACACAGTTGAATCAGTCACTCACTCTTCCTAAATGGCCTCTAGGTATTAGAAGTGGGTATAAATAGGAATGTAAGGTGATTATGCTCTGGATAGTTGAGCTATCTCTGGGTGAACTGGTGTTGTTGCTTCTATTCTCCTGCCATAATGATCATACAGTCAGATGCATTGACACCATATACAACACAACTGCATGTTGCTCCTCTTATATATCTGCTTATTGCACAATTGTGAAGGACATACATTAGCTTGTATGTTAGTGTAGTGAGTTCCCATTCATAGAGATATTAAGCCCATGCCTGCTTTGTGGATTTTTTTTTTAATGCAAATGTCGACCTGTCATTCTGTACAGCCATTCATGGTCCCCAGAGGATGAATCATAATGACTATTGTGAACACCCATCCATTATCAGGTCAAAATATCGATTTACCTAATATTTAATATAACCAAACAAAATTTAACTCAAGATGGTGAATACAGTAATGTATATACAAGGCCTACAATTAGCATGCTGTCAGCAAGACATTAGCATGCTGGCATTAACATTTAGTTCAAATAATGGCTGGGTAAGTACAGCATCACAGGGCCACAGGGCTTTTTTTTTTTTTCATTTTTATTTTCATCATCCAAATGCAAACTGAAAGCTGACGATTGTAAGAGACCATTATTTGGTTGTAAAAGTAGTCCATCCTGTTTTTGCTCATGAGGAACAGTTTTCCCAAGTTTTCCCAATTTTTCAAATAATTTTCAAAGTCACTGTTGATGGGCAGTAATATTTAAAATAAATAAATAAAATGTTTTTTTTTATAGATATATGTTGATACATGTGATGTATATTTGTGTGTAGTTGAAATAATTTGAGGTACCACAGCCTTCTCTGTAACTCCACCTCCCACTCTCCACATGTCTTGAACATTCACACAGGCACACACAGGCGATGCATTTGAAGGCAGCCCATCAGTATTCAGTGCAGCATCAGGCAGCTAAACAGTAAGAGGGCAGGAAGCTGGTGTGTTTGAAAAGCAACATTCCCAGATTCACTATTGCCTTGTTCATTTACTCCCTCCCTTCCTCTGCTCCTCTCTCTGCCTGGACAGCAGGAAAAACTGGAGTGGAACCAAGGCCACCATCCTCTCTGCTCCATCTCGCAACCACTGCTGCATTTCTGCAGCTCATTCCTTTATCACCAACCATCACAATATGTCTGTCTCCCCCTCCTCTTCTCTGCACTGCCTCTCCTGTCCATCTCTCTCTGCCCTCCCCCTGCCGTTTTTTCTCCCCTGTCTTCACCACACTGTCACCAGGAGGCTTGTGGCAAGAGGCTTGATAGTTACATAACCACTGCAGCAGCGCTTGGGACACTGTGTTAAATCACAACTCAGTCACAAGTGTTTGTGTGTGTGTATGTGTTCAATAATACTGCCTATTGCGAAATTTATTTCTCTGCTTAGCAGCCAGTTTTGGGATGGATCTAGGAGGCCTCCATTCAATAGTCTCTTCCTGTCTCTCACTCTGTCCCTCTGTTTGTTTCCAGCTGTCTGGGATCTCTCGCTGTTCATCTATTGAAGAGGGATTTTTTTTTGGTGTATCCTCACAAAGTCTGGCCTTGATGGTTCAGTCAAATAGCTGCTTGTATATAACTTGAACAGAGCAGCATTTGCTTTCCCACTGTAAATTCACATTACTCAAACAAACACAGAAATCCTTATTTCAAATAGATTTCGAGAACACTGGAGAGAAAAAAATCAATCAACAGTCTTGCTGCAATGTTATGATACTATACTTAAGCACTGTGGTGCTTTAAACTAAATGCTATAATCACAATGCTAATATGCTCACAATGACAACACTTCTATGCTGATGTTTAGCAGGTAAAATGTTTAACATGTTCACCATCTTATTTCAGTTTGTTAGCATGCTAACCTTTTCTAATTTCCTAAGGAGCTTATTTTTGCAGATTTTTGGTCATACATTTAATTCAGGTTCAAAGTTACTATAACTAACCATCTGGGGACCTTGACTGTCTGTATAAAATTTAATAGCAAACCATCCAATAATTGTTGATATTTTTCAGTCTTGACCATAACGATCGAGCTACTCACTAACAAGCAATGCCATCCACAAAACCGCGCTGCTACCTTGACTCAGACCTCAGTATTATTATTCAGAATTAATTTAAGTTGTTGAATGTATTTCACAATTTCTGCAAAGGCCAATTTAATCCCCTCATTAACAGCAATTGATTCTGGCTTTCTGTCAGACCTCGGGATTTGTTTTTTCTTGTATTTTTTGTAGATTCTGCTCATTAAGTTTTTTTTTGTGTGTAGTCTTGCATCAATGCTTTGATGACCAGATTTTTTTTCAATGCCTTTGCTGAACTTTGATTCAGCTGAGAGAGTTTCATGTTTTATGAGTTGGAAATTGTTCAACAGCCTAACTGCATAACTTTGAGTATAGACTAAATACAACTTACACTATTGGACCACTGAACGCATCATGCCTTACTTGTACTAGACGCTCACTTTTGAATAAGCTGTAGATCACTGGATAAATACCCAATTTTCTCCTTTTCACTGCCACATGAACTGTTCTTAGGCCTGACTGAAGTAGACACCACTCATTGGGCTCGACTCTGCTTCTGAAAGCTGTTTTAGAAATTGTCAGATTGCTCCTCTAAACTGAAAATGCCTCAGGTTATGTCTACACAGTGCCTACTTTTTGTAATACTTTACACAAGGTTCAAGAGACAGTGAGTCATGTCATATCAGCCAGACTTCAATAGTAGATATTTTTCAGCCTCTTTTTTGCTCATTTAAATAGGTATGAATGCTATTAAATAATATTCTTGGACTGTTTGAGTTCTAGATGTGTTGCAGTGTTGAACTTTTTGAGCCTGACTACCAAGAGTAAATCTTTCCAGTACAAAAAAAAATGCTGAGGTTATGATAAGTTGGACAGTTGAAACAACCTAAAAAAGATGAGGGAAAGTGAGAAGAGGACAAAAAATTTTTATGATATTATTTATATTATAGTCATTGTTATGATTCCCCATGTTTTATTGTTTTTCTCATTTCAATAGCATTGTCTGTTTTATTCATGATTTATTGTGGTATTTTGTCTTGGCAATAGTTCTGGTAGGGGACTACTTTTGCCCTTTTTCTTCCTAAAATATTTTTCCTTTTTATTGTCTTTTCAGTGAGTCGGCAGATGACAGACAAGTATACTGTACCTAAACCAGCTTCAAAACAACTGCATTTGAGACAACAGAGAGAAAAAACACAGAAGGCGAGACAGAGGAGATGCTGACATGTGACAAAGATTCTCAGTCCAAATTGAACCAGGAAATTTGCGCTTTCATGGTTCGAGTCTCAACCACTTGATTACCAGGATGAACATGTTTGACTCTCTTGTATTTTCTTGCGTATCAATCAGTGGTTTGTTAGCGATCATATTGATATATTGTGGTAATGTGCTTCAGTAACAACATTGAGTGGTTTGTGGTTTTTCATGGTCTGGTTTCTTCATTCAATTTAATTTTAGTTCTTATTTTTGTTTGCCTGTATGAATCTATTTCACCGTGCCATCACATTACCTCACTACTCTGTGCTTGTATCAAACCAGACAGTGGAGATTGAAGCAGTGCACGCACTGTTTTAAGGGCTCTCATATGACAGACAGCATGGTGTGTCAGCATTCACTCTGCTCCCCACCAGCTCCATATGACCTGTGGCTGATCATGACCTCTGACCTCCCTGGGGATAGAGAAAGAACATTTTTCTGGGTGTAGTATGACTTAATGATGCTGGTGTCTTTTTTTTTTTTCAGGGGGTGGGGAGCTGAGCAATACCACACCTGTCTGACTCACACAGCTACACAAAATAGATATTGATTAAAAAATCCCCCCCCAGTCACAGACAATAATGTTGAAATTTGATTCTTGTGCAGCAGCATAGCCCAGAGGACCTCTGGAGGCAGTCGTGATCAGATAGCTGAGTCATCCTCCTGCACTTGTGTGTGTGCTTTGAAATGATGACGTGCACAGTCGGCCTGCTCACGCAAATGCTGCTGTGGATTGTGTCGCTATAATATAACATCTGCCAGTTGCAATCAGGTAGACTCATTACAAATCTGAATGAAATGTGCATTGAGTCAGAAGCTCGCTGTGAAGAGAGAGTGATTTACAGAGTATCTGGTGAGTTGGATGGGGGCAGGTTGACAATGCCGTCTTTGTTTTATAGCAGTCAGTTTGCCCCTCACTGACACTGTGCCTTCAAAATCATAGACTGTTTTGACACTGTTCTAACCTCATTAGCAGCATGGTACTCAATGCTGATGACAAGGTTCTTGGTCCACCACCTTGGTCCAGTGACTATTGGATGGATTGCCATAAACGTTTGATCAGACATTCATGGTGCCCAGAAGGTGAATCGTGATGACTTTGGTGTTCCCCTGACTTTTTCTCTAGTGCCACCAGCTGTTCAAAATTGTTAACTTATCCCGTAAAGAGTCTTGCATCTACAAGGTGGCACAAATCCTCCTCAGACTTTCATGTTCATCATTAACTATCATTAGGTTGATACATAGTGAAATGTCTCAACAACTATTGGATAAATAGGCCATTAAGGTTGGTTAATTCATTTAAGTTGATTTGTAAAAACTTTGTTAAAAAATAAAAGGATCCCCTGACTTTTCATCTAATTCCCCCTGCAGGTCCAGTGTTTTGATTGTTGGGGGATTAAATACGTGCAAAACCTATAACATCTCCATCGGCCTCTGTTCACATTACAAAGTGCAGACTTATTCTCATAATGACAAAAAACAGCAAATGTTAGCATGTTAGCATCAGCATTTAGATCAAACCACTGCACCTAAGTACAGAGCTGCTGACTTGGTTGCAGTATGACTTTTAATAATAAGTATTTCCTCATCATGAAATGGAAACACTTGGTACCACATTTCTCTTCCAGATTGCATTGTCTGTTTCTGCCAGAATGTCAAAAGACAATTCCCTCCGCGTATACAGATGTTTTAGGGCTTTCCACTGTTGGCTGGGTTAGCAGTGAGCTGATGATGGAGGGAGAGAGAGAGAAAAGATGAGGGTTTGTGTTTTTTTGTTGTTGTTTTTTTTTTGTTTGCTTTTTTTTTTTCTTCTAAATTCTGTGGCAGATTCCCCATCTGGATCAACATGTCAGTTCAGATTTGACTCTCCTATTCCATGCACCAGCGAGCAGTGAAGAGGGCTCACGGCGTTACACATTTGCCTGATAAACCATCACCCTCCACCTTCACTGGCATCCCTTCATTTCCCTTTTATTACACTTTCTCTTTTAACTAGCTCAGACTACTGCATCTTCATCTCCTTCTGACCTTGGGTTCAGGATGCACTTCCACTCCACCAGTTCCCCTGGTGTGTGTGTTGTGTGTCTTGTTGGTGAGTGTTGGTGCATGCACATACTTGGAGACCTCCTACAACTGTAGAGTGGACAGCTGACACTGCGTCACCAAACCAGCCTTCTTGCTCTTGTCCAAAGCAATGGTCACAAGGCCAGCTTAATGATGGTCTCGTCTGTTACGGCGTGTGTGAAGTCTGCACAAGGCAGCTCTTGTCTCCTGGCAACATACAGCCAGTCAGCTCACACTGTGCTGCACCGTGAGATGAATCACATCTCAGTCCTGATGTGTTCAGCTGCTGTCCTGGCCCTTTGGGGCTCTCTGTTCCACTCAGGAACAGTCCAGCTGTCTGACCAGCCACACGCTTCTTTTCCCAGTCTCTTCTTCCTCACCACACTCCTGTCGCCTCTGTCCCTGCCTCTATCTCAATCTTCATCTCGTCTCCCCTCCTGTTCTCCTCCCAGCCGCTGTTGTCTCATTCAGTTTTTCTCTGTCATTCTCTCCTTGCTGTATCTCAATGAAAGACCTCCCACTGTGTCTCCTTGTGTGTCCTCAGTAAAAGAGGAGGGCATGCTGCGTTTATTAGACAGAATCAACAGACAACCAGACGGCATCATGAACCAGCTGTATCAAAACATCAGCAGAGGGCTGATATTTCTGATAATGAAATTTAAGTGCAGACATTACTATTGTACAACTGTGGTTGTCTAATCAGTCAGGAGACGTTGAGCTTGATAATGTGCAGGAGTAAAGTTAGTTCATCTCTCTGAAATCTTCTTACTGTAACAAGCTTACGTCTTTGTTGTGGTTCCCATTCAGCGCTTCAAAAGGCTCGTCAACACCGGACCTCCTGACTGTGTTAGGGACATTCATCTCACCTGGATCTCTTTAACTCTCTTAAAAGCTGTGTCTGCAGTATTGAGTTGCAACATGTTGCTGCGAGCTCAGTTACAGGAGTGAAATACATTAGCATAAAAAAAGTTTGCATAATAAAAATTAATGGACCTTATCTGGGGTCTCACAGTTACTGTATCCTGTCAGTGCATAATGCCATAGTTACTACAGTTTGTTCAACGTCAATATTCCTACTCCCACTTTTTGTCTCTGTGTCTCACTCATCCTATCCGCTTCTTTGCTCTTCTTCCCTCCCCCTCTAAAGCTATTCAAGTGGCACACTGCAGGATTATCCCTCAGCCTCTGAGACATGCTGGTTTGGTCAGACTTATCGTCCTCTCTGCGTTCACTTTGGCTGCAGAGGTCAAAGCTGCAAAAATAAAATTTGCAGCACATCCTCTACCAACCGTAAAAAGAGATATCTGGACTACAAAATCATACATCCACAAGGAATCTGTCATTTTAGAGTTGTGTGTGATTACGAATTTTGGGATTGTTTTTCTTTTTAATTGCAATGATGGAGCCAACCATGGTAAGTGAATGTACCAAAGAATGTTTTCTATTTACAAAGTTGGGATTGTAATGTTTCTCTGGCTTCAGACAACAGTGCTGCCTCAGGAACGTCACAACAGACACCTAAAAGACTTGACTTGACAAAAGGAATTGCAAGTGTTTTGTCACTATGTGGGATGTTGGTGGTTTTGACTGAAAGAGACATCCAAATGGATCAATGTATATTGAATAGAGCAGCTGTAGTGTTCACCTGATTTACCTGTGTGTGCAATATTCTGGTTTCTTTATGTTATACACAGCCCTGTTTCATTGTTCTATTACATTTGTTCTGACAAACACTGTGTAATGTTAGAAACATATTCTGTCTTCACTATAACTTCCTCATCAGATAATACACTGGTGAATGTAAAATGTGTTCACAGTCACTGAGGTGGATTGACCTCAATAACTGCCATATAAGCCCCTCTCCAGAATGCTTACTACTGCCACCCCCACCCTTATCTATCTCACAGGATACATTAGTCTCCCACTGTGGAGCCAAACTGTGACTTTTCTGTGATATGTTCTCTTTCTGCTCTATCACCTATCCAACGAAGGCTAGTGACATTTATGTCCACGCTGTCCTTTAGAAAGAACAAACCAAATCCAGATGTCTGCACCTTTTTTTATTTTTTGTAAATAATCTTTTAGCCATTATCTTTCCACTGACATAAACTGGCACATACAATTATCCATGCGACAAAATGGATAATAATTTGATGAAATGACTGGATGACTTTCTGGGAATTATTTGTTTCCTCCAAATGCTTTCTAAAAAAAAAACAAAAAAAACAATTAAGTGTTGTGTGGATTTAAGTGTGTGTGTGTTTTGGTTAAATTGGCTGCTGGACACACTGGTTGTGTTGTGAGATGGGATTCTGGCATCGTGCCGGAGCTTAACTGGCTTTGATGTCACTGGATGTTGTAGTCACGGATGCCGAAGCTTATTGGAGGAATTGGATGATGAGTATACAGCTTGACCAATGCTGTTTGTTTATTGAGATCATGAAATGCTACTTTAGTGCTACTTAATTTTGTAGCTGCATAAAGTTTTCTTGCATCACATAGTTGAGTGTTTTTCCCTTCAAAAATGTCTTCACTCAGATAAAGGCAGGTCCTTGAGGCCTCTGGGGTCTCTGATGATCTGTATTTATTTAGTTATTTGATGACATCAACCAAAGCTGCGTATCTGCAATATCTCCTGTTTGGATGTGGACTGAATAGTTACCCCACACGTCCTTGAACTAAAGACAATAACAAACGTATAATTGCTCTCTGTCTGTGTACACATACACATGAACTGTACATGAACTTAAGACTACAGAGCACTTGCTTGCTATGTCGACCTGCTTAAAGGACGTCAGTCTCAATAGGTTCAGCTGGACACTTTGCCACAAGGTTCATTTTCACAAGTTCACATGGAGCTATTTGTAAATTTTGCTACATAGCCAAATTAGCATGAACATATTTTTACTCACCAGTCAAGAGGAAACGTGACGAGCTCAGTATCAAACTCCTTCCCTTTATTTGCCAAGAGCTGTATCCACTGCCGGGAAGCCATACCAGTGTTTTTTGGCTTCTATTTCTATTTCTATCTATTCTTCTTTTTTTTTTTTCCCTACTGAAGTTAGCATGCTAACCAGCCCTCCCCAGTACGGCCAGATCTGTCCCGTCACTGTAGCACCCAGTCTGTTCAGAAGAGGTGTGACCTCTTGTCTTGTAAACGCAACAGGGGCTGAAGCTCTTGTCAAGCAACCATCACCCGCCACCCGCTCCCGAAAAGAAACCAGGTTGTGCCTCAGAGAAATCTTACAGCTCCTTTTAAAGGAAGAGTTTGGCAAGATTAGCTTAGCATAACGACTGGAAAACCACTTATTGTCCCATTTATCCCCTTTATGTTTGTACCACTTAAAGATAACAAGATATAACGTGTTAATTCATGAACATTATGCAGATTTTATGACCTTTGGAAACAGCCAGACTGGCTGTTTCCTCTTGCCTCGAACGTCTCTGGTAAATGAAACTTAAATTAAAGAGATACTGTATGACCGAAGGGTGTGTTGGAAAATTCTTGGAGGTAGTCTTTTTTTTTTTTTTTTTTTTTTTTTTTTTTAAAGCGTAGGTCAGTGATTGGAGTCTCTTTATTGTCATAAACTGTATTCAATGGCACTGGGTATGCGTTACATACCAGGCTCTTTAATCTGCAGAGCAGGTTGTTGGGGTGGCTGACATGTCTCCTCAGTGTTGGGTTTATAGAAAGGGGTCATGTCCCTGTTTTTAAGAAGGGGATTACTGTAGGTGTGTCCCAGCTGATCTGAGAGTCACACATTTCCTGGAAGGTCATTCAAAGTGTACAAAATCATAGGAATACAAGTCGGTGACATTCAAGGTGGGCTTTGGAATGAAAGCTGTGACAATAATAAAGTGATGGAAGGATTTAAAAAAATGCAGGAGACTGTGTATATGCATAGTGTCATATTCAATTTTTATTTGTATACATGACTAATAATGATATCCAATGCATCTATAGGTCTTAATAGGACATAATCAGTCGGTCTTTGAATTAGTGAAAACCTCTGTTCTCTGAAATGTTGTTTTTCCTGTAAAGGGTTACAGTATATGCAGCTGTTAGTTGTAGCTCAGATAAATGAGAAGCGTGCTTAGAAAACATTACAGTTCCTTTTTCCTTCAGTCTTGGAGCTTCTTCAGAAAAACAGATAAACTACCAAAATGCTTAGCTGCTAATTCCAGTGTCACTGAAAGGCTCAAGTTGACACTGAAATTGTAAAATTGTTATGAAATTGTCCTCTGGTATCTTGTGTCTAGCTGCCATCTGAAAGCTGTGACTGTTAGGAATGTCATAGACTGGTGTGATGACTGTGGACAGTAACCAAGGCCTTTGATAAAATACAGTTCAGTTAAATCAGTCAGTGCTCTCAGCCGGACTAGATTGCCTCTTCTGCAGCTGAAACCACAGTATGAAAACACAAAGCACGCAGCAGGAGCTGCTGCTGAAAATTACTTTCCCTTCATAAGATGACCTTGTAGTTTCAGCACTCTTATTTTTCTCACAAGGACAGTTATGTTGTGTATAAGAAAAGTGAGGCCAGGCTGGTTCAAATTGAGCCTAACACAGAAAGTCATTGTTCATGACTCATTCCAGGGATGAAGGATGTAGCAGGAATTAATTTTCACTTGACTGCAGAGGGAGGTTGAACGATGAAGCATGGAGGACACTGGCAATATTTGAAGAAAATATTTGTGATGCAGCAGAATATAGTGCCGACTCAGTTTATAATCTGATATGGCCAAGAATCATCCTTCATCTGCATTGACCTCTACGTTGTGTGTTTAACTAGCACTTAAGTTGGACTTTGCTGAATCACTCCACGCTCTTAGCAATAGCATTGTTCAAAAACTCTTGATCATTTTATCATCATCATCATCATTTATGATCAAGTTGCATCTTGTACTGTTGGACCATGTGTAGAATTAGATAATAAAGACCTAGAAACCATGTTAGAGCAGGAGAATTATTAACAAAGCATCACTGTGATTATTCGGCACATGCAACACATTATAGCGTTTGTCATATTGGTTGTTGCAGTGTGATGAAGAGCTCTCTGTCAAGGGAAAGGCATTAGTCGTGAGCAAAATGGATTAGGCTTCAAAGAGAGTTCAATACCAATACAGCGTCTAGCAGCCTCTTCTGTTTTAACCTTGGTGGTAAGATATCGACCAGATGTCAGACAAATAAATATAAATCACCTTAAATGCTGGAGGAAATCCAGTAGGAACTAGTGATTAAAGCACATCATTAAAAATCATCTGAAGGTGTGAAAATAGGCATGTTGATCTTGTTTTAATGGGTGTTTCCATTCTATTTTAAGCGGGTTAATTACATGATACTACGTTTCCACACAAAGCATGTTCCCGGGCTGCTGAACATTGTGACGATGCATGTGCGTCTGTTCTTCAGCTTTCTCTCAGATTTAATGTGTCATGCAGGTTTGCTCTGTAAAAGGATTCAGGGTCAGAGCTGTGTGATGCTCCACTCTCTCTGGTGTCTTTTCTAGGACACGCCAATATAAGATGCCCCTTCTCCTTCCTCGGGGCAAGACGCTGTATGCATGGCGGAGTAGACTATTTTTATCTCATTATTCTAAACGTCTCAAATAGAAACCCTCACACTCAAATGTTCCCTCCAGTTGTCAGGGAAAATTGCTACATTGCTGTTCTTTAGCGTTACACAGAGGTCAGCTCGGCCATGTTCTCCTATAAATGTCAGCTCATACTCACTGTACTGCTTTGTGTGTGTATTTGTGTAATGTTACTGTTACTCACATTGTTGCCGCTCTGTTTTTTTTTGTTTGTTTTTTTTAGTGCATGAGGAACCCAGCTCTGCTGCAGAGGACAGGTTTAGTCATTAGAGTGCTTTGCCACATCCAGGAAAATGTCTGGCTCCTACGATGAAAGTGCAGGTGTTGACGACACCATGGACAGCTTCTGGGAGGTAAAGGCCCTTCACCCAACTACACAACCCCTGATGCTCTCTTTTTCTTGTATTGATTTGGCCCCTGAAATCAAGCAGAGTCACCACGGAAACCATGAGAATGAGATTACTGTCATTTAGTTTCTAGAGTGAAATTCAAGTCGTAATGATGTTGTTTGATACCCATCGAGTTTCAAGGCAGAGGGTCACTCCACTTGATGTTGTTATCCACATCTGAGGGATTACAGACTTCAGAAGAAAATAATTCAAGTGTGGTTTTATGCTTTAAAGGAGGGTTTGATGCCTGTTGCTTTCTCTCCAAGAGTCCAAAGAAAAAATAGATAACATTCACTTATCTGTCTGTTAAATATGAAGGTAACTGAATCTGCCTTTTCCCGTTTCCAGTCTTTATGAAGATAACTGGCTATAGCTTCATATATACCAGACAGACACAAGAGTGACATCACTCTTCTTTGCTGATCCTCTACACAGATACAAATATGTGCATTCCCCTGTAAATATTTCATCATATATGTCTACGTAGGCTTTAAATTCAGAGCTTTTCAAACCTGACCTTAATTAGGAATTCCCTCACCTCATTAGGCAGAAGTGCAGCTAACAAACTGTAACATGAGTGGAAAGTTGCAGTGTATGTATTTCCGGTCAGACTGACAAAAATAAAGGCAAATGTAGTGCACACAACAGCACACAAGCTGCTACTATTCTATTGATAATGTAAAGCTGATGGTTGACACATTCAGCTCTAAAAAAATAAAGTGTTGGTGATTAGGAAACACTTCCATTATCCTCATTCAATTAACTTGTACATGTATTATATATGTTTGCATGTATTCAATTAACTTGAACTTGAACATGTACATGTATTTTTTTTTTTAAAGAAATGAGTTGGTTTTTTTTAAAGCCTGTCTTAGTTTTTCCCTCTCTCGGTAAGAATCTCACTTTTGTCTTGTCAGGAATTAACTTAATTAACCAGTCCAACTAAAAGAAAGTTAAAACAGGCTATGAAAAAAATAATTTAATTACTTCAGTAAAGGTACATATCCATATTCTCAAGAATAGCCCTTCAGGTGTGAATGGGCCCCCACGATTCACCTAGGACCAAACTAGATGAATATTTGTCTAGATATATAATTCATTTCATTTTTTGTTGCCAGTTTCACAATATATTTACTAAGATGTAAGCACATGACAAATCTCATCATAAATATAAACATACAAAGAGTTGTAGTCCTCTCCACTTGTGCTGAAATGCAGTGTGTGTGTGTGTGTGCATTTCTAACCAAATTAGTGTTAATGAATTTCCTCAGTACAGAGCCTTCTTTGTATCATGGCTCCTAGCCCCAGAGATACAAAGACAAAGAGCCTCAGTCATCAGCTGCTCTGAGACGGTCTTTCACCACATGCACCTGCCTATAGCGTCTGTACCCCAACAACACAGCTTGGGTCAGCTCATGCTTTGTAAATGCCTTATTGTAATGCTTCATTCTGTTGCGTCGGCAGAAGCATCAATATCCGATACAGCAGGGAAACACAATCAAACCAGACATGGCTGTGAAATAATCGTTACTCTGTTAATATACGAGAGCTCAGGTGTGTTTTCATGTGTACAACCAGTCCACCTGTGTGTTGCTGTCGGTGTGACTTGGCAGTCTGTCACACGGGGCAAAAAACTCACACCGTCACACACCTGTCTCGCTGCCTCCCTGCAGCTCTCTCACCTCACCTCTCACTGCAGCCAGCGCGCACACCAGACGCACTCTTCGCCATGAATGTATAGGATGTACGTGTTTACGGCGTATACACACCTCAAGTCTGAGGTCTGCACGTAGTTCTGTCTCTGCCTCATCGCCTGTGCCTGAGAATCTGTCTGCCTGCATTATACCACTTCGAGAGGATTAACGCAGTCGCAGTTTGCGCGCACACACGCATATATACGCAAACGCAAGCCCATGTCATTGCATAACTACACATGCACAAGCACGAGTAACCTCCGCTCTCCCTCCCTCACCATCCTTCCTTCATCATGCAGCATGAGCTCACGCCTCCTGCAGGCACTGAAGAGGCGGAGCCACACAGCTTAGCATTGCTTTTTTATTTATTTATTTATTTATTTTTATTTTAAGGGAGTCTCACTTAAGGTGGCAAGCTCTGAAAGAAAAGGCTGTGAAGTTCTGACAGGAAAAGTATGTAGCTTTGGTACCTTCCATCCAGGGAATGAAACTGCCTCCTGCCTGGGTTTAAAATGTGTCAGGGTGCAGCCTGGCATATATAGCAACTAATTGAAGGTACTCCATTGCAAGCTTAGGGTACAGGCACATAAAGGTGATGCAGTCTAATGCAACAGTCCTGCAAAAAATGCTGCCCACACTATCCTACTGTTGTCATTACAAACATTATATCCGTCATGAAGTCAAGACTTATTTCAGAACTCTTGTATTAGACTGGATTAGTTTTGACTTTGAGTACGTAACAAACAGGATATATTTATCACCCAAAAGGTGTCACAACTGACCAACCAGTTCATACATGTAGATATCGAGTGGCAAGCTGACATAGAGTAAGATTAGTGAAGACAACAAATGCCAAAAAAGGTTGTTTCTATGTGTAGGTTAAATGCAAGTAAATTTAGAGATTCTGCACAAGAAAACATAGTCTAACATGTTATTATAATCCATTAAAAATGAATATGTGCAATATGGGACAATGCGCCCCCAGCGGTGTGGGGTAAAATGGTTTGGGAGTATCATACCTCGCACTTAAAACACGTACCCCTGTGTCGTCTTCTGTTGGAAGACAAATGCCAGAATCTCTAATTAAAATAAATGTATTTATTTTTTAAAGCACCAGGTTTGGGTGTTTCTACACAAAAGGACAGAAAACCAGCTCATTCTTCTATTAGCTTGTTTTCTTTGCTTCAACCAAAACCAAAATACAATTATCATTAAAGTAAAATGGTTTAGTGAGGAATCATTAGCGAATGCCTATACCTACAAAGACCTATCTTTAGAATGTAGAAATGAAAGCAACATATCTTAAAGTCAACTAATATTTAATATTCTTTAGATACCTTAAGTCTAAATCGCAAAATTGTTCAAAATTATCTTTTTGGATTTACCATGTCAATAACATTTAATAATCTACCAACTCATACTGAAATCAATAGCATTTCCTCCTCTGTGATATAGGAACAGGTGTTTACAATTCCCTGGCTTTAACCTATTAGTCACTCTCTGTTCTCAGGTGGGGAACTACAAACGTGCTGTCAAGAGATTTGATGACGGCCATCGGCTCTGCAATGACCTTATGAGCTGCCTGCAGGAACGTGCCAAGATAGAAAAAGCCTATGGTGATCAGCTAACTGCCTGGTCCAAGAGATGGAGACAGCTTATTGAGAAAGGTCAGCTTTTGGAGAGGGTCAATAAAATAAATAGATCAATAAATGAATGTACTTTTCGTTGTCTTTCAATTTGCCAAAGCTCTGTTTACACAGTTTGGTATTTGCTTGTTGGTAATATTTGACTGAGCAATATTGCCCTAAATATTTCATTCATAGTAAATAATTTCTTGTGGTTCCCAGGCCCACAGTACGGCTCCGTGGAGAGAGCCTGGCTGGCTGTGATGACCGAGGCAGAGAAGGTGAGTGAGCTGCACCAAGATGTGAAGAACAACCTGTTGAATGACGACGTCGAGAAAGTGAAGAACTGGCAGAAGGAAGCGTATCACAAGCAAATGATTGGAGGCTTCAAGGAGGCCAAAGAAGCTGAGGAAGGCTTCAAGAAGGCTCAGAAACCGTGGGCCAAAAAGCTCAAGGAGGTAAGGGCTATTATCATTATTATTATTATTATTATTATTTGACTTTTTCTTTGTCAGGAGCAGTACATTCACAGCTACTACCCATTTTTAACAGTAAATAACTGTTCAGTATGTGATATCCCTGAACTGAAGAGGTTATCTTTGTACACATTCACATGACAACAGTGCCCATGTGTCCAAGATGTGACATAACAAGTAATGGATTCATTTTTTTAATATAAGTCCAACTGAGACTAGTATGGATACAAGTCTTTGTATCAGTAGCATCAATACTGCCATTATGAAAAACCTGCATTGATAAACTCAACGCTAGTATAAATGTTGCCAAAATTCAATGAATAAAGTGATTTTTTTCAAGTAGAATTTCTGTCTCATTTCTATAATATTGGATTTTCTACTTTTACCTTCAGCACAGACGGAGACTGTATTAATGATTTCATCTAGAGACTAGTCCTTCTTCATCACACTTTCTATGGCTGCACCCATACATGTAAATACAATTCATTTGTACGTAATACTTAATAAAAACTCCAATTAATTGTTATTCTCAGTGGACTGTGTCTTGAAACCAATGATACAGCACTTTTGAAGATCTGTTTGGGTCCAACTACCTCAGGATGGCTTTGTATGATATAAGAGAACTTTGTCAAGGACTTTGGTCTTTTATCTTAAATGGCAGAAATGGCTCTAGTCCATAATAATATTTATGGAGATAGATATTGTGATCACAATAACGTGGTGTATATCCTGCCTGGACAAGGTCATTCCAGCTTTGAGATGAGAAAATGCGACTCCCTTATGTTCCAAATCAAATCATGTATTTGAGATACTGAGAATCTGTGTGTTTGGACGTGCAGATGGAGACAGCGAAGAAAGGATACCACATGGCCTGCAAGGAAGAGAAGCTGGCGGCAACCCGAGAGGCCAACGGCAAGACTGAGGCTTCTGTCACACCAGACCAGCAGAAGAAACTCCACGAGAAAGTTGACAAATGCAAACAGGATATGCAGAAGGTGGGGAAAACACCGGAAATCAAATAAAGAGCTTACAGTTTTTTCTTAGTTTGAATCCAGTAAAAAACAAAGGCATCAATATTAAGGCAAAACAAGTGAAGTTATTTGTGTACAAACAAATATTATATATATATATATTTCAGTTTCTGTGCAAACAGACCATAAAGTATCAACCTGTCTTATCTTACGGCTCTTTCTGGCTGCTGCTGCATATTGGCAACCTGGCAGGGCTTTAAATGGCTATTGATTTAGCTAATTGATTGGTCCTTTGACATATTCTTATTAAATGAATGGTTTAAGATGCAATGTTGTAATAGATGAATGCAGCGCAAAGGGGTTTCTGATTGTTAAATACAAATACAAAACTGTATTTAAAATGATAGATTGGGTTACAGTAACAGATATTTAGTAACATCCTTTAAAACCGCTCAGAAATTAGTTGTAGAGCAAGCCCCATTTTTGGGGGTGAGGGGATATAAACTAAGGACGAGTTCTCAGTATATGAATCTCCATATAAGAATAATCTATCACTAAAATGGGAATGATAATTCAGTTGTTTCTAGCTAACTTAATTTATTGGTGTCTCCTGCTTTCTGTCTAAGGCTAAAGAAAAGTATGAGAAATCACTGGAGGAGCTCAACAAGTGCACCCCGCAGTACATGGAGAGCATGGAGCAGGTGTTTGACCAGTGCCAGCAGCATGAAGTCAAGAGGCTGACCTTCCTCAAGGAGGCCCTGCTGGACATCAAACGCCACCTTAACCTCACTGAGAACCAAAGGTTAGTCATGCAGAAAGAGTTTTATTTAGGCTTCACGGAGCCGCTGTTTCAGGATCACTTGATGTTTGCTCTGACATATGATACTGTACGAGTGGTGACAAGAGACTCACAGATTATTCAATATGTTGGATCAGTTTTCTTCTACAGTATATTCTTCAGTTTCATCAACATCTCTGGATGTTTTCCACAGCTCCCCTACATGTATATATAATTAGAGCCCATTAAATCGCTTTTATATACAATGTACAATACACTTCAATGCACCAAGGGCACATGCAACATTGGTATTGAATTCGAAGAGCTGCGTTCCACCTTTGCTTTTAATCAGAAATGAGCACATGGCAAACAAATATAAATTCTAAAGTATAATGGATGAGTTTGATTTGTTGTGTCACATTCAGTACAGTTCACTGATTGAACTGAACACACTTCCCAACCAGGCATACGTCTCTCATTAACGTTCAGACTCACAGCACTAATGAATTGATGATTCAGTCAATGATGCTTCTGCCAAACTGAATTTTATTCAGAGTGAGTGCTTGTCATATTCTCTGCTGTTTTCAATCTGCATGTTACAACAAGGCTGGCAGCCATGGCAAAGTGATGCTCAGGCTCTTTAACCAAACCTGCCATCTTTGGTTGTCATGGATTAGTTGAGCTTCTCAGAGTCTACAGGGCTGCACTGGTTTCATCACCTGTGTGTCGCCTGTGTGACTGGTATTGGAGGTTTTGTACTTGATTTTAAGAGAAACAATTTATTATGTTATATATAATCATAATTTTATGTGGTATTCATTTTATTCATAATACTCATATATTTATCCACACAAAACAGAAAAAACATTCATATGAGACTGTATATTTTCTTCTTTTTTTTTTAGTTTTTCTTTAAATTATTGCAAGATTCCATGAATGAATGAAACTTATTAGACATTTTTCTTAAACTTACATGAATATATTTCAATTATTTCAACTGCCCAAATAAAATATGTTTGAATATTCCTCCAGCATTACAAAATAAAGCTTTAGATTATTATCTGCAGATAGACAGTTGCTGGGCTGATTGTAGTTATATCACTGCCTTATGGAGAAAGGCATTCACTCATCTGTCCAAAATCCAGTTATGAAATCTAACTGCTCAATTTTCTGCTTCAAAAACATGCTGTAACTCACTTGTTCCATTCAGTTAATAGTCCAGTTTATGGGAAGGGTGGCATTTCAATGATGTTGCTGGTTGTACTTAATTATACCAGACTGTATGCAAAAAGAGTGGCCACATCAGTGTCATGGTTCATCTTATATATTAGGTACTAAAACTACAAGGTGAAAGCGTCCTTTTAATCTGTTACACATTGCAGTGATTTGGGAATTTTGGGACAACACAATAAAATCCTTGTACAAAGCTATGACTGTTCAGGGCAAATAATTCGGCTGTTGAAGACTCCGGCTTCAGTAGAAAACTCAGGGAGACACTTGAGTCTTTTCATGCCCTAATATTGGAGCTCTGTCAACCCAGAATTTGAACTACAGTGTAGGTTCTGTTGCCAAATTGGCAGAACCCCCCCATCATCACCCCCCCACCCCAAAAACACACACACACACACACACACACACACACACACACACACACACACAAACAGAGATCCCCTCTGGCACTTTTATTGTCACTATTTGTTCCATTTTCCTCTCCTCAGCTATTCCACAATATACAGAGAACTGGAGCGCACGATCCTGGCTGCTAACACACAAGAGGACCTGAAGTGGTTCAGCAACAACCATGGTCCTGGGATGCATATGAACTGGCCTGCATTTGAGGTACAATGTCAAACCTTCAACCAGACACATAAAAGGCCCTTTTTTTTCTTCCCTTATAACTACTTTTTATTCTGCCTCTATGTGTTTCCTTTGCCCCTTTGCACTTGCCAGGAATACAACCCAGACCAGGCCAGTGCTCCTCCAAAGAAGAAGAAACCAGACGGAGCCCCACCCACTCCAAGCACTGACCATGTGGCTCCACCTGGTGACCGTAGCAGGTTAGTTCAAGGACTCTATTGTTTACAATCACATCCATCACATTTAAACACCTTTTTTTAAACACCTTTTATTTAATCAGGAAATTACATTACAAATCAGTTCAGGCCATTATAATGTGACCAATTTTCAAATCTTGAACGATGAAACTGTTGACATTTCATATTGTTGACAATATGAAACGTATAGAGTATTACTGACGTAATCATAAGAAAGGCTTTCAGTCTTACACTTTCCAGTCTCCTGACATCAAAGCTTGCATTTTCTCTCACCTCCAGTGTGAGCAGCTATGATAAGAATCAAGCTTACTCGACTGAGTGGTCCGATGACGAGCAGCCAGCTGCGTACTCCGGCAATGAAAATGGCGGGAATGGGAATTCGTTTGAAGATGATTCCAGCACTGGGAAAGGGGTCCGTGTACGTGCCCTGTATGACTATGAAGGCCAGGAGCAGGATGAGCTCTCCTTCAAAGCAGGTAATTATCAGTGGCCACATGACACAGGATAAAAGATGTTTTTTTTTTCCTGCTGTCACTGCGGCAAACACTCACATACTCATTAACTTATTAATGTATAAGGAGGATGAGATGAGAAGCTGTGCACAGGCGGCTAAAAATCACCAACTCTGTTCTGATTTCAGTCCTAAAGTGCCCGTACTCTTGAAAAAAAGCAGTGATTAGTCAATAATGGCCACGTGGAAAACAAATTACAGGCACTTGCCACCAATTAACACAAGCTTTTCGGGAAATGGTCTAAAAAAAGTGCTTTTAGAGCCCTACACAGTGACATGACTGACAATTTAAAGACAAGCTGTACACAGAAAAATGACCATCAAAGAAGCCACAGCTGTGCATCTTCATTTGTTTCCACGGGCTATTTTTAACCTCACAGACATGAGGTGTGTAGACTTTCACTATGTACAAGACTACTTCTATTCCTGCATGTAAATGTGAGCTAAAAACGCTAAAGGTGCCCCGTGGAGTTTTCTTGTAAACAAATACAACACATGTTTACATTCAGTGTTACTCACCAAAGTGTAATTATGTGAATCCTTGGGGGCAAATAAATATGTTGAAGGCACAACAGATAGATTTGCAAAGCAGATTTTTTCTTGTTAGGTTTTGTTTTGTGTCAACTTGCTAGCTCCTGGCATACGCCTGTGACTCTTGGTTCTTTACTGCCCCCTGTTGATCAGTGAAATGATGTGAGACAATTGGCAGGATTTGTATTGTGTCACACTCATGCGTGTCCGTGTGTGTGTGTCCTTATGAACAAACAAAATGGGGACCCACGCATAAAAACAATGTTGGTTGGCAATACTAGTGGTCAGAAACTCCATTGGGTACCTTTCCTTTACCCCGCCTTGATTATTTGGTGAAACAGGTCTAAAAATCAGTCAATCAGGGTAATCAGTCAAGTCACTGAAATGCATTAGACATGGATGAAAATGGAAGAAAGCTGCATGGCTACACAAAATCCGTGTCCACTTTATGGTGATGTTAGGCTGATTTTAGTGCATTCTACCCACAGCATCTTCATATTTGACCAATTTTAAGCCAAGAGGAAAAGAAAAGAAAGGTTTTCACAAAAGCGTGACTTAATGAAAATTTTTTTTTTTTGCTTAGTCAAATTTAACTGGGAGCAAAGAAGACTTGGACTTGCAACCTCCGTATTTCTAAAATACCAACTACGATACCAGACAAAAACAGACATGTATAATCTAAAGACATAGAGAGCGTTAATTAGCAGTAATTTGCTACAGTTTATTTAAATATCTTTTCCATTTGCTCTCACTATTTGACACTAGACTGTGTGCTCACTAAGGAGTTGTGTCTCCTTCACAGGTGATGAACTGACCAAGACTGAGGACGAAGATGAGCAAGGCTGGTGTAGAGGTCGTTTGGACAACGGCCGAGAGGGACTATACCCGGCCAATTACGTTGAGCCAATCTAGTCACGTTACTGGACAAGGACAAGCCATTGGAGGCAGCTTGAACTGTCCCATCCAATTGCACCGCACATAGCCAGAGACTTAAGAGCAACACATCCCTTGCCCAACAGATGCGCCAAGCAGTCTTGCCTAAATAAAAACTTAGTAACCTAAAAGACAATATATCAGTATAATATATTTTATCCAGCGTTTGGGGGTGGGTGGACTTACACATTTAAAACAAGAGCAGCAGTTATTTCAGTATATACACACTCAACTATTAAGACAGTGCAGGAACACATTGCTTCTCTGTGTAGCTGTATTTAACATATAATGCAGCTTATTTAAACTTGCAGTATACTGCAGTCTGTTCTCTTGTGAAAATGGGAAGATAATATAATCAGTTACACCCATTCGACAAAGACGAGCTTCTCTAACCTGCATTGTGTATATACAGTGTAATGCCATTTTTGTGTAGCATTTCTAATGCTGTGTGTGGTCAGTTGTCATTCTTCAACAGGAATGCTGTGTAGTGTTAAAAGTACCACAGACAGTATCCTCTTTTGTTTTCCTTTTTTTTCTTTTTTCTTTTTTTTTTTTTATTTGTGATTTGGTCCGACCTCTTTTCCGGTGTGTGCAGTGCTATGTGTTTCTAACTGTTTCTAAGCTTGCATAGCAGCATGTGCTATGCAACAACTTGCATTCCCTGACTCCTGCAGCCTTGTGTAGGCTACAACCTGATGCAACACTTCAACTACAAATGCAGAGTTCACTTTTAAGCATCACGTGCTTCTGGACATGCACTCGCTTCTGTTTTCATGAGAAGAAGCTTGTTGATGAACCGATTTTATGTTTGGTTTGTTTTTAACATAGATTTTTTTTTTCTTAGCATCACAATATCATCTTCATGCAATCCATGGAAAGGATATAAAGTTTCTGCAGAAGCTTTCATTCTTGGTTCATTAATTCAGGTCTTATTTTAATCCAGTTCTGCTAACAACATGAGAGATACATTCCCTCTGAGTGAAGCTGGATCGAGTCATCTCTTTGAGCCACTTGCCACTGCAGTATGAGAGAAGGGGTTTTGAACAATGCCTGTGTTGGGCACTTTTCTTCCAGAGCAAGGGGCCAATGGAGGCATGTCAATGCATTACTGTGCTACAGACTGTTGTCTGAAGATCGAAGCCTCTCCAACAGGACATGAATGTACTAGTGTTTGGGCTTGAAAGAGGGCATGTTGTCTAAACATGGATCTCCACCGTCAGTTAAAGCCCTACCTAGCAAAAAGCACTAGTTTTGTGGCCCGTTTCCCTGCTGAGCCAAAGAATGACCCAGTACCATCAACTATCTGTTTTCTCTCCATGCAATAACTTCACATATCACATATGAAACAGCTTCAGTGAAGATGAACTTGTAGCTGCCTCCCAGTCCACCCAAACTTCATTTGTCTGCAAAAA
This sequence comes from Rachycentron canadum, assembly GCA_038496675.1. Taxonomy (NCBI): domain Eukaryota; kingdom Metazoa; phylum Chordata; class Actinopteri; order Carangiformes; family Rachycentridae; genus Rachycentron; species Rachycentron canadum. Next base: position 7,770,556 of record CM076651.1, read on the forward strand.
CACTGCGCAACAACACAGGGAGAACATTTGTCACCAGTACTGCACTGCATGTAAGACAGTGCTTACACAGTGCATTACATGGTTATTTTTAAATCGTCAACTGGCTCCATAGAAATTAAATTTATAGCAGGAACTGGCATTCATCAGATGTTGATTAGTGAGTCAACTTGCTACGAGTTGCACCTAAATCTCTGATTAGATGAGAGAGATGCTTTTTATAACTTAGTTGTCCTGAAGTTTTTAAATTTCACCAGACCAACAGCAGTCAGATGTGTTTAGCTCTGTGTCTGGAACAGGATTTCACAGGTTTGGGTCTCACACATGAGGAGAAACACATCACCAGCTCACAAGTTGTGTCTTAGAGTAAAGCTGTCCAGCATAGCAAAAAGGACTCTATCATCAAACTGTCCCACATCCGCGATGCGCGTATGCACACACACCACACGCACACACAAATACACGCATTGAACACAATATACACAATACACGCAAGTTCAAACACATATTCCACTATACCAGGTTAATGTTTTGGGGAAAAACATCTTCATCATCCAGTGTGTATGAGTTGTGTAAATGTAACAGAAAAAGGTAAAAAAAAAAAAAAAAAAAAAATGCAAGTGATTGACTATTAAGACAAAATGTAGTGTTATACATGTAAATGTGTTTCATTAAAATAACAGCAATGGAAAACATATTAAGTAATAGGTACCATATCGTATGAATTTCATTGCAATGGAATTGTCAGTGTATCATAAAAGCGTGACGTTATCCCACGCTGTCAGATTTGTATATGATGATGTAATTTAAAGATTATATTCTATTGTAACTGTACAACTGTGTTGAGTTGAAAATGAGACCTAACCACGTTGAGGCAGTAAAAAGGTGTATATGTAAATGCTTTTTTATGTTGATGATCTCTTCCTTATGCACACAGGGGACAGCAGCTCATGTTGTGGAAACCCTATATTAGCGGTATAGAAGATGTATGTTCATAGTTAGTGATGTACTTTTATCTCCTAACTGGTGTAGTGCCTGTTCATCTTGATGTAACAAGAAGTTAATTTAAATATGCATAAAGATGAATATGATCACAGATAATAATGATGATAGTGATGAAGAACCCAAATCAAATTTGTTGTGATGGTGTCAATATTGCGATATTGGTATGAAAGGGAAACAAGTTTGTTGAAAAAAAAAAACACTTAGTGTCATTGTGTTTTTTGTATGGACTGCACGAGTGTTTAATTGGCGTATTTGTTGATGCTGCTTTTAAACGGACAAACCTGGTAATAAGTTATTTCTTTATTGTAGATCTTGAACATAAACCCTAAGAAGGAAATGTAAGGACTAATTATCACGACAGGTTTAATAAAATTACCACTTACTTGGGCATTGTTCTGCAACCTCTAAATATTCTTGACACCAGGGAATAATAGTAAGTAGGGGAAAAAAAGAAATTAAAGGCATAGTTTGACATTTTAATTTAATTTGATTTAATTTAACTCTTTCTTGCAAAGAGTTCGATTAAAAAAGATGCTTATCTTGTGTATGTACAATAATGTCCCTGGAGCTGGCAACTTGTTAACTTAGCATACAGACTGTACATGCTACCCTGCCTCTGCCCACCACTTAAAGCCGCTTTCTATTTTATGGATTACACAACAAAGCTGCAGTGTCAGTAAAGTGTCTCTGTGAGCTTTAGAGACAGATTTGTTTAACTCTGGACAGAGACGTGTTAGCTGTCTCCACGCTTTATGCTAAGCTAAGCTAGCTGGCTGCTGTCAGAATTGAGTGATTTTTCCTTGATAGGGGGTACGGCTCTTTTCATCTAATTTTCTGCAACAAAGTGAAATAACATATTTTGTATTTTTTTTCAATGTCTCCACAGTTGGAAGAAAGAATCCAAACATCACACCAAAGAGTAATTTAAATATGAGTGCTAAAGATAAAGAGACAAAATAAAATCCACTTTTAAGACTTATAAAATAGAATGAAATTGCATGACTAGGCAGGAGTGCATGTTTCAATAGGCAGTCTTTACAATGGACATGAAACATCCAGTTAATATGCAAATGAGCTTCGGAGTTCATGTTACTTTTCCTCTATGTCCAGCATATTTTGGGTCAGTCCTGAACTAATAATTGTCTCCTGATCTGATTCTCTTCATCATACAGGGTTGACGAACTGGTAGACCAGTCTGCGGGATACCTCAGGCTTTCGAATGATTCCCTTCTTGTAGTACTGGCGTATGGAGCGGCTCAGTTTGTCATAGTTCATAGCTGGGCGGTTCTTCCTGATGCCCCACAGCCTGGCCACATGAGCCGAGTCTTCTATTTTGAAAATTCCTGTGGAAAGAAGAAAGATAATATTTCAGTTTGGCTCCTGAGCTGAATGAGTCCACAGCCAAGCCAGTGGCCCTGTGAGGCTGTACTAAAGATCACTGGTACTTTGAACTGAATGCTAACATTAGCGTGCTAACACGACAATTCTAAGTAAGTGTGTTTCCATATTCACCATCTTGATTTAGCGTGTTAGCATGCTAACATACACGCTACACAAAATTAAGCTGGGACCAAAAGGGATGTAATTCTCATAATTCCTATGATGCAAAATCACAAATCAATATATATATATACACACACACACATACATACATACATATATATATATATATATACATATATATTAATTTTGATTGAGGCACAACTTCACATACTTTAGTCAGCTATAACTGACAGCACAAAACAGTCGACTGATTTTATGAATGGGATGCACAGTGAGGCTGTGTGTTTAGAAGTGATGGAAAACTTCCTGAACTTTGAATAACCTGTTTACCTACTTACATGCTGAATTGACATATTTATTCTGATGCTTTCAAAGGCCAGAACGCTGCTTTTGATATTTGAGATTTGGCCAACATGGGTCATTGGTAGACAAGGTGGTCTTTACATGCTTTACTATCCTGGTTTATGTGTATTTTACTCTATAGCATGACTTTATAACATGATTTTTCAGGCATCTGCTATTCAAAATGTGACAAAGCCATACAAACGCTCAGCAAGGATCAAATACATGAGAAGCCCACAGTGTCATATATACAGTATGAGTCCCTGTATTGAGTTCCATACACAATGTTAACTGGTGTAACTGCCATTAATTTTTTCTGCTTACAGTCGCTCTTGCGTTACCTTTCTCTTTGTTGAGCCAGCGGATGCAACGGCTGTAGTTGTGCGGCTTGAGGAGCAACTCTTGGAGGAACTGCCACAGGTGAATGGGCTGGCTGGGGTAGTTACGCATCACATCTGACCAGGAATCATCATCAGCTGCTGACACAGACACATTTTAGTCTAAACTAACTTCCCCTTCACTGCATTGTAGTTATTGTGGCATGGTTATATGTGTTAAAACTGTGTCCAGCTATAACCAAGAGCTTACCAGATTTTCTGTCTTCCGGTGGGCAGCGCTCCTTCATTGCTGCAGCTAAAGAAACAAAGAATAGAGGGAGAATGAATCCAGCTGCAGTTTCCTTCACATGTAGCCTTCCCCGATTTGCCAACATTACAGCAGAGTTGGTGTGGGTTAAAGTCCCAGTGTCCATGTTGCTCTTACCAGATCTCCAGATGTCCAGATGAGCGTACAACACATCTCCAAACTGCAAGGAGTGTTGTTTGAAGTCTGCCTCTGTCATGGAGCACAGATCCCTTCCAGTAAGATCGCGAAACATTGTGCTGACCTGAGGCAGCTTGTACAGGTGCTCGGTCCAGAGCAGCCATTTCTGAACATGCACACAGCTCCAGTCTAAAGGGTCTAAAGAGGAAACACAGAGCAGGTATTCTCTGTTCCACAGCTCCTCATATGTTCAGTGTTTTTGTCAATAAAACATTTTTCAACAGGCAACAGTTTTAAGTAAGTCAGAAACCTGACTCAATTCAATCACATATTGTATTATGTCTGCATTTGTCAGACAGTAAAGGCCAAACTACTAATGCATTATGGGATCCAGTGTTTCTGGTGCTTTACCCAAACTATGGACTAAAAATTTGGATATTTTTAGCCTCTGTGCTTCTGGAGAGATTTTTAAAATGACTGTAGATAAGGTAAAAAACAAAACAAAACAAAGTTTGACAGAACTTAATCTTAGAGTTTTAACGGTTATCTGTTATCAAACTGAAAACAGTTAAAGGACAATGCAACCAAATCAACCAAACCAAACTCAAGCAAAGCCTAAACCTGTTGTTGGAAGCTGTTGGAGCTGAGCTACTGTTATGTTAATCCAGAGGGACACAGGACTGTTTTACATGTCAAAGCAGTATATTGCCTTCTGGACTGTAATTCTGGAGAAGCTTTGTCTATGAAAAAGTACCTTAACTGACATCACATCTTATTCTAGGTTTGAAGAATAACAACTTTTAAATTATAACAAACTCAGTGGGTGTCGGTTGAAATATGTGGGTATTTACCTGCCAGGTCGAGTCTGAATTATATTATTCACTACATTATGGGAATTGTAGGCTCTATAGTAGCAACAAAAAGTCTTTGTAGAAATCCAGCACTGGGGCTGGAGTACACTTTTTAATCATGACTGCCGTACAACATGTGTTATGCTACATCTATTGCGTATGTCTCTTATTTCAGGGGAAGTTAAAGCTGCTGTAGCAAAAGCAAATAATCATGCACACAGAGAAACTCTAAGGCTCCATATAACAGCTCAGTTCTTAAAAAGTGAAGACAATCTTGTAAACAGTGGAATTTGCACAAGGTGAGCGGAGCCTCAGATGCTGACTGATCAGCTGTCAGTTGTGTCACTGTCGATGTTGATGTCAGAGTAAACACACCAACAATGGCCTTTGAAGGTTTATTATATTGGACTACAACTCCTGCTAACACTTTCAAATGCAGATTTTTCGGTTTAAATGTGATAACATGGCAGAAACCTGACGTCTTTTGTTTTACCTGGAGCAATGTTGAGCAGCTTGCAGGCTGTGTCCACATCTTTCAGCACCTCTCCCACCACCATGGTCTGGACTTGCTCCAGACAGCGCTCCTCCACCTGACCCTCCACCTCAGAAGAGGAATCCTGGACTTGGCCTGGCGTGGGTGGACTCTGCTCCACAGTTCTGGTGGGAGGAGCAGCAGGAGCAGGGGCCTCTGTCATCCCCAGCACCCAGGGGTTCTCCTCCATGACTAATCGGTTGTAGCAGGGGACGTAGATCCCCGACCAGTTCACCTCAGGGAGCCCCAACAAACTGTGGGGTTTGATGTCCTCTGCCTCGTCCAGCCAGGCCACCCTGGGGTTAGTGTGGGGGTGACTGATGTAGAGGGGCGTGTGGGCAGTGCAGCCCGTGTCTTCACGACCTGGACTCCCCATCCTCAGACACTAGAAGAAGAGAGCAGCATTTTCACAAAATGTTGTCACAGGTGTCATAGCAGTTTTACACCCTGCTGAACAGTGACATTGTCTTGTGAGACAGAGCTGCATTGATGCTGCAACCATACCCAAATGCTCAATATTTAAACAGTAGCAATCCTAAAGTAAACTTGACATTTGCTCTTTCGTGTTTACTCTGCTTGGACTGAAATAAGGAATCAGTTATTGCAGATCAGCCAACTGGAGCTTCTGCGACCATTTAATTAATTAAATTAAAGCGTTTTAATGTAACTCAAAGGTTTAGTCTGTTTTTAATCCAGCATCCGTGAGGATTCATTTCGGATTCTATTATGAATCTGTTGTGAATGCTCAAGTCCAATAAATTCAGGCTGGGTGAAATTCTGACCTTTCCCTCCATTATTGTCAACATCATTATTCAATGATATCAGAATCCAACCTACTCCACCTGTTAGATTGTAAATAGATATCACACAAGGAAGAGCAGAACCTTGTTTGTAACTCCAGCTTTAAGTCAATATGAAGGTTTGTCATTTTACCTGTGAAAGAGTTGTTAAACTCCTATCACAATATAACACCCAGCGCCTTTAAAAGACGTTGACTGCATCGGGTTGTTAAGACTGATCACAATTGAACTGCAAAATAATAGTTTGATAGAATACAGCATAAAGGGTGGGACACGTATATTATATGTGGATAAAGGATAAGTACCTGGAACTTATTCATCATAGTATGAGTAAGAGAACAACTCACCTGGAGGGGAGTGGTGTGATTTGCCAGTATTTAATTTTGTCAAAATTGTGTTTTAGACACTTTTAAGAAAACAAAATTGAACAGGACAATATATAGCCCATATTTATTTTAATACTATTTTCATATTTTTCTAAAGAAAGAAAATATCCTCTGCCTTGCAATAGACAATTCTTTTTTTTTTGATTTAAAGAATAAAATATAGCACTATAACGAACTAAACACACTATGCTTAATGCTGCTAAACAATGATTATCAAGTACTGGCCGAGACGTTCCCAAAGTGCGAAAGAGAACCTATAAATAACCTGTGTTTTTTATTGCATGTTGCCAATGGTTTTGCGTATAAAGTCGCAAGGTCACCATGTCATAAAGGATCACTACAAATGTAGATGTATTTACGATAACATGTATATTACTACATGGGCATTAGCAGTTTAAATGTTAAGCTCCAGGGAAAACTTGCTCGTCTAGGTTCTGCTTTTCTGTGTGTGTGTGTGTGTGTGTGTGTGTGTGTGTTCATGCATTATGTACTGCTCAAATGAAAGCAGCATGCTCCTGATATCAAGCTCGCAATATCAACACTTATGTTTGGTGCTGTGTTTAACTCTTAGATTACTGCCAAACTGATATGTGAGAGGCATTTAGTCAATACGAAAAGCTCATTCACTGCTCTTTACATTCCACTGTTGTTTGGACAAAAGGCGCTTAATCTCACGCCTTTATAAGCCCTTCAGTGTCTGCTCTGACAAAATGTCTGTGACTGTTTCTGTGCACGTGCATGTCTCTCTGTGAGCCAGTGTGAATGTATTTGTGTATTTGTTTTAGTTTTGCATGTGATAGTAAAAGTGCCTGAGAAACACTGGGCACATTTCTTTTCAATGTTTCAACATTTTTCGTAGTGTGCCAAGCGATTTGTAATGAAATCAGCTTCAGCAGTTTTCTCACTGGAGCCTCGATAATGAACTTGATTAAATTCAAATTGCTATCTATCCAAAATGGTAGGAGGAAGCCTAACCAAAATAAATTGCAGTAAGCAGGACCACTATCACTGACAGTATCTGTAGTGGTGTTGACAGTATAGTAATAGATGATATCTGTTAGTACTAGCACAGTAACAGTATTAATGAGAGTAAATTGAAGTTCTTCACTTAATTTAAGTATTTTCCTTTTAGGTTACTTTAGTAAGTATCAGTTTGACTGATAATCATCTCATGGAGTAGGCAGCTATTATCTGGTTTAACAAGCCAGGCTAAGACTTCAAACTGCATCTTATACTATAATACAATATAATTTAATGTACTTTTACGCAAGTAAAACTTTGAAAGCATGATTTTGACCTGCTGTGGATCAAACTGGTCTTTTTCAGAAACGGACATTCAGTGTTGTCAAAAGCACAAGCGTCTCTAATATCATTATTAAACATGATGGCTCTGCTCCCTTCAGGTCAGTCAGCCATGACAGTGTGACAGTGAGTCAACACGCACAGCAGCAGAACCCTAACACTGAAGCAGGTAAATAGAGTCCAGCCCTCATTAATCTTATTATTTATGGCCTACTGTGGCTTCTTGAAATGTTGTTACTGAAAAAGGTTATCTTTGAATTATTTTATGTTTATTCGTAAAAGGGCAAGTGAATGGCATGAACCAATTCCACATAACATTTATATATTATCCATCTATCATTATTTACATTCTGCAATAATTTGTGAAGCCTGATCCTGGATCGTCCTTTATACACATAACTCAACAATAAAAATGAAAACAGAACAAAACAAGAACTTTTTACAAACACTGTGAGTAATATAATTATCATAAAACTCAATGGCAAGTAGCAGATCATTTAAGGCTAGATGATTTTGTTACTTCTTTTAAAACTGTTTTTAAACTTGAATTTAAAATGATCCCAGTCATGATGTATTTTCTTCTATTCTAAGTCTTACCTCGTCAATGTTTAAAAAAAAAAAAAAAAAGTAGCCTCAGTAGCTTTTCCAGTGCTCTTTTTCTCGTCTCCTCTGTCTTCTCCTGTGTTGTTCCTCTGTCTCAGGTTAAGTGTGGACTGATGTAAAAGTCCTCTGAACGCCGTGACTCCCCCGCCCTCAGGTGAGGATGTGCTATGTAGTTTTTCTCTCCTACACAACCCTCAGAGCTGGATCACTTTAGTCCAGGCCGGCCACTGAGGCGCCTTGTTTGATTCCTAGCAGTAGCAAGAGTTTGACTTGTTTGGGACACTGTACCTTCATGACATATCAGTTCTGAAAGAAAGGGTGTGTCTCAGTGAGGGAGGTTGCTCTAAGTACCTACTTAATAATGACTTGGGGCAGTATTCACATGGAGAGTTCCTTAAGTAAACAAACCTGCTGAGTCTTCAACAGCCTGGGTCTTAACAGTTTGGGGCAGCTATGATCATTTCAAGAGTTTTAGTTTTTAAGGAAAATAGTCCAACTTTTTTAAGTTAAGTTAAAAAACAAAGCTGCTGGAATCATGAACATGGGTTAAGTCTAATTTTATCTAATCTACTCTGATTCATGAGGGTAATTGTGTCAGCATTCCACTAGTTTGTGGGGGAGGTGGAGAGTAATTCATACCCATTTTTGGTCTAATCTCTCTATGGAAAAAACCCCACTTTATTAGACAGATTTTACCCTTGAATAAAAGTGACAGAAATCCCCTTAAAGATCTTTACTAATCAGTCATCTCTGGGTCTTTTGTGGTCTATATCTCACAGACGCAGGTCATACAGGCAGCCAGATTAAGAGAGAATATTTTGTCACAGTGTGTCAGGATTAAATGAAACACTCAAAGTATTTTATAGACTTGATTTTAGCAACTCATACAACTGAAGAACGAGGATACATGGGATCTGGAGAATGAGCCCTAACCCCCACCCCCCCCACCCCACCCTCCATGAAACATCCATAAACCATCCAAGGGAAAATAATAGCTGGAGATGTGTCCTAAGATGTTTTTTTTTCTATTACTGGAAAAGTTGAATAACTGGAACACAGAGCGAGTACGAGAGTCACAGCGAGGGAAAGAGAAAGCAAGAGTGTGTAAATGTTTGCTTAAACTAAACAGTAATGTTTGTGCGGTTGTGTTGAAATATTCCAAAGAGCTGCTGCCTGTGTATCCACCCACATAGATCATCTTTAAAGGCCTTCTTGAAAATTGTGAAAACAGCTTTAAAGTTGAAGTTGCTTACAATCTGTTCTTCTTCTCTTGGATGGAGAAAGTTGAGCCATAGAGTCCCGCTAATGCCTGAAACACAACTGCATCAAATTGGTTAGCCTTTTCAGTGAGTTGGACCTTTGCAGTGAGTCATTCATCTGCTAATCTTGCTTACTGTATTTCCTTTGAGCATTGCCGTGACACATTTACATGTAACACTCAACCTTAGCAAATGACAGGCAAGTGTTGCTCCCTGAGGCAGTTTGGTTTGGTTTTTGCAGACTGCTGCTGGACACAACAGTTGACAGACACAGCAGACCCTAGAAAATGGCGGGGCTCCCTAGAGGACCTGCATGCCGCATTTGACCAGTAAACCTCCAGGCTAATAAGTAATCTGTCACCTCCTGGACGCGCAAAAAAAGTAGAAAAACCTCATCACACTAGCTGTTCATCTGGCCATGGTCTGTCTTAAAAAAAATACATCGGAGCCTCCGATCTAAAGCTTAAATGCTTTAACTTCAATCTAAGGTTAATTTTTTTTTTTTTTTCAATATTCCATAATAATCTATTGTTTTTACAGTATGTTAAACCTTGATGAGCAAGAACAGGAAGTAAATGTTAACAAGTGAACAAGTTAACGCACAACACATAAATGTGGACTAGATGTAATGTATCTGATTATTGTTTTTAATGCTAAAAAATTCCTTAAAATGCATGTGTAATATAGTATATAATGTATTAATTTGTCCAGCCTGATTAAGTCCCTATTACAGTAAATACAAAAAGACCTTCACAGCAGTACACAAGAACATTTGTGCCATAAAATACCATTGTCATAGTGAATTAATATCACTTACAAATGCAGAGACCTAACTGACAAAGTAAGAAGTAGAAAATTAGATAAACATAAAGCCTGCTGTTAAAATCTGTATGAAATCATGACTTCAGTCCTGAAATCTGCTGCCCAAACATGACACGGGTCAAAGATTTTAGTTTTCAGTGATAATTTATTCATACAAACATTCATCAAACATACATACAAGAAAAAAAAGCTTTCATCTCTTCATCTGTTTGCACTTCCTTACTCTCATAAATGTGCTGTTGTAGGAGTCTAATGCCAACTGATTCATTCTGCAATCTGGCCAGATAATACTCTAAAGAGACATTGCACGAAAAACAAAATGCACTTGATGAATTGACACTGACAATAGGAAGAGACATTTATCATCATTTTTGCACAGGAAACACACACCATTCTGTAAAACAGGAAAAGAGCCCAAAGATTCTCGCAACATGTCGTAGTATCGGCTGGTGTTGTCATGTTGTTCAGCTCAGTAACCCTGGGGCTAACAGTTAGCGCCTCTAAAACAACGGATGTTTATCTGACAGCTTGGTCTAACACACTGGCTTTGGATGACAGATAAAATCAAAGAGTTGATAAACCCTTCAGGACTTAACTGTACTTGTGGAGAAGATAAGTATGCACAGACCTTACCGCGGAGGTCACAATACTGCATAGATCAGCCTGTTAGTGCAAGTAAATAATGCAGTAATAATTCCTAAGGAAATCATGATACTGCCATTTGTTTTTAATTTTACTTCTGTGGTTAACTTTGCATCCGAAACGATGAAACAGGATAAACATTTTTAATGCGTCTGCAAAGCTCACTTACGATCAATGAGAACATTTGTGAAGAAGTGTAATTCGAATAATAGAAATGAAGAACGGAATCAACCTAACAAAACAGGCAGGTCAATGCAAATAAACAATGTGGAACCTTTGGGTAAATTAATATGTTTCCAAATACTTGATTCTCTACATTCATCAGGTACATTCAACTCAATGTGACAAAACCAAGTCCAGTTTTAAGATGAAAATGAAATCAGAGCAGGTCCACAAAAATATTTATTCTTTATGTGAAGTTATGTCTTTACCACTGTTTATATGGCTTAAATTCAATGTCCTACATTTTATTTTAATTCAAAACAATGACTGGGAATCTCTAATATGCATTATCATCAATAATGAATACTCTTATAATATACTTCTCATATTTCATAGATATGTATTTTTCAAGATGAGAAGAACCCTTCACTGTCTCACAAGACTTCTTGAAGTTTCATGCCAATTTTAGAAAAAAAATCTTCCTCTTCAATAATCTGCCCTAAGCGTCACCAAATCGTAAGAGTCAAACTGTAAATAAGATTTCTTCTTCTTCTTAGAGCAGTGGCTGACCCCCTCCACTGGAAGAAAACTGCATTGCATCTAAAATTGCAGTTGCAACAATAGCATAAAAATGATTTCCTGTATGCACAAGCCATGGTGAAAAACACTGGTAAAAACGGATGGACTGAATTTAAATGAACCAAAGATATATTTCTGGATGAAGTTACCATTCCCCTGCTCAAAAGAATGTATGCTGAATGATTAAGATGGAAAAATTATTGTGATATTAAATGGTGGGTTTCAAAAACCTATATTATTAGATTTAGTTAAAGGAAACTGGTTCAGAAACCTAATCAATATAATAAGAGTCACAGCAGAAACCGTAGAATCAGTTGGCAAAATAAATGGCTTTTCCTCCAAAGTCTCTCTTTCAGGTTGTACAATGTACACACATATACACAAAATATCACAAATATACACTCCTGTCATAATTGTTTCATTTGCACTCTGACCACTAAAAAAAATCTGGGGAAAAAAGATCACTCAAAAGACTCATAGCACTCATTTTTAACTTAGCATTCACACGTGCATACAGTGGGTGTGGGATGTTCGTCGAGCTGCACATCAGGATCGTTGGCCTCTGCTTTCTCTTTGTGTAGCTGGATTTTGCATAAAGTGTTTTTTGAATCTCCACACTTTCCACCAGCTACTGATAAAGCCTCTTCTTCCTCTTATTGGTGTGACAAATTCCAGAGGTACGGTTTAGTGCTGCTTCACTGTGACAAGTCCCATGATTTAAGAATGGCCAAAAGGATAGGACTCCTGTATACCCTGTAAGGAAGAGGCAAGATGTTAAGGACATTGGCTTAATAAAACAGAAGAGGATTAAATGTGCACTTTCACAGTGTCTCGGGTCTGTACATACTGCAAATATAGGCCTTTTATGATAAATTTGGCTGTACGGGCAGAAAGGATTGGTTGATAGAGAGTTAATCGGTTAGTTAAACTATTTTGACAATAGAATCATTTAAGTTGCTTTTAAGCCAAAATACCAAACATTCCCTTGTGTATGTGACTGTAAATCTGATTATTTTTGGGTTTTATAATGTTGGCTGGAAATTCAAGATGTAGGCTTTTGGAGATGGTGAGGAATTTTTTACTTAGCTGTACAACTTTGAATAAGTAAACACAAACACTTCGATCTTGTCTTTTACTTTAATATTCAGATAACGAAAACCTGCTGGAAGATGCTGTGATAAGTTAGCATTGCTGGCCAAGTGCAAATCTGGAGTTGTTTTACAACAAAAGTTGGACAACCACTGTAAAGCATTTACCCAATAACAACTACAGGAATTATTTTCGAATGCTAACTTACTTGCTATATTACAGCTGGTATCAATTACATTTGTAGATTAGATAGGATGCAGTGTTGGTTGACTGGTACACTTCCTTGGTACAGACTGAGACCTCTCAAGAAATTTTGGATGGATGGATTGGGTATAGACATTCATGGGCCCTTTTAGTTGTATTTAAATGTGTATCAACAATGCACTGGCATCTGTATTGTCTTCTTTCTTAATAGATTAAATGGAACAATTTTTAAATTACTTTCAGGTTTTGAAGTTATTTGTAAGAAAAAATATCCCCAACCATGATTCACCAGTATAGAGAGTCTCCTATGATGTGTCTTACCTGGTTATAAGAGACTACTGATAGATTGCTTTGTAGACTGTTTGCTACTATATCCACAGAGTTGTGTGAAAGTCCATTCTGGTCTTGTTGTAGCTGGTTAGGGCTTCCCTGCCAATGTTCCTCTGCGACCCTAAGACCACTGTCATCATGGAGGCTGTTGTTGTTGCTGCTGTTGGGGCACTTGCTTTTCTCTGGCGAGGCAAAGGGATTGTAGTCTCCTTCCAGGCTGCGGTGAGGCTGAGTGTTGAACTCAGCTTGGAAAGAGGAGAGCTGCTGTGTGACGCCAAGGAGACCCCCAACCTCCACACTCAGAATCACCCAAATTACATCTGTCGAGAGAAACATGCAGTGTGTTACATTGTAAATATATAAAGGCAGTAACACTATCCTACAGAAACACAACTATCAGATGGACCTAAAATAATAAGTCATAAAATTGAATTTAGAAAAACTGCATTTAGATTCTGTAAAATGAAGCTGGATCACACATATATCTTTGAAGACTGTAGCGCTTTTCTCCCTCTTGAAACTACTAATGGTGCTAGGTGACAAATTATCGCTTTTAACACCTCAATGAAATATTAAGGCGAAATATAATTCATCCCTTGGCCGCTTTTTTTATTTTTAAGTGGGCAAGTCTTGGGGGACTTCCTGTTGAGTCCATGATACACTTTTTATTTTCAGGAAGACATAAATCACTAAAATGAATGACTCTTAATTTAATTTGTGAGCATTAATAGAATGGCAAATCATTTTAAAAGAGATTTCACTGAAGTAAATGCACACAAAATGATATGGCACTTCATCTTCAGTAATGACTGTTACCTACTGCTTCTAACTACAAAACTTGGCTGTATATATTTGCAATGAGCCCGCCAGCTCTATACTTAACATGACAAATCTTAATGTTGATGAGACTGCTCCCCCTTGGTTATGTTAATGTTACTTAATCGGTGACAATCTAGTGCTTATACACAGCATGTATACACAACAATAGGCTCAACTGTGGCTTGTTTGCTCTTTAATTAAGCACAAATGTTATGATAATTAGATTTAAAAGGTCCAACCTCTACATTAAAGCATTCACTATGATCGCAGCACTGCTGAAAGTTAGGAAACATGCAAAAGCATTACTGTCTGTTTCTTAGTTTCAGGGTTGCAACTACTGATTATTCAACTACTAACAATGTTTTTCTGTAAAATGCAAAAGCCGAATAGACTAAAAATTAAAAACAGAAACAGAAAAACAGAAAATACTCACATTTTAGAAGCTGGAACCAGTTAATTTTTGCACATTTTAATTATCAAAATAGTTGCTTATTATTTTTCTGTCACTCCAGTAACAGATTCATTGACTAATCATTTCAGTTTGTTCTTGACTATACAGTATTTCCTGAGATGCAAAAATTCATATTTGTTTTTGGTTTGAAGGTTGTTGTCCTCACCTCCATAGTAAAGTCCTGTGGCTGTGCACATTCTCCACTGACCCTGATACATGCCAGGAGACACAGGGCTCTGCATCTGTACACTAACATCAGCCATTTCCTGGGGGTCTAGAGAGCGCACCATCACCATGTTTACGTGACCAAACTGATCTCCCCCAACATACTTCAGACAAACCCCAGGAGGCCATGATTCTGCACCTGAAGACACACAGACAATTACGTTGAACTCGGCATGACACATAAGTGCAATTATTTTACATTTACATAGTTTAGAATTGACAATGAGCTACATATATTCCAGCAGAATTACCCGTGTTCTGTATCCGCCAGGTCTTTGTAAAAGGTGTGTCAGGTGGAACTGATTCGCCCTCACCAATCGTCACATCTTTCACGAAGGACATGCACGGTGCGCTGATGTTGGGACTCTCAAAGTCATAGTAGGCTCCAATGGCTGCCTGTAAATTCCTGGGACAACACAAGGCAGAAATCCAGGTTATCAGTACAAATCGAAACTGGAGTATGACAGGAGATAGAAAGTAGGCAGAAACCCATGAGCCTAGGCCCCTTTCCTGGCTTTGTACCACATGTGTGGATATATTTACACATTCAAATCAAGAAAGAATAACCCAGATAAAAAATAAATAAATAAATCACAATTTTCTTATGGCTAAACCAATGTCTTCAAATTGCTTGTTTTGTCCAACAGTCTAAAACCCAAAGATGTTCTGTTCACTTTCACATAAGACAAATACAATCAATCAACTATTTTAGTCCTAAACATACACAATATGTGTTAACTACTGTCAAAGCATTGTGGAAGCTGTACTTAGTGAATGCTAATATATAATAAAATGAAATGTTTTTATTTAGTAATATGATGACTACCCGTTTAGCTTTGCACAGGAAACCACAGAAACATACAGCCTTTACAAAACCAGTTAAGAAACATTTCTACTACTGAGGGGCATAGGAGCAAATCTGGAAAAAAAGAAAACGATTCTTCCAGTAATACTGATATTATTATCACTACTACTAACATTTGTACTAAAATATTAAACCATTCGTGACAGCATGTTCCAACGTGGTTCAAATACATATAATTGTGGGAAACAACTGGTATGTCTGCAGATTCAGACTGGGAGCTTCCCGTGACATGTTGGTCATCCGTAAAGCAGTAGTTTTTATTTTTAGAAAGCCCGTTGCAGAGGAGCACTTACACGGCATCACATGACCCCACCAACAGCCTGCACTGCCCATGGACACCTCTCTTTGAGCGCATTTCTTTAAGGGGAGATTCCTTAGTCTTTTCAATTACCCTCAGGAGACACTGCTTACGGTTTCGTTATTACATGTCACCGGAAACCACATTTTGAGAAAAAAAAAAAAAAGTGGGGGGCGGGGGGTGCTTATACAAATACAGTTTGTGAAGTATCCCCAGTCCATGTAAAATACACGTGAATACTTTCACTCCAGACTCAGGGAGGCGAAGAGTCGCCAACCACTGTTTGAGTTTTGAACCGGCCTCTGCGCTGTTTGCTGGATATTACGTAACAAACCGTGGCGACCCTCGCTGTGGTTGCGACCGAGGAGCAATAGACATTTTGATCATTTTGCCAATCAACAATAAAAGTAGCGAGGGTCTGACACGGTCGCCCCGTAGATTTAACAATAAAGGGGGTGCAAAGACTGTAAAATAAATAAAATAAAATAACTCCAAACTATTGATTATCAGTTGGATTCAGTGACGTAACGACTTAATAACTAGCTTAATGTAAAAGTGGTGACTCGCTAGCTAACGCACGACTCGTGTCAGCAGCCAGAACAACCACGAAAAACACTTACGTAGAAAATAATAACACGTATTTATATTCAAATACATCAGCCGCTTCCATGCGAGCCAGTGTGCTAGCTGGCTATTTAGCCTTTAAATCCCTCTAAGCGACTCTCAATCCCTCACCGGGAATCAAGAGTCGGGGACACACTGACTCAGCTAGTTACGTTACTACAGCGTCGTTAGCTGTCACCGTCCCCATGTTTACATACCTAACGTAAATCAGTGTCACAATGAAGTTTGACGCTTCCTATCGTCTTCTTTTTCTGCTTTCCTAACGATGTGTCCGTCTACAGTAAGAACCGCATCACAGAAAGCGAGCTAGTGTGCAGTAACTATTATCTAACGTGAACTACACAGCAGGCCGAACGAGTCCCCGGGCTCACCAGTTGGTCATGTCCAGAAAGAAGGCGCATCCGGCGGGGTTTAGCTGAAACCCAAGGAGCCTCTGAAATTCCGATATTAGAATATCTTTGTCTGTTGTACCCATGCAGCTGAATTTCTGCATGAGCTCCTGGTCCAGGTCCAGGTCCATGCCCTCCATCGTGGCTTTGCCCGGACAGACACGGAGGGCTTCGCTACTAATTTAGTCCGAGGCCTCGACTTGTCATAACAAACTCAACAACAGGGCCGAGTGCGCATGTCACATGATTACATCTGGTGCCTCCACTGTCGAGCTACGGGCTCACTAGCACCGAGCTAAGGTATATACAGCTGAAACATTACATGGTCTTTCATTATTCCCCGACTTGAACATCACTGCGGGTTTTTAGGTTGACTTTAAACATGATATCCCTGCAAGACAACTTTTAAAAAAATAAATAAATAAAAATAAATAGATAAATAAACCTGAAGTGAAGGAATGAACATTCCTGAATTAGCAATAAAAGGCAACAAAAACATTTGCCAGGGATTATTAAGGATTATTAAACAGTAATTTAGTATGGTCCACAACTTTTGTGCATGCCAGAATTACTGTTACGTCTTTTTTCTGTTTTGTAAATGTATAAAATATGAGGTAACAGTGCATCATCAGGGATGTATTTATTTCTTTTAATTTAAAGGAAACCCCAACAAAATATGTTCAGACTCTAACTCTACCCTCTGAGTGAATAAACACTGCGAATGAATAATAATAATAATAATAATAATAATAATAATAATAACTGCATTACTTGGCATCACTGCTGCACCTTACATAACTTCATACTTATTTGTATATACTGCACTTAATCTTTACTGACTTATATTCTTTTGTCTGAACAGTCAAAACACAAGGATGTCGAGTTTGTTGTTTCCCTGCAATTCCCTCTGTAGTTTCCTCAATGTGGGACAAACGAAGGAATTTGAATTATGAAAAATGCTAACATTCAGAAAGGTTGTTGACTAATGCGATGACTCTACTTCTAGTTTGATCTCGGGGCCACTGGTTGGCTGTCAGGGGCCATAATGACACTGAACAGACCTGAAAACAGGAACAGACACCTGTCTTTTTTTTTTTTTTTTTTTTTTTGCTTAGTTAAAATGTCTGTTGTGAAAAAGAAAATATTTTTCCTGGGGCACGTGAACAGACTTTAACCAACATAATATGACATATTTAAAGGACACTCAGACCACGTGACTGAGGGCTTCCTGGCTTCACTGTGGTGCAGGGCGGTTGAATGCAATTTATTTTCAATATTAATTCAATGTAAATTGCTGTTAAATGGTTCGTCGTCCTCCGCAGCTCCTCTCCAAGATGTCCCCCCCCCTTACTGTCCAGCAGGCGGCAGCATTGGAGCTGCTGTGTTTTTCCTCTGGAGCAGAGTCGGTGTTTGACAATGTGAAGGGGGGAGGAGGAGGAGGGAGAGGAGGAGGAGGGGGGGTGGGGGCTCCGCTGCTGGCCGCTGTTAGGCGATGTAGCAGCGGCTAACAAGATGCACACGACTAGTGCTATGTACAGTATAGAGGTGCCTGTAAGCTAGTGTATGTTTATTTAAGAGGGGGGGCGGGCGCTGCTGCCGGTGCGACACGAAGACGAAGCAGAAATGGCCGGGATTATTAAAAAACAAATCCTGAAACATTTGTCAAGGTAAGTGTCATCTCCGGCTTTGCGTTAGCCAGTTAGCCGGGCTGGGTGATGGTGTTCACGTTACTGAACACAACACGGCAAACGCCAACGAGCTCGTCGGTAATGACCGTGAAATAATTTCGCCGCATCGGTTTTACACGCGGGGGTCTGAACGCCACACGTTGGCACGGCGGGGATAACGTTAGGTGGTTTGACGGGGACAGTGAACGCAGCAGCCCAACTCGGTCTGGACGAAATAAATACTGTTTATTTCTGTGTGATACCTGATTTGGAAATGGGCCTAACACCCCTCGTCACTGTTGAAAAACCTCTGCCCTGGTGTGTTGTAGTTATCACTCAGTCATCCAGGGCCCCACGCGTTATAGTTACTTTACATTAGGACTGTATCTGAATTGGCATCCTACTTATGTCTATCCCTCCATCCATACATCTAAAAAAAAATGTTGCTTCTGCTGTACCTTTCTTTCTTTCTTTCTTTCCTCAGGTACCCACAAACCAGCCAGCACCCATCATCTGAAATGATTAATTACCAAGTCTATTAGTCATTTGAGATGATTAATTTAGTTGTGATCATTTAAATTCAAATCACAGGTTCCAGTTTTTCACGTGTAAATATTTATCAGTTTCCCAGTTTTCTATGATCGTAAGTTCAAGATCTTTGGGTTTTCGCTGTTGATCACATACTGACACATTTAGCAATTTTATCTGTGACGGTATTAGTGATTGGGTCTCTTTCCACTGATCTGTACTTGATATTTTACACACCAAACAATGTATGTTGTATGTACAATCTATTCCTGTCTTGACCTCGTGCAGGATTAAAACACTCCCATCTCCTCAAGCACACAATAAAAACACATTTTAGGTAGAAAGAGGTATAGAAGGAGTATGATGGCAGTTGATAACAGATTTTCAGCAACAGTTATTCCATCTCACGCCGAGCTATACGTAGATAAATATTGTGTTCTCATCACCTTCAGCATCCCCTCGGATCAGCTTTCTGTCCACACCTGGTCTTACTTCCTCTACATACAATGTCTGTATTCCTTTGGGTTTGACTGAGACAGAGTGTGTTGCGTTGCGTTTTCTGTTGCTTTCAGTATGCAGGGCTGACAGTGAAGAAAATAAATTTGGGTGGAAGAGCAATGTTGAAATGTGTCTGAAAGGTCCCTCTTTCCCCAGTTAGATGGGGTAGAGGCCAAAGTTGATCACGTCCCTGGATGGACAATGGGTGTGTGCTAAATCCATTCGACTAACTGTTGTTGTTCTTGTCTCTGTTGCCTTTGTCACCGAATAATTTAAACAATTATTTGCAGATAATTAGATAGAACACAGTGGATGCATAATTGGAGGGTAGACATGCAAACTTGTTAATATTGTGGTCTAATAATGCATCTGTGATCCTTGGCCATAGCTTGATCTCTGAAAAATAGCCTTCTAATCATGTTTTAGGTTTTCTTGAATCACTCTGTCAGCAATAGTGCAATAATATTCTACAATTCTGTGCTACTTTTTGATATTTCTGTATTGAAGGGTGACTTGCTTTTGCCCACATTTGTACAATAACTTCTTTCTTGCCTTTGATAAGCTCTGGAATTTCTGTACTTTTTAAACCACTCTAATCTCAGCAATTAGCCTATATTGCTAGTCTTAATCGTGCACACCACCAAATCACTTCTTTATAGTCTTATCTGCTAATCCAAAAGGCAATAAAAAATGCAAATGTTGTACAGTCGAGGCAAAGCTGTTTTGTTTTTCAGCTAGCTCTCTACCTCAAGCTTGACTCATGAAAGGCTCTTGAAGACTGTGAGCTAATATGAAGTGTTAGTTTAAGGAAAACAATGCCCCAGGTCTTGTCAACAGTAGAAGTAAAGCTGTTATTTTGTTGCTGAACACAAAAATGAAGCTTATATTTTGACTGGCTTATCAGGTTTATCAGGTGCAGCATGGTATTAACCTCAACAGCGTTCAAACAAATTGGACGACATTGACGCGTCTTCAGACTGTGAGCAACACTCTGTAGTTGCCTTGTATGACACCATGTCTGGCTTTTTCATCAGTGTCTCTTGGTTGATGGCTCAAATGCCACAGGAATTAGTCAAAACAACATTCAGTCGTGCAGTGTATGTGAAACTATGACAAAATACTTAACCAAACAATTACCCCCGATTACCCTCTGTGGGGTCGTAACCTGGTCCTGACTGCCAGAGCTTGCTACATTAGCAGACTTAACTCGGATTGGATCATACAGCTGTGGCTGCTATAGTTTCTCATGATGACTCATTCAGTCACACTGCTTCAAACACATCACAGCCAAGCTGCACAATTCATTTTTATCTTCTGCCATCAGTGATGTATGCTGGTGTTTCCCTAATAAAAGTTATATGAAACATATCCAGTTTTAAACAGTGCATTTACACATTAAAAGAGTATATATTAACATATTATCTGGTCCCTTTCCTCAGGTTCACCAAGAATCTGTCCCCAGACAAGATCAACCTAAGCACACTGAAGGGGGAGGGACAGCTGTCCAACCTTGAGCTCGATGAAGAGGTTCTGCAGAACATGCTTGACCTGCCTACCTGGCTGGCTGTCACCCGGGTTTACTGCAACAAAGCTGCCATCAGAGTATGTTATTAACTAGTCAAACCAGTCTGTGTAGCTGGTCTGACAAGTGAGGCTCTCTCCCTCTTCTGAGAAGACTATTGAAGCACAAAGCTTGTGCAGAAATACCACATGAATTATTTCAGTTTGGTCATGGTCTTACTGTTCGTTTTCAAACTAAACAAAGTTTTCATTTCATCAATGCCAAAGAGTTTGCTTTTTGAAATACAGAGTTCTATAGAGTCATAGAGGAAATGATCAGTGGTTGTATCACAGACACTGGCTTTGCTAGAGGCACTGCTGAGGACGTTATGATCCTTCAGACCAGAACCGGTTGTTGATAATAGAAAAGCAAGCCATGATTCAGAGGGACACAAAAGGCCAGAGGCTATTGTGATCCTGAGATATACTGGCTGTTGTATATCGAGCTGTTAGGATGGATGCTCTGTGTTCCCAATTAATCTCAATAATACTACATGTACAAGACAGTTTTCACAGTTAAAATGTTGTTTTCATGTTGTTGTTAGTGTATTCTACACATATAACATATAAATGTCAACCTCTTGAACCTTGATTTCTCTTGGAGTTTCCCTACATGCAGCTATGTGCGCAACAATCTTGTTTTAGCTTTATCTTAATAATGAGGTTTGTGGTGTTGCAGTCCAGTCAGAGTCACTGCTGATTCTTCCTATTTTCAGAAGTGGCCCAGATAATTTGAACTGTTCTATTATTCTTTTCAACCCCTTCTTTTGTTATCGGGCTCCCAGATAGTGGCTATAGAAAAAAAAAATGTTGATAATGTTTAAGTAACTATTTATCAAATGTTAGCATACTAACATGCTAAACTAATGGTAAATGTGGTAAACATTACACAAACTTTTAAATGGTTAGTGTACATCATACATCTCTTCAGGTCATATTAGCCCCTGTCCATCATCCTCAGATAATGTCACTTCTGATTCGAGGCTTTTTAAATTCTTTTAATTTTTTTTGTCTCTAGAGACCCTAGAACTGAACTGAGGAGATGGGGGCTGGTAAAATATTGCCATGTTTTAAGTTTGTTATAAAATTAAAAATATTTTGTTGTCTGGCTTTTGTGGAATCCTTTGGAACGACTCTGGTCTTGTCTTCTTTCTATAATTGTTAACCTTGTTTTCATTATTGCTATCATTATGAGCAGTGTTAGCCATTTGTTGAACAGCAAAGGCAGTATGACTCCAGATAAAATAGCATGACAGTTATTGTTGTAGCCCCTGTGTCACGTTGTGGGAGCTTGATGTTCGCTGTGCCCTTGCACCCAGTGAATGATAAACAGTGCAGAATGCTTTGGCAAGTGCTTGTGACTGACTCTGTTGACCTTGCTGTCCTTTTCAGATACAATGGACAAAGTTGAAAACAAGCCCCATCTGCCTGGTAGGAATACTATTATTTCTTACACATTTGTTTAACTTGAAGCTTAAAAATAACCTGGCTTGACTCCAGCAGTGCCCCTTTTTGTTATTTTACTGTTTTGTTGGGCTGCTGTTCTTTGTGCTGTTATCATCAGTAAATATTAGGCTACCTTTCTATTTGTCCTTTCTCAATGGCATGGTTTCCTCCTTTGTGCAGTTCTTGGACAAAGTAGAGGTAGAGATGAGGACATGTGAAGAGCCCCGTCCACCCAACGGCCCCTCTCCTATAGCTATTACAGCAGGTCAGAGGTAGGTCTGCGTAAATCTTGATTTGGGCTGACGTATCTGATGGTGAATACTGTACTACAAAACACATCATGTACAAGGTGACCAGTGCCTTCATGTTTACATTATGTATTTACAGCGAATATGGTTTTGCTGAGAAAGTGGTGGAGGGCATGTCTGTTAGGATCAACTCCATTACCATCAAGGTGCAGGCTCGTGCCTTCCACGCCTCCTTTGAGCTCTGGCAGCTACAAGGCAACAGCCTCAACCCCAAATGGCAGCGCAGCGACCTCCGCTACACCCGCATCACTGACCCAAAGAGAGGAGAGGTACAGTGGAGCACACTTTCATTCCACTTCTCATCCAGCTTTAACCCCGGTCAGTCTAAAACTTGTATGTGATGCCCAGCTAAATACAATGTTCTCCCACTGAAATCATGCATGCCCATTAAGCCTGCATTTAATCAAGCCAATTTTTTCTCCATTAATTGGACTATATGAAGATGAACAACCTTCCACAGTCAGATCTTGTAGCCCACTTAAAAAGAAATGTGTCTGCCACTTTTTCTTTACTCTTAGCATCTTGCCAATCTTTCCATCTGACAGAAAACTGTATGTTTTTGTTACATAGTGTTTTCTTGTTTGATCATAGTTAAATGGGTGCATATGTTTCTTGTTTCAATCAGGTTTTGACATTCAAAGAAATTAACTGGCAGAGTCTCCGAATTGAGGCAGATGCCATTGAGAGTGATGATCAGGACCTCGGAAGCACCCCATTACGTCTCATCACCAACCAAGGACGAATTCGCATTGCTCTAAAACGCAGAGTAGGACTGTGTTTCTACCCTTCATTTACGATGCTGTCATGGAATTGGTTAAAGATAACAAATTTTAGCTCATCTGAATTACAAATGATTTGTCCCCAAGTCTTAAATTCTTCATTGTTCTATTTAGATAAAGGACTGCAATGTCTTGGCATCCAAGCTGCTTTTCATTCTGGACGACCTGCTCTGGGTGCTGACGGACTCTCAACTCAAAGCTATCATCCATTATGCCAAATCTCTCAGCGAGGCCATGGAGAAGTCTGCCCAGCAGAGGAAGAGTATGACTGCTGAATCCCTGCAGGTCCTGCCTCTTTCCTCTTAATTTATGTTTTGGTGGGAAAAAAAAAAAA
Organism: Rachycentron canadum; assembly: GCA_038496675.1. Classification (NCBI taxonomy): domain Eukaryota; kingdom Metazoa; phylum Chordata; class Actinopteri; order Carangiformes; family Rachycentridae; genus Rachycentron; species Rachycentron canadum. The sequence goes on from CM076651.1 coordinate 7,794,517, forward strand.
AAAAAATCGGCGCAAAGAAAAATAATATTATATGTTAGTGATGTTTGGAATTTCTTAAAACATCTCAGCTTAATTCATCAGAAGTCATGTCTCTCAGGGATTGTTGTTTCTATTTGACACCTTTTTAACCACAAACCAAAGCACCCAAGTATGACTCACCATTTTATCTTAAAGTATGATGGTGCCAGGAACCCAAAATAGAAGAAAAAGACGTTGATTTTAAAAAATCTAACCTAGTGATAGGTTAGGTCAAATTATTCTTGTGGAACAATATTTACACGTAAAGTGATTTTTCTCAACTAATTTTTGTGCCTGTTTATTAAAGGTATGGTCTTCAGACACAAATAAGATGCTGTGTGAAAGCCCCACATTGGCATTTGCTGATTGTCTTAGCTTGTCTCTCCGTGATACATGAATTAAGTTGTTTTATAAATAAAACATGCTCAGTGAAAAGACAGACTCCAAATATGCAAATATGTATTCATACACAAGCTTTTTAGGTTTTCTCTACATTATAGGTCAAGCTTGTTTCCATTCTTTGTAATGTCAGTTGCAAAATAGTTTTATTCGTGTTGTCAAATAATCTTGGAAATTTTGAGATGTTTTCCTTCTCCTCTTGTTTAGACTGCTCCTCCATCTCCTGGCCTCCACAGCCTGTGGACAGAGCCCACAACTGCTCCTTCTGGCACCCCCAGCAACATGAGTCAGTACTTTGATCTCTTTGATGTGAAGGAGTCTTCTTACCACACCTTCATATCCCGCTTAGACTTACACATATGCAACGATAGTTCTTCAATGGATGAAGGTTAGTTGGGAATAATTCACCATGTGCCACATACACTTTTTTTTGTGGAGGTGGGTTTTAACAGCTCTAATGTGATGTTGCATAGATGAGCCTCCCCCACCGGGCTTGCAGGGTGCGATGCAGCTGACCTTCAGAAAGCTAGGTTTTGACTACTATCCCATCCACAGACCTGGTGAGTATGATCACTGGTCCTTTCTGTGATCGTGATTTAACTGCAGTTTACCCTGAGGCTTTGCACCACTCTAGCTGAAACCACAGCATTCAGTTAGGACTAGCTGTTAGGAGGATTACTATTCAAGCAGATTAATGGCTTGGGAGAGTGTGCCCAGTGCTGTTATTCTTTGAGAAATTCCTGAAGTGTAGAATGTAAAACAGCAGGGTCACCCTCCGAGCCCATTATGGTCAATTAAATCAAGTCTTAAAAAAAAAAAGCTTTTAGTTTGCTATTCTGTTTGGTTAAGGCTTATGAACTGAATATGAAAAGAGGAAAAAGTGTATATTAACGCAGTTCATGTTTATATACTGTATATGTACATATGCATGAATACTTGCTTTGAAAAATCTTATTATTAGTATTGTGTGTTGCATCTGTTTTTTTTATATCAAATATCAAATTGACATAGTGTATATACATATATATATATATATATATAT